>OX388351.1:14254493-14572493 GCA_947579665.1 Sympetrum striolatum | reverse complement strand
ACTCGTTTTTTTTCCTCATTTTATGACGAAATTAACGAAAAAGGGACGAAAACGGATAATTTTAGCGAAATTTCTATTTTTTTATCTAATTACTCGTTTATTTCCTCATTTTATGACGAAATTACCGAAAAAAGGGACGAAAACGGATAATTTTAGCGAAATTTCAATTTTTTCATCTAATTACTCGTTTATTTACTCATTTTATGACGAAATTACCGAATAAAGGGACGAAAACGGATACTTTTAGCGAAATTTCTATTTTTTTCCTCTATTTACTCGATTCTCTTCCTCATTTTATGACGAAATTACCGAAAAAAGGAACGAAAACGGATAATTTTAGCGAAATTTTTATTTTTTCCTCTATTTACTCGTTTTTTTTCTTCATTTTATGACGAAATTACCGAAAAAAGGGACGAAAACGGATATTTTTAGCGAAATTTCTATTTTTTTCCTCAATTTAATCGTTATTTTTATCCTCATTTTATGACGAAATTACCGAAAAAGGGACTTATACGGATAATTTTAGCGAAATTTCTATTTTTTCGTCTAATTACTCGTTTATTTCCTCATTTTATGACGAAATTTCCGAAAAGGGGACGAAAACGGATATTTTTAGCGAAATTTCTATTTTTATCCTCAATTTACTCGTTTTTTTCCTCATTTTATGACGAAATTACCGAAAAAAGAGACGAAAACGGATAAATTTTGCGAAATTTCTATTTTTTTCAGTATTTACTCGATTTTTTCTCATTTAAGACGAAATTACCGAAAAAAGGGACGAAAACGGATAATTTTAGCGAAATTTTTATTTTTTTCTTCAATTTATTCGTTTTTTTTACTCATTTTATTATGAAAATACAGAAAAAAGGGACAAAAACGGATAATTTTAGTGAAATATCTATTTTTTTCCTCAATTTACCCGTTTTTTTGCCACATTTCATGACGAAATTACCGAAAAAAGGGACGAAAACGGATAATTTTAGCGAAATATCTATTTTTTTCCTCAAATTACCCGTTTTTTTCCTCATTTCATGACGAAATTACCGAAAAAAGGGACGAAAACGGATAATTTTAGCGAAATTTTTATTTTTTCTTCTATTTACTCGTTTTTTTCCTCATTTTACGACGAAATTACCGAAAAAGGGACGAAAACGGATAATTTTAGCGAAATTTCTATTTTTTCATCTAATTACTCGTTTAATTCCTCATTTTATGACGAAATTACCAAAAAAAGGGACGAAAACGGATAATTTTAGCGAAATTTTAATTTTTTTCCTCTATATTCTCGTTTTTTTTCCTCATTTAATGAAGAAATTACCGAAAAAAGGGACGAAAACGGATAATTTTAGCGAAATTTCTATTTTTTTCCTCTATTTACTCGATTTTTTTCCTCATTTTATGACGAAATTACCGAAAAAGGGACGAAAAAGGATAATTTTAGCGAAATTTATATTTTTTCATCTAATTACTCGTTTAATTCCTCATTTTCTGACGAAATTACCGAAAAAAGGGACGAAAACGGATAATTTTAGCGAAATTTCAATTTTTAACTCTATATACTCTTTTTTTTCCTCATTTTATGTCGAAATAACCGAAAAAAGGGACGAAAACGGATAATTTTTGCGAAATTTCTATTTTTTTCCTCTATTTACTCAATTTTTTCCTCATTATATGACGAAATTACCGAAAAAAGGGACGAAAACGGATAATTTTAGCGAAATTTCTATTTTTTTTCTCTATTTACTCGTTTTTTTTCTTCATTTATGACGAAATTACCGAAAAAAGGGACGAAAACAGATAATTTTAGCGAAATTTCTATTATTTTCGTCAATTTACTCGTTTTTTCCTCATTTTACGACGAAATTACAGAAAAAAGGGACGAAAACGGATAATTTTAGCGAAATATCTATTTTTTTCCTCACTTTAAATGTTATGACTGGCATTAGAAAATAATAAATTCATTAAAAGATGTCTCGTAAATATTAAATTTAAAGTAATAATAATACACGTCATTGCTTCGCGTAACCCAGCTCGTCGATTATATCATGCTTCTTTGGACAACTACCATACCAATATTTTGCCATATCATGGCCTATAAGGATCCACCTACAAAATTATGACTCTCCTTCTTTCTTCCATGGCAAGGGGTAGACAGGAAGACCCCTATAAGACCAACTATCTGCATGAATAATGCATTCCCAATACCATTGGCAACCATATGCTACCATAACAGCAAAAGGGAAACATAATTAAAATGGCACAAACATATAAATCTGTTAGACCACTACATAATAGAAGATACCAAATTGAGATATTACTGAAAATTTCATGGATTATACTGGATGAAAACATTTATTAGTATGAAAGGCAAAATAAGAGCTTCATAAGAGTATTAAAATATACAAATGAGCATTTGATAATAAGCATCTATAGCACAACATTCTAATCAGGATACCTGTGTATAAGCTATCCATATTCCTTCTTCCTTGATGATTTCACATTGAAATTACTACTTGAATTATAATCTTATTCAAGCAAATTGTGAAGGCGACATAGGAGATCAATGAATCCTAAAGAAAAATAAATTCTAGATTAACTCCCAAAGAAATGTGGATAGAACAAATTACTCACTTCTTATCTTCAGTATTTATCCTCTAGGTTTACTTCTGAAAATATAATAATATCAAGACTGTAGAACTTAAGAGTAACAATAAATACCTGAATACCTGACAGGATTTTCAAGAGTTAATCTTTTATTTATATGTTATAATTCTTTGTCCAACATTTAAGATACCTTAAAGATAAACATCTAAAAAGATAAAGAAAATACTAATATTTTAGACACACAAGTTCATTGTACCAGAATTAGTAGTTACACAAAGGTGTACACAATGTACATCTATTGCAATTTTCTGGGAGGGAGAAATATAAATAAAGAAGCAAAACTTATACCAATGAAAGCGTTGTATTTAAAATAGTCATCCATTCTGAGTAAATCAAATATATTCAAGCTAACAAATCATTTATTTCATTAATTATAATTAAATCAATCACACAATAAATATAAATTATGATTAGACTCATTCCATTAATAGTAACACTATTTTATTTATGTGATACATTTACAACTTTTCAATAAGTATTATGAAAAATATCTGATTTATTGTTAGAAACCTTAAGGATCATACAATCATACATCATTATAATTACTTCAATTTTTTATTCTATTATGCATTCATCATCACAAAATTATAATACCATACATATACATACTCAATCATCCCACACAATATAATCTAAATACAAACAAAATAATATGAGCACATGGAATAAGTAACATATTTTACAGAAAAAAATATTAACCAGTGTTTATAAAATACATTTATTTTCAATTATAATAATTAATACAATTATATGAATAAATATGGGTAATAACTTTATAATAGAATCTAATTCATACAGTTCAAACATTTTTAGGTAAGAATATATTGAAATGCACTATGATTACAATTATCAAGGAACAAAATTCCATATAAAGCAAAAGCAAACATATGAGAAAATTTCAAATAAACAGTAAGGAGATTAAAAAACTCATTCTCAAACTAACTTACGTTTATCAATTTCATACAACAAGACAAATATCAATGTCAAATTTTTTAAACATTTTATTTTACAAATATACATTTCCATCAGAAGAGCATAAGGGATTTGGAAAATCTGATAAAGATATTAAAAATGTTAAGAATATAAAGAATCATTAGCTGATGTAAATGATTTTCAGACACTATAGAAATAGCAGTTACCAAATTACATTTAAATTTTGGCATAAAAATGTTGAAAATTGCCTTAATATAAAAGATGTATAATAATGACATGATAACATACAGAATAAAAATTAACTAAAAATGCATGACCAAAATCATAACAATCTTATTGGAACAGAGTAATGGGATACCTCATACAAAATCAAAAATTTACCTGACAACTATGCAGAAGAGGGGACGATTTGAAAAATAACAATCAAAAGATAACCTACAAATAAAAATACTTATTCACAAAAATTAAAACTAAGGAGTGTGCTGACAACCTCAAAATGCATAATTCCTAAAGAGACACTGAAAATGATATGCTAATAT
This sequence comes from Sympetrum striolatum, assembly GCA_947579665.1. Classification (NCBI taxonomy): domain Eukaryota; kingdom Metazoa; phylum Arthropoda; class Insecta; order Odonata; family Libellulidae; genus Sympetrum; species Sympetrum striolatum. The sequence continues at coordinate 14,568,357 of OX388351.1, read as the reverse complement.
TAACAAATATAGTGACCAAAATAAATATGTTAACAAGCATTAACTTATAGCACAATGATGACTGATGCAAAAGTAGTAGCTATAAGATATTGCATAATTCACAGTTAAATTAAGAAGAGCATCTTGGGCACCTTGGGCATCATAGAGACCTAAGAATAAAGAATGAACCATAGAACCAAAACAAAGGAACTTGTGCGTACTGGGCATTTGAAATCATAGTATTTAAACATCTATAATGAGCCTACTCTCTGATAAATATAGGTAGGTCACTAGAATGTTATTAGTCTTAAATGTTATCATAAAAATTGCTATTTATTAAAAGCGTAAATATATTTTGCTAAAACTTTCCATATGTACCATCATGGTCTTAAATATAACATAACCTGTACAGGAAATAAGATGATTATGCACCTGTAGAGAAATATATGACATTATTAAGATGCAGAATAAATGAATTAGAAAGCCTGAAAAAATATCGATAAGACATAGAATGTTTCCAGAAAAAAATTAATATTCAGAAATAATCCATATCAATATTATGTTTGTTATTATTAATAAAAATATTTATTGAGTATAAAAGTTAATTGAATAAACACTCTTAAATGAAAAGAACACTGAAAAAGGAACAATAGGGATACAGTCAGCTAAAGCACAAACCCTACCAGGAAGTATTAATATTTAATATTGTCAGGTAAAATTAATAATGCAATTCATATAATATAGGAAGCAGTCACTTTATAGAAGTTTTAAGACCTGATAATAATCTTAGATTAGAGCTATAAGATTAACAACAATATTAACATAAACAAAAAGTTGCAAAGAATTTCGAAGGAGATAAATTAACTAAATATATTTGTTTTAGCACATTGCAATCTTGCATACCCTCAGCTGTAAAGCAAAGGTAATGAAGACTGATATAACAACATGCCATATAAATAAGTTAGAAGACCATAAATATGTATGAGAAAGCAAAAAATCAGGGAAATGAACCGTTGAGGAGAAAAAAGCATTCCCATGCAGATTTTCAATTATTAAAAATCTTAGAACTAGTAATTGTAATCACATCTTAAATAACTAAAATATAATCCACAGAAATGAATAACTCAACTGGCTGTGATATTTCTAAGTAGAGAACACGTTGAAAGAATATATGTAATGAAATATCAAAGGTATTGTATCCTCAAAAAATGCCAGAATGTATCAATCCCAAAAAGAGATTGTCAGACACCACATTAAAAGGTAGTTACAAGATACAACTTGTTAAAATAGTTAATAAGCCATTAAAATTAAAGTAAGCTATATGTAACCAATAACCAATTAAACAGTATATCATAAACAGTTTCAATTTCAGAAACTTATATAACTAAGATCACCTTAAAATTTAAATAAATTTATGACTAAGTATGAAATTAACCTCAAGCATAGAGGAGACAAATCAGAATGAGCCAAGCAACCATAAAAGAGCTGATGTTAGAAAATGTGTACTCTAACTCTATGTTTTCCCAGATAAGCCAACCTACCAAGGTAACTAAACAAACCTTCTGAATGCCACAATTGGAAGAGCAACTGACCAGCAATTGTGAGACCTAGGTCTGAGTCACAGCCCTATCAGACTTTTTTCATGTCATATTTTTATCAGACTTTTTTATTCATCTTAATTAAATTAAAACAATTTGAAGAAAATATCATATTTGGAGATAAGATATATTAGATTAAATTTGGAGATATATTAGATCAAATAAATTCTAGATTTAAGACAATCTCTGATTGTCTTAAATCTAGAATTGAGATGAAATTGAGATGAAATTTAAAGAAAAGGTCAAATCTTAGTATATATAAAATTTAGAAAACATAATATAATATTTTAAAATTAGATCTTAGATAAAGTCTAAAGATCTTTTAGATAAAATTAAAATGAGGATGGCTCCCTTGGGGCTGAAACAAGTATTAGTGCTAGTATGTAGCCTTTGAAGGTTTTCGGTGAGATATTTTGTATTAATATTATAACCATAGGCAGACAGGCAGCATTATTCAGATAAGATTTAAGATTCAGATAAGATAAGATAATATCTTTGATTTGATAAGATAAAATCTCACATAAGATATTGGGTAAAATTTAGAAATAAGATTTCAAACAATTTCAGAGATAAGATCTTTGGTAAATTTTAGAGATAAGATCTTTGATTAGATAAGGTCAAATTTAGAGATAATCTTTCATAATATTTAGATAGAAGATCTTAGAAAATTTCAGAGATAAGATCTTAGATAAGAAAAGATATTTGATAATATATGTATAAATAATATCTTCGATGAGATAAAATTTAGAGATTAGATTAAAAACTTAAGATATAAGATAAAATCTTTAATAAAATTAAGATACAATCTTAATGAATTATTTTATAAAAAAAGAAAAAACTATTATATATTTAACACATTCATCCAAAAAAGAAATAAAACTAAAATACAAACTTCATTTTCAAAAATATAATTTGCCTTATACAGTATCATAAAAGTAAATAATTACTTTTTTATTTGTATATTCCTAATCTTTTTATAAGTATACATAAAAGCAAAATAATAGTATGATATTATTTTGTGAGACTTTTTTTGGGCTTCAAATGTCAACTTATACATCTACATATACAGCATATCATATACACAAAAAATTAATAAAAAATAAAATTATATAGAAACCAAACAAAAAAATTTCATCTTATCAGCTGTTGCCATATATAAGTGAAGTCCCCCTAAGCCCTTGTGAACTTGTCAGGCAAAAACAACAAACACATGATCTTGGGGTTTAAGTGATAGCTTTGGAATGTTATCCACTCCACAAGCAAGCAAGGGCGTCGCCAGGGGGGGGCAGGGGGGGGCAGCTGCCCCCCCCTGGAGACCCATTCGTATTTTGGTTCGGGATGTGTTGTAGAAACAATTTTTAGGCACGAGCGTACTTGAAAAGAATTTAGACCCAAAACAAAGTCAAGTGTTGGCACGTGTAATCACCAGTGATGGGAAAAGTACTTCCTAGTAGGAAATTCATTTATACCTCCAGCGCAGCAAAAATATTTCAACAATACTTTGTAGTCCTTCGCCCCTTCCCTCCAAAGAGAAGAAAAGTTCGGTTTCAGGGTGAACAATGTAGTTACAACTGCCTCTCGATGCGATCAGAGCGCGAGGTTATGCGATTATGTCCTCTCTCTCAAACTACCTTTAGTATCGTCCGATAATCGCCGGCAGAAGACAAATGATTCAGTTTTTTTCGTTTACCCTTCAAAATGTACATAAGAAAGTTTTGCGGTGAGTATTTTGCAAATAGGCCCAAGCAGTGGCGCAGCGAGGGGGGGAAGTTTAGGGGTTAACCCCCCCCCAAGAAGTCCTATGACTAGCTTTGCATGCCAGTAAATAAGCTAAGTTGATGTTTTCGGTAGCAGAGCAGGCCTAGAGCCAACATCGATATCAAAGGGACGCTAGGAGTGTTTCGCACACAATGTTCAATGCATGCTCTTCTTAACCATATCCTTTTATTCGATGACTCACACCATAAGATAAGATTCCCATGAGAAGAATTCGAAAGTGCTGATTCGTTTACTCCTCGCAAAAACACAAGGGAACATTCGAGAAGTAATTCGAAACTTACACCCTGAAAACAGAGATTAAGATTACATCTGAGAGACAAACAGGTTGATAAAACGCTCAGTTAGATTTTCTGCATGTGACTGTTTTGAGGGTGTGAATGCAAAGCTAGGCTCTTGAATAGTGCTTTTGAGAAATTCACAGGGAACAGTTCGAAGGAGAGTTTAGTTTGGATTTCATAAGGTACAGATGGACATTCGAAAATTTTTTTTACAGTCCGCTAATAGCTCGAGGCCTCTATCGGGAAAACGTAAGTTAATGACTATGTAGTTTTTTGTAAAATTACCATTATTAGTTGCATAAATTAGGATTGTATTATTTTAGGGCTGTTATCGGAGGGCACATCTCAAGATGAGTTAGCGACAATTGCAAAGTTACTTATTCCTTTATTAAGCATTCTGGACGATTAAAAGTCTGTACAGTAGGCTCTTCATTACTCGGGATAATATAAAATATACCGATCCATATTTTATAATTACCCGTAAATTTGCTGTATAGATACGAAAATAATTCAATAACCGGGTTTCCGTAGAAATTTGTAAAAGTATTGGAGCAATACAAGATATCAAAAATTAATTTTCGATGATATTATTAATAATATACCATTTTGGAAGCAAATCAGTCAGCTGAAAGATATTGTGCGCGTAAGTTACGCACATATTATGTTATCGTAACTGTTACTTGATGACTTGAAATAAATTTGAGAAACTTTTAAAACTGTGACTTAAATTCTTCAGCTTCCTTTTCGATGAAGTCAATTTTTTCTCTTGTGATAGAATCCCACGAATCTCATATCTGGTTGTGCAATGCTGATTCAAAATTTCAATTCGCGGAAAATTTTTGTTTCCTTTGAACACTCAGTGCGTAAGACTTGGTTTTGTATCATCTCTCTGCTGGTTAAACCACCTATCACTTTGGCTAAATAATTGTAAGTTGACATCTTCATTTTTTCCACCTTGGTATATAACTTGATTTCTGCAAATTCAATTATAATATCAACTATAATCAAGAGTCTACAGATTATTTTATTACAGCCAAATTTGTTCTCTCCGGTATGTGACGCATTCAATTGAATACTTGGCTAATGCATAAATAACGAAATCAGGCTTAAATGTAAGCCTACCAGAAAATTTCATCTGATATAAATGATTTTTTGTTTCTTAGAAGAGGAGATAATTTTAAAAGCAACGGATGAAGTCATTCCTAAGAAAGCTGCTGATGATATAGTCTAATAACAAAAGTTGTTCAAATAAGGATGGGTGCACCAATGTGGTGATTTATTCAAAAATAAAAATTCCAATTTTTCTCCAGAGATGGCATAAGTGGCGAAGTTTATAAACAAAAGTTCCAATTTTCCTCAAGAGATGGCATTAGTGGCGAAGTTTATAACCCAAAGTTCCAATTTTCCTCAAGAGATGGCATTAGTGTCGAAGTTTACAAACAAAAGTTCCAATTTTCCTCAAGAGATGGCTTTAGTGTCGAAGTTTACAAACAAAAGTTCCAATTTTCCTCAAGAGATGGCAATAGTGGCGAAGTTTATAAACCAAAGTTCCAATTTTCCTTAAGAGATGGCATTAGTGTCGAATTTTATAAGCAAAAGTTCCAATTTCCCTCAAGAGATGGCATTAGTGTTGAAGTTTACAAACAAAAGTTCCAATTTTCCTCAAGAGATGGCATTAGTGGCGAATTTTATAAACTAAAGTTCCAATTTCCCTCAAGAGATGGCATTAGTGTCAAAGTTTATAAACAAAAGTTCCAATTTTCCTCGTAAGTTTTAAAATATAGCTTTAATGTAAAATCCGGAAGCGGTGTGTAAAAAAGAACACACCGACATCCCTCATCCCTGCTATCGTCTCTGATGCTCCAACTAAGTCATACACCATTGCCGGACAAGAAGCGATTATTAATATATAAGAATTATTATGTCTCCTCTTTCTATCGAAGGAATCTTTACATCTTTTTTCTCTATTGTCAAATCTCAAATAAAGTCAAATTGTCACGATCTCCGTCCATACCGAGATCGATAGCCATAATTGAATTGACATTCGATACATTAAATGTACTATATAATGCACTTCGACACTCATAAAATAAACTTCGCCACTAATGCCATCTCTTGAGGAAAATTGGAACTTTTGTTTGTAAACTTCGACACTAATGCCATCTCTTGAGGGAAATTTCAACTTTTGTTTATAAACTTCACCGCTAATGCCATCTCTCGAGGAAAATTGGTACTTCCGTTATTAAGCATTGACCTTAATGCTGCATCTCCGGAAAAATGTGAACTTTTTTTAGCTGAAAAATGAAAATATCCTTAAGTAAACTGTAACATTACCATAAGTTGAGATATAATTCAGTATCATACTTATACTATATTTAGCAAAAGTCTACTTTACCTAGGAAGGCGGGTTAAAAAAATAAATGTTAACTTTTTTAACCAAATATCTTTTTCTATTTATATTAATAACAGAAATGTTTAAACATTCATGTTCCAATATTGCATTAACTTTGATATTTTTCCTATTTATAAGTAACCTAACAGTTTCAAACTTTTGGAGTATGTAAAAAGTGTTTATATTGATATATATTATATTGATTTTTAATAACAAAGTCACTCTATGTTTCAAATGCCGTAGGAAAATAATGAAAATTAATTTCATTCCTTTCGAAAAAAAGTCAAAATATAGCGCATAAATAATTTTACGATTTTTTTACGAAACTTCCAGTTTAGCAGTTTTCGACTATGACATACGATTAGGAATATTTGCATTATTGTATAATTAATCCTTATTACTGTCACCAACCTGTAAAAGTATAATTTAAAATTATGTTTTTGAATCGTGTTAAACTTGGCTCCTACAAATGATATTATAACCTTTTGTTATTAATAAACCATTCTTAACCTACATCCAGCCTAACAACTTCACGAAGCAGGGTTACTAAATTCAAAAAGAAAATTATTCAAATATATTTATTGAGCTGCTCTTTGTTACGATGTTAAAATATGCGAACACAGATTTGATTTACAACAGATTAGCGGACGAGCATGTGTCTCAGAAAGACTACAAACATGCAAAAAATGTGTGGGAATCTTTTGTAGAAATTTCCCGTCTCCGGAAGTGATGTTTCCTCAAGTTTCTCGATTGAGTTTGTGTAATCATGACTAGGTTCGTTTTCTCACCGAATACCTCGCTAGAATATTTTAATGATTTTAAATTTGTTACCAGTGAAGCTAATGACGCTGGCATGAATCGACATGTGTCGAGAAATCTAATGGTGAAATTATTTTCGATTGACTTTGCGAATGAAATATACTTTTCCTCGGTGTTCGGAATCACATTAATTTTTTATCATCATAGTCTAACTCCCGAACCAAGAAATGACCGTCATACGATGAAAGATTATGAATAAACACAGGTAGAAAATTTGGCATTTTGTACTGCAGGTTGCAAAAAGAATGTGCGGGCCCCTGATTTATAAAGTTAGTACCCTTGACATTAATTCTAATTTTTCAAGAAAGGTGATTGAATGTAAACTTGAGATATCAGTTTGAGATTTACCTGAGAAAATCATTGGAAGAACATTTTATAATGATTAAACTAATATGTTAGCAACCCTGCTAAAATTTTTTTTATGAATTTTTAAATGTTATAGAACGATTTGGCATTGACGAAAACCACAGATTGGAAATTTTCACGACAAAATTTGAAAAATTCTTCCGCCATCGTATTTGATCGAGGTTTTTTCCGAGGCACGAACGAGTGGTTTTATATGGTTTCCATCAGATGGCATAACAATCTTGGCGTGACGTGACTGACTTTTATCAACAATTCGGACTTTTTTCCACTTATTCCGAAAATATGAGTTTCATTGGTCCAGTATGAATGGATAAAATATTCTATAATATGAAATTCTGCAGATTTAGGACATCGGTCAACATTTTGTTTAATTAATTAAAATTTAAACAAAATACGAGGTAAAACACCTTATCAGCATTTGTGTAATGGTCAAACTTAGAAGTTATGCAATATTCAGGTCCCTGAAAATCATAAAAGTTTTTAATTACGAATTTTAAAAGTAGGTGGTCAAATGACCACCTCCCGTCCTTCTTGGTAGGCCGAAACTGCCGTCCTCCTAGTGTTAATGAGTTTGCCATAGAAGCGTTCAACTCCTCTAGTTTTCAACACATTAAGTTTTTTAAAGATTTGACATATTTGTAGTAAGAAGCGGGCATGAATAAACTAGCCCCTGTAAGTTAGGCATTTTTCATTTTAACAGGCAGCTTGCCCCCCCCTAGCCCAGTGGCTGGCGACGCCCTTGCAAGCAAGGCCTGTGGTATTCACAAAAAATACATATTATTGATTTATAAATGTAATTTACGTACATATATAAAAGAGCAAGTAATAATAATTACATAAAATAAAAAAAATTTAAAAATAAACGAAATATATCAAAAATAATATAAAACAAAATAATATTGATACAAAAAATAAAATACATATAAGTCTACGAATAAATATATTTTGTTTTTGTTTCTATTTACATTAATAGCATTTAACAATTGAAGAATAATTAAGGATATCAAGATTCATATTATATAGTAGATATATTGCTGGAGATAATATTTATTATAACATATATTATTATATAATATTAATACATTACTTATCATGATATGAGATATATTTACCAAAGATTTTAGAAACAAACTATGAGGTATTTTTATGATTTAATGTGATAATCTACCAATAAATTCTTTACATCATATAAAATTACAAAATGAGATATATTGAAGAGCTAATGATTCTGGAAGAATTTGCCCAATGAATTCCAGCAAAACTTGGATGTGCTCACAAAACAAGGTAGGAAGCATATAAATACAGAAAACATCGTTCGGGGTACCTGGGAATTGCATCCTCTTGCAAGGCAGGGGCAAATGCCTAAAAGATGTCATGCTCTCAATCTTCGGCATTCATTTGTGTTCCTATCGGCTTCCATTAATCAGTCCCTAAGTCGCAACTGTGAAAAAAGAAAATGTATCAATTAAAAATTAATATATTATTGTAATATTAGCTATTAAGGATTTCAAAACCGATAGGCAAAAAATAGTCATAGATTAGTAGTAAAGAATAATCTTAGGCTTAAATTTGCGAAAACTGTAATATTTAATGTCTTCATTGTAATTTTAACATTACTGTGAACCTAGAACTAGTTACACTTACAAGTGCCAATTGGTTACACTAGAGTGATTCGGAAAGAATCCTAAAAAATCCAATTATGAGTTCCTAATTCGCTTGTACAATTGCTGTCAAATCTAAAAGTTTCTTATTTTATGATAAGATTGAAGGAAATAGAGAAAAAAAATGTGAATTAAAAATCCTTCTCTTAGTGTGTGAGATACGAGTATAGTACCTCCGTTTCATCTGACAATGAACGGCGGATAATCAAGATATGTATTTTTATTGTTATAGGCATGAATATTAATGTGAAACTCATTCCAAAGATAATTATCAAAATTTATAAGAGACTAGTTTGTAAGGAGACTCACTTATTTTTAATTAATTGGTTATCAGTTAATGGTTTTTCTTAATGCAGTTTTCATCTAAGTGTGCTGATAAATTGACATTAAATCCTTGCTAACATAGAGCCAATCCATATAATGCGGAACTATATGCACAAGCTAAAGTAAAGCTAATATATATATTATGTTATAATATTATGTACTAACTTAAAGAATTCATGAATTCAGAATTGTGTTCTGAAGATAATAATTAAGTCTGACTATATGATAAAAATATGTTATTGTAAAATGCTAAGAAACAAATTAGTTATTTTAATATTTACAGACATTTAAAAACAGCTTCCAGTCATGTGTACCTCTTTTTTGGATTTTAGCATCAATAACTTTGAATTAATATTAATTTAACTAAATTATTGGGATCAGGAGTCAGCAAGGGAATTCCGATGTTCTTAATACGGCAAATTTTAGTTAAAAACACCTACTTGTATAAAGCTGAATAATGCAAGCTTTATACTCAAACATTATCAGACAAAATATCATTAGACTAAGAATTCCACTATTCTCATGTATTGTTATGCAATACATCCATTACATCTTGATATTTAAAAATTTAGATATGCTAAAATATTCGATTCTTTTATTTTATTTCCTTTACAGTCATATGCTAGGTTTATGGAAATTCTACGCTACTGCTCAAGCTGACCATATTCAACAAATCTTTAAATCAAATAACCATGCACAGTTCTCCTAGAATACCTTAAATTCACGATATCATTAAAACCAAGTCTTCCTTAATTGGAAATGCAAGATTTATAATAGTTCGAAATACCATCACATAAGTACTTTATAATATAATCCTCAAAAAATTAAAGTATAGCCTGTTAACTTAACTTGGCCGACCATTATCCTTCGAACCTTTTCCGTTGACAGTGGTCAGTCGCGTTTGTGAAGAGTGAGTCATACTCCAGAGCCTTACTGAAATTCGAGGAATTTCACTTTCTCAAAACTAGAAAAAATAGAAACACCAAATTAATAAGTCATCTATAAATTTAGATACCACAACTATCATAGTAATGACCAAGGTTGGACATGAACTTGAGTTATTTTCAAATCAGTATGTGGGTTAAATTTAAACCTCTATCTCAGTTAACCCTATAAATTATGATATTTAATGATACTCCAGCTCAAATTGATTATTTTCAACAAATCTTAAATTCAATTAATCACGCACTGTTCTCCTAGTATATCATAAATGTACTATATCTTAAATGTACGAAGTAATTAACAACAAGTATTCCCTAATTTGAAAAAAATTTGTAAAATTTTTAATATTTCGAAATACAATCAAATGATGAATTTTATAAAATAATTGGCAAAATATGTTAGTATAATCTCTTTACTAAATTTGGAGATGCGGCCGATCCTTGTCCCGGAGCCTCTTCCGTTGACGTCGGTCACTCGCAATTGTAAAGAGTGTGTCATACGGCTAATTCTTATCGAAATTCGAGGAAGTTCACTTTTACAAAAAAAGGAAAAAATAGAAAAATCAAATTAATAAATAACCTTTCAATTTCTATAAGCCAAGTAATGCATTTACAGCCATGGGCAGGCATGAACTCGAACGGTTACTTTCAAATTAGTATGACCGTTATTTTTAAACCGCTATTCCCGTTACCCCTACATAGTATGATATCTCTTGAAGATACACTAAATATAAACAATTCAAGTAATTTCAGCCATGGGTTGGCATTAACATGAAAAGGTTATTTTCAAATTAGTATGTCAGTTATTTTTAAACCAGCATTGTACTGATAAAGACATATATCGCAGAAAGCGTAAATTCAAATTTATGAAGTTATGCAATAGCTATCCACTTCGATGTTCAAACAAAACACTTTACTTATCAAAACTTCTACAACTCAATATAAGAGTAGGATAATTTTAATCGAGGGCACAACAAATGGAAATTAGGATGGTTCTTGTATAAGAGATAACTGAATTTAAGGCCGATCGCATGCATACGAGAACGCGACGCTACGCCATGATGGTAGTTGGAACATCTGAATAACTAACAGCCAAAGATATTAGAAATACTGTACGAAACATATTACGGGATAAATGTATACAGTTTAGGAAGCTATATCATATTACTGGCGACTTTCTACGACACATTTCAATTAATGTCATAAGAGATTTTCCATATTTTCTACGCACTGATACACTGATTACCCTAGTAAAACTAAAAAGTGAATAAGTGGAGAATGATTTTGGGTCGCTGATGTATTCTTAAACTAATTCAAGCTAACGCGGCCAGAACTCGTAAGCCGATGTTTCCTAACGGATGATTATGTCGGTGAGGTAGAACGACTACCAGGTAACTTGGAGATACTGGTTCGAGCCCCATCGGCGCCACTTTTGTGTTAACCGTGCGACGTGAGATTCTACTCATAGAATACTGAAGTGAAATATGCTTGTCAGCAGTTCAGACAGAGCTCATAATAATGTGATTTCCTGAAATGATTGTGAAAATTGTATCATTCTAGAGGAGTGATTAATGAATCGTCAACTATAAAAGGCATCGGTATGAATGAAATTTCGTGCTGGACCAGGAATTCTTTTAAGATTCAAGTACAGTCATCAAAGCAAGTGTTACGTGAGTGGTATTTAATACTCGAATGTAAGGTTAGAAGAATATCATTCTTGTCTCGTTAATGCAATGAATCAAGGTTAAATACTACAGCAATGACGAGTAAAGGTAAAGTCAGCTAACTGATGAATGTACATCAGAAAACCCTAAATATGTGATGGGAATATCAAGATGCAGGTAAGAATAAAGAAATTCATTTTGTGTTGTGTATCCGTCCTAAGTAAGAATGTAATGATGACATTCTTAGCCGCAGATTTTTAACGAATTTCTTTGCAACACATGTGATGTGTAGATGATATAGGGGGAAATGTACAGTATTCATTTTGTGAAAATTTCTCATGTTTGACGCCCTGTATCTTTTTGACGCCTGAAAATTTAAAAAAACGATGAGCAGGAGCATAACATTCAATTATTTTGCAATAACTATGATAAGTTTTAATACCCGCACTCAAAAAAAACATTTTTCGCCCCTTGTCCAAGTTTTTTCAATTCTAGCCCACTGTGCGTCGTTCAGCTTTTGCCGGTGGAGGTAGGTTCTTTGCTAAATATTTGGCCTAAGTTGTTGTATTTATCTCATTTGTTTGATACAGTTAACTTATTTCACTCGATTTTTATCTACGCAGTATGAATCGTAAAAGGAAAAGCGTCCCTAAAATGTATAAGTCCTGCATTGCGCCCTGTTGCACGAGCACCTCTATTTCTACGACAGAAAATATTTTTATTTACGTTCCCTAAGATGTAAAGAAGAGAAAGAAATTGATTAAGGCCTGCAGAAGGGAGGATAACTCTTTAAGTAGGATGTCCACCGCGTATTGCTGTGAGGATCATTTTGATATAGGTAAGCGTAGGTACCTAACACTTAAATTTACTTGTATGAGTCAAGTGTCGATTGTGCATACGTACAGGCTTATGTGATGTGAGTGTATATAGTTACCTGCCAAGTTTACGAGAGAAAACGAATTTTTACTAGCTTTAGCTAATCCTATATTATATTTAGCAAACGGAATGTAATTCTTTTATCATTTGACTTTTTGAGAAAATTTTCACGTTTCACAAACCATCGAAATATATTTCAGAAAAAAATTTCACATTGTTATGGTTCCTCTATGAAACAGCTAAAAAAAGGTAATCTCCCATTCTGATGATTTAGTGGTCCCACACAACTGTTGCATAGGTTAAAGTGTAAAAACAGATGCAGAAATGCGTTTTCAAATTTTATGATTTGGTTTACGAGAAAGAAAAATGAGCATGTCATTCTTAGGGAGATTTTGGAAAGAGTAAACTATCTACGCATTAACATTATATCGATCATAATTCTGCTTATTAGCGTAAAAACTTGAAGCAAATACAGTTTTGAATACATGCGTCATACTTTAAAGGTTTTTCAGTTCTAGTTAAATGTTTTAACGATTAGTCTGGCTAATCCCGATGGGAGAACGAAATCAATGTTTGCAGTACGTGAAAATTATGGAAATCAGTAATAACTTATTCAATCAATACATCTATCGTAAGGTCAACGTACCTTTAATAAATACTAATTATATATTTTAATAATAATAGCCCCTACACCCTATTCTAAGCGTATTTGTATTTACTCAGCTGTCTGTTTTTACTCCATGAATCTCGGCAGCGACGAAAAAACTGCTATTTTTTAAGTACTCAGCCACCATAAGGGAGTCCACCAATTGCAAATTATCGGATTAAGCTTTACTGAATCCCTCTTCAGTCATATTTCCCATAAAAAACGGCAACAAACCTCAAAAAAAAATTATTTGTTTTTTTCTCCTCCAAAAGAAACGTGTTCAACAGCATCGACGGGGTAGCTATGCCGTGCGGTGACGTCAAACCAATGAGGATGCGTTTCAGATCACGTGACTTTTATCAACTTTTTGGAGATATAATAATAACATTTGTGATTGTCACAGGTACTTTTAACTTATATATTTGAATTTGTGGGAAAATTTCCAATCAGGTACACTACCATCACACTTGATAAAAAATTTATGCAAATTCCCCATATACCTTGATATTTTTTGCACAGTATTATTAATATCTTTCGCGGTCTATTTTCAGATGTTTTAACTGCCATCGTGGCCTAATATCGCGTTCTCGTCTCCATGCGATCAGCACTAAGTTCAGTTTTATCTTATATCAGAGCCATCCTAAGTTTTATTCGTTGTTCCCTCGATTAAAGTTATCCTACTCTAATATTACGTTAGAAGTGTTGCTAACTACGGTTTGTCTTTGAACATCGAAGTAGAACACCGTTACATAACTTCGTTAATTTGAATTGACTCTTCTTGCGATATTTGTCTTTGTCAAATTTATTTTTTTAATTATCCTCTTCTTGATATTTTGTGTATCATCAAGAGCTATCATTCTCTGTAGGGCTAAGAGAAATGGTGGTTTAAAAATAACGGTCATACCAATTTGAAAGCATAACCGTCTCCATAGTATAATGCATGGGTTATAGAAATTAATAAAGAATTATTAATTTGATTTTTCAATTTTTTTCCTGTTTTGATAAAGTAAACTTCTTCGAATTTCGACAAGGTTTGCTGTACTGAGGATTCACTCTACTCAAATGCGAGTGACCGCCGTCAACGGAAGAGGCTCGGGGGGCAACAGTCGGCTGGATCTCTAACTTAAGTAAACAGACTATTCCTTCATATTTTGCCTTTTTGTGGATTTCATAATGGTATTCCAAAATTCATCGAATTTTATTTTTAATTCAAGGAGACTTGGTGCCAATTATATCGATATTTAAGATATTCTATGAGATATATACACAATCAACTGCATTTAAGACTATTTTGAAATAATCAGAGTGAGCTGTAGCGTAGACTTTCTGTAAATCTCGTATATGATTGTAAATGAAACATTGGCATAGTGACTCTCGATTTTATTAATTCAATTGAGTTAATAATAACTCGTAATTATTGTTTCTAAAATTCGGAACAAGAAGTAGACATGGCCGATGAATTATTTTAAATGGAAGTAAATATTCAAATTGATTATACATTTCGTAGTATTTTATCATATCGTATTTTTATCATATATTCAGATTTAATTGTCATCCTCTGAGATTTGTTTTCTGAATTTGCCCATATTTAAAATTAGTACAGTATATTATTCCATTAAATATAAATTGTCTTTATATAAAGTTCCCTATTATTATATGAAACAGTAGTTTATATGAAGGTTAATGATAGCTAAGCGGGGTTTTTACCTTTACTTTTTTTCAGGTATAAATTTCGAGGGTCGCCATCCTAATCCGGACCCTTACCTCAGCTTGAAGCTTGGGAGCGCCAGGCCCTCACAGCATGGGGGACCAAAAAAAACTGACCGCGTGGAACACGATTTTAAAAGTTATAAACAATTCAAATGAGCAACAATTGATTATCTTCGTCGTCTCACTCGTCCTAAGAGTTATGCAAGCTATGCAAGCGTCTTTTGATCGACGTTCTACGAAAATTAAGATTTTTCGTGATTTTGCAAGAAATTACCCGTTTACATACGGCAACGTTGCCGTTGGGTTGGGGTAGGGGGAGGGATTTCTATCAAAAAGCTAGAAATCCTCCCCCAACCAAACCCAACCCCCATTGAGATATTTAAAACATCCGCCTACCTGACCCACCGTGGTCAGTTTTTTATGGTCCCCCATGCTGTGACGGCCGGGCGCTCCAGAGCTTCAAGCGGAGGTAAGGGTTCGGATTAGGATGGCGATCCTCGAAATTTCTACCTGAAAAAAAAGTAACCGTAAAAACCCTGCTTAGCTACCATTAACCTATATGAAAGTATGGATTTTAATATCAATTTATCAGCACGCTTAGATGAATACTGCATTACGAACAAGCATTGACTTATAATAAATTTTTCAATTAAACAGACTCACAAGCAACTTTATAATAAAATTCGATAAATATATTTCGATTGAGTTTTCTACTAATATATGAGCTTGTAGAAATAAAAAGGTATCTTGACGATGATGATGTTAAAAGGTGGAATTTAAATAGCACAATATTTCCCTCAATTATTATTGTTAAATCAGGAAATTTAAACCTTGCCAATAATTGAATCAGCGGATTTGGAATTCACAATTTTAGATTTTACAAATAGTTGAAGTTGCTTTTCGACTGCCACCCGAGCACCCAATTGGCACTTTTAAATTAATATCCCAGTCTCACAGTAATGTTAAACTTACAATCCAGACAGTAAATGTCCGTTTTCGCTAATATAAGCCTCAGAGTATTTTTTATTACCAAATTGTGATTTAATTCTAAGAGAATAATTTTACAATAATTTATACAATATCGGTTGATACTTTTAGCTTCTCACACTTGTGACTTAGGGACTGAATGAAAGCCACTAGGAACACTAATGACAGAGTTTCTATAACAAGCTGTTTTTGGTTGTTAACCCCTGCTTTGGAAGGGAGGGGAAGGGTAAGGGTGGGAAGGGAGTGGGTGGGTTAGAGGGTGGGATGGGATGGTGTGGGTTAGGGGTGAATTGTTTTCTTAACCTACCCCCACTCCGTTACGTAGCGAGGGCTTTGTGATTAGTTTTGAGCTTATATTTAGGAAAGAAAAATTTTTAGTTCCCAATTTTAAATTTTTCCCGGTAAATTGCGCACCAGTTTTAAATTCAAAGTTAAAACATGCAGAAATTTTGCAATTTTTGCATTTCTAAAACCGAATGTAACGCACACCTCGACCCCCCTTCCCCAACGTACCAGGACCGTAACGCCTGGCCGGACCGCCCCCGGATATTGTGTTATGTACTTTGTGTACGGCCCCAAAGATGGAAGAGAAATTCATAAAAATGTAAGTACCAGAGCGAAATCTCAGGACAGGATTGCTAAATCGTTCGTGGAACGCGTGAAACTCATATCCATGCATATATGTATGAATAAATCACGCTGCCAATCTTTACACCTACTTGGTGAAATTCTCAGACTGTATGGCACTGTACTGTATGGTAAATTATTTTTCCACTTTTTGAATTCGGAGGTCAAAATTTCCTAGAGTAAGGAAAAAAAACTGCTTGAGCAAATCAAAATCTTCCTGCATTACCCTTTCGTCCCTTCACGCCAACAGTAACCGCCTCTTATATTAAATACGTTAAAAATTCTATAATAACTTCAACAAATCGAAATGTTGGTGCTTAGTATTTTCGCGCGATACTATTATTTCATATCCTTAGAAATGTTATCGTCCTTTCTAGAAACGATTAATAATACTTGCTCGTCACCTATGTCCGAAAACAAATTATGACCAGTATATTGGCTTTACTGACCAATCCCAATTTACCAATATGAGTAACACTTCTCTAGGCATTCCATAAGGAGGGATCTTAATTAGCGCCACTATTTATTGTATCCATTGTACCTTACATGTCATCATAAGCAAGATCAAATGCGACAAAAGTAAAGAAAGATATATTTCTCTCCATCCCGTATCAAATGACAAACGAAAAATATCACGTGCGATACACACTAATGTTTTTGATACCTCGTAAACCCAATGAGGTTATGGAGAAAATGCTTAAGGTGAAGTGGACGGATAGAATTAGAAATGAGGAAGTTTTATTAAGAATAGAAGAGGAAGGAAAACTGCTAAGGAAAATCAAAAAGAGGAAGACAGCTTGGTTGGCGCATATTCTACGCCGAAATTGCCAAATTAGAAAGAAAATTGAAACAAAAATGAATTGAATTTGTATAATTTACCGTTATTTAGACTCAACATTTAAATAAATTATTTAAAATACACTAAACTTCCGTTTATCCGAATCGCGTTTATCCGAAATCCGCTTTATCCGAACAAACTTTTCCGAATGCACTTAGCCCACCCCCCGAATACCATCGCGACCCATTACTTATTTGCTTGTGACACCTCTTCATATATGTACATACTCTAACTCCTGTTTTTTTCCCGCTGCCAAATAAGGCGGATTTTTTTCTGTAAGAACGCAAAATAAACGAGCTTTGCTATTCAGCATTTAAATACTTTGAGATTTCAATCAGTCTTTGGCGCCTTCTTAACACGTCAACAGAATTTTTTCAGTCAAAAACATGCAGGCTTATTCACAACCATATCAATAGCATTCTGAGTACGCACGTTTTACGATCATATTTCGCGGTATTGACGCAATTCGGGGTGTTTCACGCGGGACTTCGGTTTATCCGAAATTTTCGTTGTCCCAACCGGCCGCCGCACAGTGGGGCCAAATCCCAAAAAGGTGGTCATTATGAGAAAAAAAAAGGTTCGGGGATATGATTTCTTTTTACGTGGTTGGCAAGAAAATTGTTTGAGCCACCGAGAAATGCATTCAAATGTAGGTAAGTATGCACATGTTTGTAAAAATCAATAACAAAGTCAAAGGTTTGCTGTTCGGATGCCTAACCATTAGGGTGGTTCGAAAAAAACTTTTTTTTTTAATTTCAAATCGCTATAGTGCGGAAAAGTTGCGATTGGTATAGACATGAAAAAAGCACTAATTATTATTTTTTTATAAATTTGTCTTCCGGTCGCGCAATGCCATCGAAGTTAGCAAAACATTTTGAAAAACCTTAATTTTTCATAATTTTTTTAAACACGCTAGATGGTTTTAATTGCGTTCCTATACCATGAATCAACTACTAAAAGTATGTGAAATCAATTTACATGCAATTATTTTACATTTGTTTCATATCTTCCGGTCGCGCAACGAAGTACAAAATGAGTAAAATTAGTAGTTTTTGCAAAATTTCAAAGTTTGACTGTTTAGTAAATTTTAATCATGCAATTTTTAGAGATGCTATAGTTTTATTCTATTACAATGATTTTTGGATAATATTTAATAACAATAATATATTTAAAATCCAAGCATATAATATAAACTTTGATATTCAAGTGGAATTCGGTCGTTCATGTAGTTGATTTATGTATAGTACCACCCTACTAACCATGCTTTCGCTTCGAAATAGCCTCATCTTCAAAATTCCTCTGCAGCTACCCCATTGGCGCAATTTAAAATTCCTTAAATGGAATTAACTTAGAAATGTTAAGGTATTTGTAATGCTGTTTTACAATAGCTCCGAAATAAAATTAACAATGTTATTAACATAAAAATAATCACTAAATTGCACAAATTTCGTTAAAAAAATACAAACTTCATAAAGTTATAGTGTCCTGCCTAGTCCTTCGTTGACATATATATATGATTGTAGGTACATATCTCAGCTATGAAACCCAAAAAGAATTGGCCACCCCGAACCACCCCTCCGCGAGTAATTGATGAAATGCGTGAGTAACCTCAGTATCCGTAAAGTATCCGAAGCACGCAGGCAGCAGGCATGGCACTTACTTATAAGGGGAACACCAGGTTTGAGGTTAACGTATTCGAATGAAACTTTCAGGGCACATTCTTTGCTTAAACATAGTGGACTGGGGTCTGACCGTTCAACTGAATGAGCCTTTGTTTATCAAAAATTAGCAACTAAAAATCGGAATTAGGCAACCCCGCCACATACGTGCATTACCATATCAATATCGAGATTTTCCACTTAGGAAATTATTTTATTCCATATTTTACTGTTAACTTATCTTTTTGCGATTAAATTTCATCTTCTTACCTTCCAAGAATTCTGTACCTTTTAGTTAGCATTTATTGTAATGCACGTAACGCCGCGCAGTGGGCTAAAGTCGAAAAATGCTGGACAAAAATAGAAAAGTTGTTTTTTTGAGTGCGGACTTCGAAACTTCGCTGTTGAATTCAAGTAAATGCTATTTCATAGGACAGCTAAATTATTTTTAACGGGATAGCTTTATTCACTATTGATGTGCCACTAAACTCGTGACCAAAGGGAGTCTGATTGTGAGATGAATTGTTTGGTTAGGCGAAACAGCAGACCCGCATCTCCTATATTTTGCCGTCCTCCGAAGATTGAGTTCAAGAAGAAATCAAAACAGCATGCATAATTATCAATTGAAAACGTGCGCAACGAGGAGAGGCAATTTTCACCATTGGAGACTGATGTTAATGATAATAGTAGTAGTAGTATTATGGTTTGAGGGTGCGTCAACAGCTAGGGTTATTTGCACCACATACACAAATAAAATTCCTTATGTAAGTAGAATTTACTGTAATAGATACATTTAATTTTAATTTTATAAAGCTAAAGAAAATTACCACAGCACTATGAGCTTCTTGTTATGTTGTTATATTTGGTTTATGAGCTTGGTCTCCTTTATAAACTTGATTACTTTCTCTACCGAGCTTATGTCATTTTTTAAAATGTCCTTAAGGCTACCCTGAATGCTTAACCTCTCTCGTACATTTTGATATTTGTCACAGCTTTCAAACAAATGTGCAACTGTTAATGGCTCACTGCAGGTCTGGCAGATGGGAAGATCCTTCGTCTCTGTGAATAAATAAGAGTGTGTGAGAGAGCAATGCCCAATCCTGAGACGAGTGATAGCAATTTCCTCTCTCCGACAGCGCCTAATGGATGTACCCCAAGATGTTATGCAATCTTTCACAGATTTAAGCTTGTTCCCGTGTTGTGTTTGCCACAATTCTCTCCATTGAGAGTGAGCTGTATTTTTCAGGATGCCCTTGAGATCCTGAGCTGGTACCTGATCCCATTCTATATCCCACCTATGGATGGCCTCTTTTGCTGCCAGGTCTGCCTTTTCGTTTCCTTGAATTCCAGCATGTCCAGGAACCCATATAAAGGTGACGTTAATGCCCTTTTCTTTTAGATCCTTCAGGATGGATTGTATGTTCTGGACTATTGGGTGGAATGAGGAAAATTGAGTTATGGAGTGCAGCGCACTCATGGAATCTGTGCATATCATGTATCGTCCTTGTCTGCCCTTTATATTTGATAATGCCATTTGTATTCCAACTAGCTCAGCAGTAAAAATACTACACATTGGGTGCAGTTTTACTCTCACTGTTCCTAGATCTTTGGACACAAGTGCACACCCCGTCCCTACATCTGACTTGGAGCCATCTGTGAAGATAGGAGTGTAACTTTCGTAGAATTCAGACATCTCCTTGTATCTTTGCTGGAATAACATGTCAGATGTTGATGACTTTATTTCTGTGGCCAACCTGTTATCACAGTCAGGCTCTGGTAATGTCCACGGTTGGTCCCTAGGAAAACCTTCAGGGCATACTTCTGGAAAGCTGAATCCAGTCGTCTCCATAAAAATATAAAATCTTATCCCAAGAGGCTTGGTGGCTCTTGGTCGTCTGATAAAAACATCTAAAAACTTTGGCTTGAAAACAATGTTAAAACAGGGGTGAGATCGCATGGAGAAGAGTTTGGCTGCATAGTTGCACATCAGAGCGTTTCTACGAGCCCACAGTGGAGGTTCACCAGATTCAGAATATAGGCTAAGGATGGGGCTAGTCCTGAATGCACCAGTGGAGAGCCTTATGCCTGCATTGTGTACGGAACTGAGAGATTTTAAATAAGACTCTCTGGCTGAGGAGTAAATAAAGCACCCATAATCAAGTTTAGAGCGAACCAGTGCTCTGTACAACTGCAGCATTGCAGACCTATCTGCTCCCCATGACAAACCTGATAAAACTCTAAGCAGGTTAAGCTTCTTGTGGCACCTGTCCCTCAAGTCCTGGATGTGCCTCCTCCAATCCATCCTCCTGTCCAGCAGGACACCCAGGAACCGGATAGAATCCACTACAGGTAGCTGCCGGCTTCCAAGCATTATGGTTGGTGTAGGGGAGAGGCCTCTTTGTCTATAAAAATGCATGCACCTTGTTTTTTCTTCGGAGAAACGGAGTCCATTGGTGAGACACCACTTGTTCAGCTTGTTCAGGGCAATCTGTATTTGTCTTTCCGCCATTGAGAGTTTGGATGAGCGGCAGAAGATGGCAAGGTCATCCACAAACAGTGATGCTATCACAGGTGTTCTGATGCACTCTGTGATGCTATTGATGGCAATGGCGAAAAGAGTAACACTCAACACAGATCCCTGGGGAACTCCATTATCTTGTTTAAAAAGCTGAGAAAAGTGGCCGTTTACCCTTACGCGAAAGCAACGATGTTTTAGAAAGTTTTGTATAAAAATGGGCAGGTTCCCTCTAAATCCCCACGAGTGTATTGACTTAAGGATTTGATGTCTCCAAGTGGTGTCGTAGGCCTTCTCAATGTCAAAGAAGACCGCCACTACATGCTGTCGCAAGAGGAATGCCTCTTGAATATAATTCTCAATTCTCACCAGGTGATCAACACTTGATCTACTGTGCCGGAATCCACATTGAATATCTGATAGGAGATTACGGTTTTCTAAGAGCCATACAAGTCTCCTGTTGACCATTCTCTCCATCAGCTTGCACAAACAGCTAGTAAGAGATATTGGACGGTAGTTTGAGGGATAAGATTTCTCTTTCCCTGGTTTAAGGATGGGGATGATTAGGGATTCCTGCCACCTCTCAGGGAAGACCCTTTCCATCCAGATCTGATTTATTGTCTTAAGCAAATCTATCTGAGATGCCTTGGGGAGATTCTTGATAAAGGCGTTATGGACCTGATCTATTCCTGGTGAGGTTTCCTTGCATGTATGTATGGCATCCTGAAGTTCCCACAAACTGAAAGGTTTGTTATATGCTACTGTGGTTCCGGAAACAAAAAAATTGAGATTAGTTTTTTCTTTCTGTTCTTTCAAAAGTTGGAATGAATTTGAGTAACTGTCTGTGCAGCTGATGGAGGCAAAAAGTTCACCAAACGCATCAGCAATTTCTTGGGGTGAGTTTACAATTCTGTCATCTATCTTAAGTGCTGGTATCTGGGAGAAATGATGGTTCCCTAAAATAGACCTGACTTTTCTCCATACCTTTGACATAGGGGTTCGGTGATTTATTTCTGAGATGAAATTCATCCAAGAAGACTTCTTAGCCTCTCTCACCACTTGTCTGGCTCTAGCTCTTAATCGCCTGAAGGCTGCCAAGTTTGAAGTGGTGGGGTACTTTTTAAAAATTTGCAGGGCCTTTTTCCTTTTCTGAATGGCATCTGCACATTCCCTGTTCCACCATGGGACTGGTGGTCGTCGAGGCATCCCTGATGACAAGGGTACACTACCTTGCGCAGCTTTAATAATTGCTGCAGTTAGATCCTCCACATTTTGCAGTGCTCCTGCATTGGCGTTAAAATTAAAACTGAAGAGCTCTCTGAAGTTAGCCCAGTTGGCTTTCTTGAGGATCCATGTCCTAGGTAGACCATAGTTGCCATCACAACCACCATGTTTCCTAATTATTAGGGGAAAGTGGTCACTACCACATAAATCTTTGTGTGCTGACAGATTAAAGAGTGGAGCAATAGTGCTGGAGCTCACAAATAAATCTATGGATGAGTATCTACCAGTAAAAGCATTAAAATGTGTTTTTTCATTGTCATTTAATAAAACCAGGTTAAAATCATTAAAAAAAGTCTCCAAGAGACGTCCTCTTCCGTTGTGATCCCTTAGATCATCACCCCAAAGACTGTTGTGGGCATTGAAGTCCCCCAACAATACAAAGGGTTTAGGCAACTGCTCAACTAGGTCTTCCAGGTTTTTTCTCGTCACTGAAGCCCATTCTGGCAGGTAAAGATTACAGAATGTGACCTCTGAGGGGGAAGCTATGGTGACTGCTAAAGCCTGGAATGGTGTCTGCAAGTTCACCTGGGAGGTGTAAAGTGCCTCCCTGATGAATGCAGCGACCCCACCACGACCTCTGTTGCCACTTAGGTCATCTACTCTAAAAATCTTATAACCCTTCAATTTTGGGGAGTCAGTAGGTTTAAAATGGGTCTCTTGGATAAAAATGCAAGAGGGGTTGTAATCTCTCACCAAGATCCTAATTTCTTCCTGGCGTATGTAAAAACCATTACAATTCCATTGAATTGTTAAAAACATTTAAAATATATATAAATAAATAAATAAATAATGTTTTCACATTAAAATCTAAAGATAAAATTCATTAACAATAAATAAATAAATAAGTAAAAACATTAAAAGCCTTTGGCTTGCCGAACAAGCTTCGTTCTTCCCTTTTTCCTGTTTTGGAGGAAAAGGCGTAACTGCTCCTCATCTAGTATGTCCTCTTCCATCTCATCCCCCGTAGATTCCCTCAATTCAAGAGAAGAGGGGGGTATAGTAATACTTTTACCTCCTACGTTTGGTTTCTCTACCGATTTAGGGGGTGTGGTGTTTTTCTTAATAGGAGGAGCTTCAGTTTTCTGTGTACTGTTTTCTAGTTTCTGGCCTGTTGCTTTTGTATTAATTTTCTCCTTTTGTTGTACCTTGGTGGTCTTGCTGTTGTCTGCTGGAGGGTCAGTTTGACATCCCACACTTTCCTTTCTTACTTGGGTATTTGCCACCACTGCATAGGATTTGGAGAATGTGGGGCAGATCAGTGATCTGTACTTTCTCCTGGCTTCAAAATATGGTACCCTTTCCGTGACTTTTATTTCCATGACTTTCTTTTCTTCTAGGAGTTTGGGGCAGTCTCTTGCATAAACAGGGTGGTTGCCTTCACAATTCCTGCATAGAGGGGGGCTGCTGCATGGTTCCCCTTCGTGCTTTTCTTTGGAGCATTTAGGGCAGGTGGGTTTGCCCTTGCATGATTGTGCAGTGTGTCCATAGGTATTGCAATTGAAGCAGCGCAGAGGGCTTGGGATGTATGGCCTCACTGTGCATGCCTCATATCCAACATGAACCTTCTCTGGGAGCTTTTCGAGGGCAAATGTCAATATAACTGAGGTGGACTTAATCATTTCTCCATTTTGTCTCTTATTTAGTCTGCGGCAGGAGATGACTCCTTGCGATGCCATCTCCTGTGCTATCTCTTCTTCTGAGACATAGAGAAGGTCGTAGCAGGATATAACTCCTTGGCAGGTGTTAAGTTTCTTATGGACCTCAACCATCACTGGTATATTGTGCAGCATCTTTGTGCCAAGGAGTTTGTCGGACTGTTTATCGTTGGCTGCCTTTATCAACAGGGTACCATCCCTAAGCTTTTTTACTGATTCGAGATTCCCTGAAACAGCATTTGTAAGAACTTTATATATTAGAAAGGGGGACACCTTGGTCAGATCTTCATTTTCTTTTGTACACTTCATTATCAGGTATTTTTTACATTTGTTCGCAATATCTCCCCCTCCCATTTCTGGGCGGGGTCTTTTAGGTGGAGGAGTAAGAAGATCCATACGAATTATGGATTTTTCATCCCTCAGGCTCCCCACCCACCACGGAGCCACACAAATTGGGACGCCGTATCGCAAACCGATACGGTCGCCAGGGCTACCAAAGGGATATAGTGCCCAGGATGTCGCTTAACAGACTGGGAATGGCCTCCGGGACTGTGATGGCTCCTCCAAACCACACCCCCCCATTGGCCTCCACCAGAATGGTGCGTGCATCCCAAGCACTCGCACAGGACTGACGTACGCTCGAAGGGATTTTATCCCCAGCCATCAGTAGCCGATTGACCAGGGTGTGCTATTCCCTGGCCTCCCGTTTACAGCGAATTCGGGGCCAAAGAGGTGTGTTGTGCCAGATAATATAAGTAGTCCAGTTGGACTAGAGGTGCCTCAGCAGCTACTCTGCTGGTGGTTGGCACTCAAACTCCAGGACACCCATCTCCTCCTTACGGGTCTCCACGCACGGCAAACACGTGGGTGAATCCTCGGTCAGCTGGCATGACCGCACACAGACAGTTGATTCACGGGACTGCCCGGACTCAGCCCTTGCTGAACGAGGGGTTTGTTCTCGGGGTTTTCTCCCCGCCCGATTAGTCGCCTCTTACGACAGGCAGGGATGCCGCGGGAGTATTCTCCATCCCCCTACCCGCAGGGGTGGTTAATGATAATAAAATCAATGGATTCTACAAGCTGTAACTTACTATGATTAGCGGAAAAACGGAGAGATGCTCCCACGGACACAATGTCAACACAACGGTGTTCAATCTGCAACGCTACATCTACGGAGTTCAATAAAAATGATGAGAACATATATTGTCCAATCAAGGATGATATCCAATAAGTGAAGTTTTTACGCGAAATTGCTCAAGGAAGAAGACTATAGAGTTCTTATATTGATGTTACATTCCGACTCTAATATTTCAAGTCAGGTTGTAATGTGTTCCAAGCCATGAAAAGTTTTATCTTCCGAGGCCTTGCAAATATGGTTTGTATCCTACTCAGCAGAATCCGGATCGGAAGATGATTCTTTGGACGGATCAGAGTCGGATAGTCATTAGTGTTTGCGTGTTTATGAGTGTGTTTGCGCGTGCCTTTTCATATTCTACGTCAGGGTTTCCCAAACTATGTTCCGCGGAACACCGGTGTTCCGCTGAACCTGAATAGGTGTTCCGCGACAATTTGGAGTGTCAATGGAGAATTGGAGAATAAAAGTCATTAAATGCTTTATTGATTCATATTTTGAGTTCTTATTACAATATTGCAGTTTTATATTTAAAAATAATTACCAAATAAATAATTTTTTGTAGTTAAATGATATTTTTAATTATACAAGTAGAATTACCTAACCTAAAAATAGGCTTAGTGTTCCGTTAAACTTCCCAGGTTTGCGAAGTGTTCCATTGCAGAAAAATTTGGGAAACCCTGTTCTACGTCAATAAGCTGTGATGTATAAATGTTTTATATAAATGTTTTTCTTGACTTCTCATATGTTCCTACCAAGATTGGAAACAATAATTATGCATATTTGTATAGTGTTTGTGTGTTAAGGTGATTCTTTGGACGGGTAAGAGTCTGATTATAATAATTGTTTATATTATATTGTATGTATAAACAATTATTACATAAAACATTACAAAAATATACACACATTGTGTGTATTTTTTATACTGTATTTGTGTTACGATATATGTAATAATATCTAAAAACAACTTGTTTGGAATGGTTTTCAAATAAAAATACGCATAAAACTGTAATTATGGATTTAAAAAATCATATAAAATTATTAATTTACATTATTGAAAAAAATTTAAATGTTTTCACAAAAGAATAGTTTACAAATATCAGTTTCATATGCGTGATCGGCGATCACGAAACCAATACTCACTTTTTTATATAGGCATGATATACAAATATTGTCTTTTTTGTCAAAAAATGCGAATGTTTTGCGAAAACTTAATTTTGAAATAATTTCAATGTAATATTCGGAATTAGTGACCTCAAAAACTATTATATACCGGATTTCAAACCGATTAGATGAGATTTACTTGTTATGACCATCTTTTAGGCATTTGGCCCCACTGTGCGCCGTCCCGATCATTTCGGATAAACAGGAGTTTACTGTAATAAAATTTAAGTAAGAAATTTTCAAAGTTTCCCAGAAGTAGCCAAATCTAACCGAATAAACTATTCTACACACCCAAAACACAGCAAAACTGTACTAGAGAAATCACGTTACGAAACTTTTAAGTGAAAGTGGTTCGAGCAGAATCATTTGCAACTAAATAAGAATAGGTCATGAAACACAATTGCTCTGAGAAGACGGTCTCTACTCAAGGTTGTCAGCCTTCAAGCTCCGTAAGAGGGTCAATTTATTCTACCAGCCAAAAGGTCTGATGAAACTCCTGCACAAAGCTCTCGCTTTTAGATCATGTTCAGATCAGCAAGGTACGAAAAGCATTTGTTTTAGTAGAATCACTCTCGTTTATATGCTAAAGAAAGTGAATGAATATCGTAATAGATGTAGAGGTAGAAAAGGCTTATTGAAAATGCGCAATAATTATATTGCTATCAATTCATTTGGATTTACGTTTTGGCCTTCCAAATAAACCGAGTTCTGTCAATCACGACGAGTCGTCGCGACGTTTCCTGAACGTAAACCGTGACTGATTAGAATAATAAATATTCACGATTATTAACACGATAGATTTCTCAAGAATATGACATGAGAATTAGGATTTGCATGGCAATGATTTTTTAACTAACGCCTTAGGTATGGAACATGCTTGCAAAAACTTTTAATCACCTCTGGTACTGGTAATGAAAAGGTAAGTATGTCAATAATGAATAACATTAATACGGCAAAATAATGCACTAATGCAATACCGAACGTAGAAAACATATCATGGATATACACTAAGTAAGGCGGATGAAATCAACATTAAGATAAGATATGAAAATCTTCATCTTTGCTCCCAGATAATTTTTCGTATTGTATAACATTTATCTCTCATTTACCTCGTAATAATTCTTACATTCGTATCCTTCAATCGCAAGAAATGCGCTCATTCTTGCACCTACAAGAGTTTCAGTGGCAGATAATATTTTTTATCTTATTTTTATTGGAGTAAATTTTTATCCGATCAAACTATGTAAAACCTATACCAATTTTCATAATCTTTCGCTGAGAAGACAACGTTCAAGCAGAGTTAGTTGCGTAGGCATTTTCCTTTCCTTGGTGATTACTTGTGCTCAAAAACGAGGTTAGGAGTCATAACAGATGTAGTAGATAATACCTCAAGGCGCTACGATTACCTTTACTCGACATTTGAGCTAAATTTCACGAAGGATGAAGGTTGAGCGAGAAAGAAAGTTATCACGCTCATAGAACCAGATAGGTTATGTGCCTTCAATAATTTTCACAGCAGCATGCGTAGATTTCATGATCTACTGTGTTACCTAATTCCTTTTGGTAACTCATCAAATTGATCATCGTATGATTTTTAGCTCTATGTGTATCATAATAGCATTTTAAAAATAATGCTTTTGTAAATTTTAATTTTTGCTGCCAAGCGAAATCACACTTCTCCGTAAAATATTCATGAAAATATTATTATTATGGACATTAGCAATGATTTTTTACATATGTAAACCTAATTATTGTTCATGAAAATTGCTTCTGTTCCCTTTTTTAACGTTAGTAATTGATGTTTAAGATCATGTTAACTTTATTAACTTAACCAAGGAATATTTTCTTATTGATGTATTTTTAAATCTTCTTCTGCTTCAATAAACGAATAATTAATAAATTATTTACTATTAAAAAAAAGGAATTAGTTTTACAGGAATCCAAGAGTAATGGGCTTCGGGTCTTCGAATACATAATTAAGCACAGGTCCCTTTTGTAGTTTGAATACATAAGACCAAAGAAATCCCGGTGGGAGCCAATGTGCGAAATGACCTAAGCTGTCGAAGCACTTTTAACAATACTACTACAAGACCAAAGAATAAATAGAGACATTAAAGGAGATTTTTAAGTTCCTAATTTTTTAAAATTAAACTGTTTTACCCTCGTAGTTGCTTTAGATGTAATTGAGGAACCTATAAGTAAGACGAAGAAAAACTATTGACTCGATAATTGGTAGAGCTGATTTTTTTCTAATTTTTTTTTCACCTTACTTCTTTTAGCGAAACTGATTATTCCGTAGGTGATATCCGTTAAATAACGAGATTCTTCATGTTGTCATGAAAGAAAAGTTTAAACCTGCATTCTCAAGTAGTCCATACCGTCTCTTAATCGTTTCTTATTTATTTTCTGCATTGAAACTGAGTGCGCAGCAGTTACGTCTGTGGAATCCATGCCACTACTGATAATTAGGCAAGGATTACTCCCTGAGATGTGCCCAGGCCTCCTAAGCCATAATTTAGCCAATGGCAGTACAATTCGGTAGCGTATAATTTACTTAAAAAATTATATTAGATTCGTTCATTCATTGTAATGGTTATATACACGCGGTACGAGCTAAAACGCGATCTTTTAAGGAGGGAATGAAGATTCATCCAAATAATTATAAGTTCCTTTAATTTTACTTGGATTCCTGATTGGACGGCGAGCATCTCCTATACCATTTGTGGGCCAATTACAATTTACCTTGGGGCATTTTAAATCTTTTCCTTAAAAATAAGCTGCCCAAGGTCATATATTTTGACTACAGAGAACCTGTTGTGTCTATATTTATCCTAAATTGCTTTCTTTCCTTCCGCTTTGTGCTTTTTTCCACCCTTTTCCCTTCGAACTCGTTCTACCATCCTGTAACTTCGGAAGCACATATCTCTGCAGACATTTTCAACAACTCGTTCGCTTTGCTGGTCAGGCGACTAATAACATTCCTCCCATACTTCTACTTCCTTGTCTGCCCGAAATAAAATTTTTCCAAACCACTGAATAGACACCAATTAGCTTCGTTATGAGAATATTTAGGATCTTTGCGAGTTTAATGGAAACCTCAAATGCTTACGAAGACGAAGAATGATTTGCGCTTTTCGAGAGGTCGGGATTACCTTTGACTAAGGAGCTAACATATACATATTCCATTTGAAAGAGAAATTTTCTCAGTTTTTAATCTAAAGTGAACCGAAGTACAACCAGACCAGCAACGTGATTATAGCTTAGTGTGATACCACTTTTTCCGCTTTCAAAACCGCTAATTTCCTTCTTCCATCGCTTCCACCCGTCTCGCTTCTGCCAACCCCGCTATTAAACGAGTTTTTGTTCTCAAAGGTGAATGTCTTGTTGGCGAATTTATCTCAAAGTTACGCTACGTAGTCGAGACGGGTTCCTGATGAATTGAGCTACACGGTTTCCATAAGATTTACGATTTCAAAATGAATGACATCAGCATTTTTAGTGACTTTGAAAGCAGTGGTTAGAGTGGGATAGTGAATGCTATAAAGTTATATTACTCCATATATGATCACTCAACTTTTTCACTAAAAATAATAAAATATGAAATCAAGTGCTCAAAGATTCGAGTACTTAAAAGACTAATTTAATGAAAAAAAATTCGAATAAATATGTCGATCTTAACAAGGAGAATGAATTGGGAAGGTGAATAACTACAATAGATACTGTAAGTACATACAAGAATCAAGCCTTTTGGCTGTGTAAATATTCTGGTGTGACGTGTTATATTCATTCTTTTAATTAAAATAATAAAAATTGGCGTTGTCCGCGGAAAATAGACGCGGACAATTTGCATATTTTCTGAGGTCTTAAGCAACGTTTGCAAACCTTTTCAGTATAAATAAGTATTTACTAAGTAAATTATAAAATATGCAAATGGCAGTCGCGGCACCTGCATAACCCAAAGTATAAAATAGTTATTGTAAGTATTAATAAGTTCTACCAAATACAGCTAAATTTAATAAGTTATTTTCAAATGTTAAAATAAATGCATCTCTGGGTGATATTCTGTGGATGTAAACTTTAAATAATTGCGCAGTATCCGATAAAGGCGTTTAAATTGGTTTTGGACATAAATGAAAAGCATTGTGCTGCGTTTCTGATGGACCACTGAATATAACTATAAGATCTATTCGCCATCTGCAAAAAAGGTATATCCAACTCCGTGTCCAAGTCCCTGACCCGCATATTGCAACAGTTATCTCATATTTTATAACCATTGATCCGATCTACATAATTGTTTTGCAAGATTCGTTTCACTCAGATACTAAAATAACAGAAACAATGAGTGTCCGTAGTAAAATGACTGTATTTCCCGAGTACTTCTGAAAGTCTACCTCGTTCTGTTAGTATGTTAATTGAATCTGCTAACTTGGGATGGAGGTCTGCAGAGTCGCGCGAAATTGTTTCGAAGGAAGAAG
Source organism: Sympetrum striolatum (assembly GCA_947579665.1). Classification (NCBI taxonomy): domain Eukaryota; kingdom Metazoa; phylum Arthropoda; class Insecta; order Odonata; family Libellulidae; genus Sympetrum; species Sympetrum striolatum. Next base: position 14,536,989 of record OX388351.1, on the reverse strand, counting down.
CTCATCCACGGGATCACATATGCTAAGTTGAGAAACAATATATTCGATTTTGTGATTGGCAGTCAGCGAATTCAGGAACATTTCCGCAAATTTTTCGAATGTCAACATTTTTCAGAGCCAAAGACGACTTTTGATCGAGCGTTATAAAATATATGCCTTAACTGAAAATTTTTGACTTTGAAGAGCACCGTTATTTTTTTCCATGTATTAACAGTTAGTTTAGCGATTTTGTGGCCATGGTCCACTATGGTGAGCCATTAGCCCCCCCCCCCCATCCTAAGAACCACCCTATTTCTATGTATCCATATACCTGGCATACTTTCAATATTGGAACACCAACTCTCTTTATCCTATCTTGATGATTTGCCAAAGAGAAGGGAACTGATTCTAACTTTTTTCAGCTTCTAGATTGCTTTACATTTAACAAAGGTTCGTTATTCATACTAGACTAGTTGCCAAATTCTAAGAAATTTTGGTCTCCCGGACATCCATGTGGGTTTGCCTTTGGTGAAAGCGGTCCAGAGTTTGATTCCTGAGAGGTACCTTTTATACGAAATTACCTCAGCTTTCGAAGCACTATTAAAATTATACTGCAATTATATTAAATATTCACACGATTAACCCGTTTCGTCATCTTTCGTACCATATTCTTTCTCTTCTTAGATCTTCTCCATTCAAGGTCACAGTGTGCTGGCTTAAAATAGCAAAGAAATTTTACTGCTGTTTTATATCTTTTCCCTCGATAATTTTTAGCATTGAATATCTAGATTAAAATATAGTTAAGGAGATATAAATTAAACAATTTCGTCAACTTTAGTTTGCAATCATACGTCAACATATAATCTTAATTAATAGATTCTGTGAGAAATAATTCATCTACCAAATGAGCAAAAGGAAAAAAATATGTAATATGTTATTGATTTCGAAGTACTATAAACTCGTCCTTCCTATGAATGAAGTTTGAATTTGACCTTGAATACCAGGCACCGATAATCTATTCATAGTATCCATCAGTGCCAAAGTCCCTAATTTAGGAACTGTTTCTTAAGCATGAAGGTCTATCGTGATATCAAACTTAACTCCTTCACCTACTGAATATCTCCGTATTTAAATAGCTACATGATGAAATTTAAAATCCGATGTGTCGTCAGGAAAACCTCACCGAATTGACAAGCTAATTGATGCTTCCCCGAAAAAGGTTGTTGATACGATTCGTGCAAATATTACATCTGAAATAATTTTGTGAAATTCAAATGTTTAATTACATATGAAGATTTGGATAAATTTGTCCTGATAATCCCACACTTAATTTCGAGGCAAAATAATAAAATTTCAAACTTTCGAGCTGAAGTAAAAAACTGAATATCGTGTCTCTTTTGTCAACGCAAAATTAACGAAAGGGACAAAATTACAAAAACATTAAGTGGTAAACTCCGAATTTTCCTCTTCTGAGCTCTTATTGTCATTTCAATTATTATTTTATTAATCTCATTAATACTTCAATTTCACTCTTCAAGCTTAAAATCATTACATCGTCTACTTTAATATGGCCGCTCCAGCGAGAGTGTAGTCATGGTTGTTGGTGCTTTCCCGGTAGCGAAACTAGGAGGACTTATATTAAAACAAGTTAGCAAGCCAATTGCTAACATTCTTAAAGAGAGAGCTAAGAAGAGTCACTTTTTTAGAACATATGTCTGCATGCCACCGGCTCAGTGTAAGTTGTAATGAGAAACAATTTCTTAGTATACTATAACAAAACGCGTCTATTGGAATCAACGGAAATATATTTAGTGAAGTATAGCATTTTCACATGCCTTGGTGTTTATCTTTCACAATACTTGATATTTCATAGCTGTCATTCACCACTAATTGGATTTGAGTATCTTTGATATGGACATTTTCCACTTATCAGTTTTAACAAAATACATTGTCATATATCTTACAGGAGTAAAGGAAAGTCTTGGCTTTGTTAACACTTATCACCTTCTAGCAGATCTTCATTTTTATATCAATTTAAGCTTGAAATTTAATGCTTAAATCATGGTAGCACCAGTGTTTCCGTTGGCTAAATTAGCATTTCTGTTCTTTAAACAAATCGCTCGTCCAACTTCTCGCTTCATTGAAAGAAAGGCGATGCAGAGTCAATTTTTTCGGAGAAAAATTTGTATGCCGCCAGCTCAGTGTATGTTTCTTTCTTGAAGCTTACTAACACTATGGTATAAGAGCTTCAAACTAAATTTTTGAAGCTGATTGTTATATTGGGAGAGCTTTTGCTACTGCAGCCGTACCTTTTCCTTGCCTAGCGTTAAATTTTATTCTTCCTTATAGTTTACAACTGGTGCGAGGTCAAAGCGAAAATGTGGATAATGAACTTAGGAAGACCAGTAAACATTCCAAGTCTCAATGAACAAATGGCAATAGAGTTAGGCGCCAATTTGCTTGGAGAAGGTATAATCTTCACCATTGCTGCCGCAATACTTTACCTCGAGTATGCGAGATCTGCAAGGAAAGAAGCTGCGAAAGAGCAAGCTAGAGTCGACGAAATGGAAACTCTGCACTACACAATTCGTGAATTATATTTTCAGGTAAGCAACTTTATTATAGTTCAGGTTATGGATTTAAAGTTGGGATGTTTACTCCAAAGTGTCTCCGAAATGATAAAATATCATTACTTTTTTATTATCTTTTACTAGCTCGTGCTAGCTAATGTTTGAGGTTCCAACTGGCCTTCGGGCTGAATACTTTACAGACAGACATGTCTTCTGAATAATTAATTCTCCGTGATAACCAAATATTGGCTAGCTTGTTCCAGCGGAATTATTTAAATTATTTTTCTTGTCAACTATTTAAAAGAAATTTCCTGAATTAACAAGATAATAGATATTGTTTAACATACTGCTTGGAGTTAAGTTTACAATACTTAAGTATGAGTCAAAATATACAAGGCCATTGCAATATTTTTGTAAGCTTCTAGTAATTCATATTATTAAAATAAAAATATGGAAGCTATCTAGTTGCTAGTTATTATTTGTATCAGTTGAGTTAATTCATTCACAGTTATAGCCAATAGGGAGATTTTGTAATTTTAATCTGGAACTTCAAATAACCAATACAATTCTGAACCATTCAGGTATCGTGCTAAGCTAATGAACCCAGTTTAGTGTTGATTGTTGAAAAGTTATTTTTTGATTTCACTCCATGCTCTCATCGATTTTTTTAATTCCTCTCAAATGTTGGAAACTTTACTTTTGCTTTCATTCTGGTCGATGGCAATCAATATTCATGATCGCTATCATAGATCAGACAATCAGATATTCTGGGTTGTGAAAGAGCATAAATTTTTTCTTCGCAATCAAAATTAATTACTTTCTGAAATCTACACTGTTAGTACAAATCCAAATGAAATTGCAAAGAGTGTAAACCCAACTCCAGGAGATCTTAGACTTTCACAATCAAGTTTTGTTTTAAAAATATACTCGCAAAAATAATAAATGAATGCATATCAAATAAGGATAATAATTCTAACTATAAATAGTGTAAAATTACGTGCATTTGTAGAGGTTAATACCTAATTTAGGTCTAAAAGGTGAAATGTTTTTCTTTTATTCAATGGTGGCTTTTGAATAATATGAAATTAAAATTAGAAAATTAAATTCTCTGAGCTTGATTCAGTTAATTTAAATTTATTTTGATATCTTATGAGTCTGGCATGCAATAACCTATTGCATATCTACAAATTTACCCTAAAAGTATAGCTAAGAACATGCCATTGCTCAAAAGTGTTCTTTTAAAGAGAAGGCAATTTGAAATGACAGATTAACTTAACAAGTACATGCATTATAACAGCTACTGGGAGCTTATGTTAGAGACCCTCAATACTGTACATATGCATTAATCCTATTATTTAAATTATAGTAAACTTTCGATTTTGATTTCCAACTCTGTACTGAATTCACTAGGGATGCACAAGGTTTCAATTACACCAAAATGATTTTTAAAGATTTTTTACTGTGTTTCTCAATATCTTGGGTATGTATTCCAAGTGTTGATATAATTTTATATCCTTTCAGGCGGAGAGACAAGATGCACAAATCCGAGAACTTATGCGAACAGTATGCGAGTTGGAGAGCAAGGTGACCAAGAAACCAAAAAAGTGTGCAGATGATGGTGAAATGCATTTGCATCCTGCCGAACCAACGCTGTTCGAAGGGGGTTTCATTATGGAAGCCATTCAACACCTACACAAAGATTTTCAAAAGAATAGGTAGCATTTTTTTTAAGATGAGTCGATTTTGTATCAAAATAGCCCCAAGTTTTAGTTTGGTTTAAGTGACTGATGAGCTACAGTCTATTGCTAGTTTCGGTGGCACCGAGTGAGTTATGTGATAGTAACCATTTATTTTGATACAATTTTATCTTGTTTTGTTTGATAAATCACTCTTTAATTTCCCAATCATTTTAAACCACTTCCAGTGGATTGCACATTGAGTTGCATTGTGATCTATAATTGTCTCTTGAAGAACTGTCTCATTGTTCTGTTTGAAAATATTTCATCAACAGCAAGGCTGAAGTATGATATTTAAAAAAAATCGCATTGAAATGAAGGAGCTTTCTGTGTTTTTTTTACTGTAAATATGTTTAATTCTCAAATTGTTACGTGTATATTTATCCCCACCGAGGTGATAAAGTTGAATTTGTAACTACACATTGTGAATAAATTGTTAATGCTTTCTAGATTGTTTGCTCTATTTTTTTGTTGCACAGGATTATCTTATTACCAAGAACTAAAGCAGCCTGAATTGACCAGGCAAAAGGTGATTGTTCTTGGATGAGATAAAAAGTATGAGACTTGAAATTAAAATTATATTTCCTTTTGGAATACATGTGTGTAATTAAAGATCAGACAATAAACTAATTAAAGCATTTCACTTCAAACATCAAAGTGTTTAAATTAATTTCTTATAATTTAAATTTCTTCATTTGAATTCTTATAAATATCATTAATATCAAATGGACAGATGATCTTTTTTTATCAAATTCAATTATGATATTTTCTATTTTATAAAAAGGAATTTATCATGATAAATTGGTATAAGCAGAAAAATAGTTTGAGGGGTGTATGGCATAAACTATAAAAGTATATGTTCTATGTGGCCTTTTAGAAAAACAATATTATTTACTTACTACACATTATTTTTCATACTTCATTTTGTTGCAAGCTTAACTTTCAGTAAAAAATGTTTCCAAACAACAACACTAAAACAAATTTGAAGCCTGAAATTTTACCTTCCAAGGATTTGTTCTTAGGTATAGCAGTGCTGCTTAGCTAAAAGATCTCTGCTAGATAATCAATATTTCTCCCAAATGATACATAAAGCGTAAGGATGTCTTATACTTTTTCGAAAGATTGCCTGTTTGTCAAACGTTTCATATTTGCCTAGTTGTTGTAACCCTGACTCCACACATTGTCTTTTTGTTTTTATACCCAGTTCTTCTACTTTATCCCAGTTGTTATTGCTTTCCTCGGGGTCTGATTTTATGGAGCTAGGATAATTAGAAATAAGTATCTCACATATTAGGGTTAAATATAAGATTGACTTGTCTCAATCTTGTCCTTTGATAAAGTCAATATTAATAAACTCGAAGTATGCTGGCCTAATATTGTAGAACTCCATCTAAATAAATAAATCAACAAAAGTTCTTCGTAGTTTTCCACAAATTTAATTTTTTGAATTTGAACGACTGGTTTCGAAAAATTAAATTTGAGAAAAACTACAATGAAGTTTTGTTGATTTATTTATAAAGTAATTATTATAATGTATAGTATACTATTGACAAAGTCTTGTTTGTGTTGCTGACAATTTCTTCATGTTATTTAAAAGTTATTGAAAGGTTGCCCACCATATTCTGATGAAGAATCTACATCATTCTTTAACCTAAAGTTATTTACTTCTTATTTCTTAGACCAAAACCAGATAGATAAATTATTTAAAATTTGAAGAGTCTTGAAACATTTATCAGTGTCTAAGCTTTTTGGTTATGAGGCAATAGGAGATCAATGGAGCAGATGCATTTTCACTTTTTATTGATGAGCATTATCTATCAAATCTTATAAGATATTTTTAGATTTTGTTCTAACACCAAAACTGATACAATTGTCCTTAGTTCAAAAATTATTTACATAGAAAAGTGTCTAACTAACTAACTGTTGAATAGTTCATGCTGAATTGAAGAGGTATTCTCAATCTTGTGGTTATCCCAAAATACTGCAAATGCAGTGCACAAGAGACAAGATTCGAGGGCATTACTTAAATAAATACAGATGAACTTAGAAATCCTGCGATTTGTTAATTTCTTCCCAATGAGTACTTCCAATCAGGGCATCAAACTGAATCAACAACCTAAACAAAAAATATCAATAGTTTTGGCTGGAGGAGAGTTAAACCCAAACTGTAAAAGCAAAACATGGCAAACCAAAACAGATATTAACTTCTTTCCTTTGGTTCAATATTCAAGGTATATTTGAAAGAAGGATTACCATTAACACATGGTCCTCAATACCTACTTTTTCCAGGTACATATTACATTTTGATCAGAGAAAAAAGTGTCAGAAGGAGGCACTCTAGTATAGCACTAAGAAAGAATAATTTCCCAGAAAAAGAATCCTGTGGCAATGCATTTGGCTATGAGTATCAGAAGAATTAGATCATATGCTTCGAGAAGAGTGTATATAAAGAATACATAAGTCAAGGAGCAGAGAGTAACAAAAAAAAATCTGTTTGGGGATGCTGGATTAGAAGACATTTGCCACATCTTGCAATCTGTTCTTTTCATGCATGAGTAGAAAATTCCACCCTTGCTCTTGAGCAAAAATGCCTTCCACAGAAAGATAAATAAGAACCATAAACATCCTGAGTACACAGACTTGCAGTTATCACCACCAAATAAAAAACGATTAGATATTAATGTATGAAATCAAAAAATGATTATGCTATTTTGATATTATGGTGCTGAATAGACATATTTAAGCACCCTTTTCTCTCAGACAAATTGTGATTGCCACCTCTTCTCTTGTACTGTCACTAGGAGCAGGCCCATGCGCAAGGGGGGGGTTTTGGGGGTTCGAACCCCCCCCATGAGGATCCTTCATACAAAAAGTTCTACGAATGAGGAATTGAAGATAGGATAAAATGAATTTTTTTTATTTAATGTTTCATTTCGTAAAAACTTTTTCTTCCAAAATTTATTGCCTCTTTCAACTTTCATGTAAACGTCTCTCCGTCGTCTTAACTTTCTGTTAACATCACAGTAGACTCCTTCTTTCATCTCGTTGAGTCACACTTTCGCGCTAATCAGAAATCGAGTTTCATGAACGAAAGGGCCTAATGTCTCTTTATTCGGAATGATGAAAAATATTCCAGAAATGTATGAAACTGAATTCCTATAATTTTGAATATAATATTTTATACATTGTGTACGTTCATTATTGATAGTTGTATTAATATAGTTACTTTTTTTAATGAGAAAAACCCCTCCAACGAGCAAATCCTGCGCACGGCCCTGACTAGGACCACACATTCTTGTTACTCAGCAATGTGGCAAGCAGATGCACAACTTTGATTGGTATTGAAAAGGTATAACATTTTGAAATGCAGTAATTACAACTTAGTTTCTTCACAAATTTTTTGGGGGGAATCATCCCTCTAAACCTCCCTTGCATATACCACTGAACATATACTCCAGACCCTCCAGTAATTTCAAGGGATGTCTCGTAAATCATTGACTCTATTGAATTTCTAATCTCATTCATAATGATATACTATGGAACAATGTATTTTTCGATGAATATTGAACATTTATAAGTCTCAGATTTCTGGTCTACTGTAGGGAACATGCATGATTAAATTTGATTGTAAATAACCATATGAGATCAGCACATGATGAATAAAAATGGACTTTATTCCAAGGTAAGTAAAAATTATAATTAACTAATTGCTGATGAAGCTCATTTTACATTTTCTATGGAACATATTTCCTTCTAACTTATACAGAAAATAAGTCGGGTTTTATTTTAATAAATGAGAACACATAGATAACATATTTTCATAAAACCAAAGAGTTGGAGCATCAGGAACAGGCATATCCTTTAATTGTATCTTTAGGATAAAATGCTATAATTTATGGTTTTATTCTTAATATAGTCATCGTTTTACCTTATAAATATGATGGAGAATGACAAAGCAAAGCATATTTTACAATAAGTTAAGGAAGACTAAAATGTCTAATTCCTTATAAAAATATGAGAATAAAGTAGTTTGCTTTCCATCTCTCTGTAAATACACAGTTACAAATTACGGCAGATAATTATTTGCATTCCAGAATATCAACTCCAGCTATCACTCACTAAAGAATTAAACTTTAAACATTCATTTGTATTTTATGGAAAAGATATTCCCTCTCTAATCAATTTTTGTAGAGCTTTAATCCTGGCTTCAAGTTTGGAAATTCCAGCTCTTGTTTCTGAAAATAATACATTTTTGTACTTATGAAATTGTTTGGTATAGACATGCAACCATAATGGAAATTTTATCAAGTAGTAGTAATATTATTTTTAGTGATCGGATATAATATAATCCATAAGCTTTCCTATTCTGATCAATAGAAACCTCCGTAGCAACTAAACATTCAGATTTTTACATGTTAATAAGTACCACAGTATCAATCCTGACTCTGTATTGTTCAATAGAAATTTCATATTATTTTTCATATATGACCAGCTTGATCTACTAAAAGTAATATAAAATACATCATACTACCCACTATTTATATTAACCTATAATTATGATTCAAATAGTATTTAATTGATCACTTTACCTAGAAACTTTTTTTAATATATAGTTGAAAAGTATCAGCTAATAATTTAAAATTTGTATTCATGGATAGACAACCACAACTTGGAGAAGTCTAACTCAGAAGGAACCATCTAAGAACAAATAACAACTGATATTGGAGGGAAGCATTGGTTTAAGCAAACCAAAGATCACAGAAACAATAGGGATGGAATATTTTTTAAAGAAATATCATATGTAATCCTATTACATTTCAAATTTAAAACATAAGAATATTCTAGTGGCTCTCAATCAATTTAAGAAGTCTTAAGAATAGGTTAAAAGTCTTTACAAAAATGTATGTATCCTCTAGAAAAACAAATAATCAACATTTATTAAACTGCAAACTTTATTGAAACTCAAACCCAAGTCTCCTTCACCAGGTAGACATTATAACTTCCAAAGCTAACTCAGTTTGACTAACGAAAATGTAAAGACAGTTACTCTATGTGGTGGTTAAGTGGTTAAAAGATCTGCCCAGAAAGTGGGAGGTGTGAGTTCAAGTACAAATCACTTCAATATTTCTGGCTTCTATTTATTTTTTGGTTTTCCAAATTTATGTTAAAAACTTAGATGAAAAACACCCTACCTGTGTTATTATGTAAACTTATAGGTGAAGACCATATGCTTCTAAAATAATTTGGTGAAATAGAATTTGTATTGGATGTCAAAATCTGCCTTGATCATAGTATTTATTAAACTTATTATTGATTGGAAACGAAGATTCTCCAAATCTCACTGAGTAACTATAGTATATATAAAGGAAAATTGCCTGTTTTTAAAGCCTACCTTAAATCATACACACTAGACATTTGAACTATAAGGAAACTTATCATCTGGGTATGCTGAACATGTTTGTTCATCATGGCAAGTGCCTTTAATTATGAGATTGCTGAACAAGTTTTGCACAAGATTTTCTTGCCTGATCACTAAGGTTATGCTAAAATAGTTCTGCATAAGGAGCTCTAACTTAAATGATCATCCTTTAATTAACTTTCTCAGCAATACTCAACTCAACTGATTCATCTTTGCCAACTTTAATTCCTGCATGACTAGATAAGCAAATGATGGCTCTAGGCTGTGGCTCCATCAGGGACGGATCCAGGGGGGTGGTCCTGGGGGTCCAGACCCCCCCGAAATATCTGACTCCCTCAATACCCGTACATATCTCAATACCCGTACATGGTCCTTCAACAGTAGGAGACGGTCTCCGGATTGCTCCGGATGTCCGTAGACTATTTGTAGATACTGTATATAATATCAATATATACAGTCAATAAGTCATTTCGATATTTTATAATATTATATTTTGTATTATTAACATCTAATAAAAAATATTCTGATATATTATGATCACAATCGACAGTTACTTTTATTAAACTTTTTATTCTTGTCCCTATTTTTCGAAAATGATGCTCAAATAACGCAAATAAACACACAATTTAATAAGCAATCACTAGCGAAAAAATTCGAGTTTGTCTAACACAATTCTATCGTCAAGTTTTGTGAAAGCCGAAATATCTTTTATTTTTAAATTTTTCAATCGGACCCCCCCCCAAAAGTTTTTTCTAGATCCGTCCCTGGGCTCCATTAATTTAATTTTCAACACATTTCCTACTGTTTTTAAATCTAATTTCATTATAAAAGATAATGTCCTATACCTTTATTTAGGAATGAATCCTTCTTCAAAGAAAATTTACTTTTTGTCCTTGGAAAATTTGCATTTGAAGTTTGGTTATATCCTCTGAGAACCACTGGTGAGGGTTCTCTGCTTAATTTGCTTGTATTGCTCCGTTTGCCACTTTTTGTTGACGACCTGCTTCCTGAGCTCAGAGATGCATCTGACAATGATGAACTTCTGGAGCTTGTCCTTTTCCTGATGCTACCATCTTTCCTCTCTCCTCTTTGACTCCCCTCTGAGCAGTGAGATGAGGAAGAAGCTCTTTTGCTAGCTGATTGGCTCTGCATGTTTATTCTTGTGCATTTAGGCTTGGTACTAAAATCCTGGTTTTTACTTGATCTGCTGTGATAACTTGATCCTGTGGAATGGAGTTTTTAGCAAAATTCTGACTCAATAATCAAGTTTCATGTTAAAGCAGTATTTTTGTCATGTAGGGAGTGCAATCTCCACAGAAAATATGTTCATTAATTGGTCCCATTCACCGTAATTCATTCATTTACATCCACAGCATGTTAATTCATTGCAGATCCTGTAATCATTTTTTAATAAATCTGAAAGTATTGGCTCTCTACAAAACATAGAACTAGAATTGACAATAACCTCTCCATTTAAAATCGTGTTTCTTCTAACTAAAATGTCTATTATTTATAATTTTTAAAAATTATGGATTACTTGAATTAATTTGAAATTTCTTATAAAATCGCTCAATTTCAGATAATATTCTCACCAGAGCTTGATCGTTCTCTCCCCTGAAATTGATTTCTCTGTGGTATATTACATTTGTGGTCACATGAGGTTTTCAATGGCTTTTTTCTACAGCCATTTCTGGTTAGCACATCTTTCCATTTTTCATTTTTATGAGCTGTATTCTTGCTGAAATATGAATGCATTTAGTGATTCGATAAATTAATTATTGCATGCATTTCTTAACAAATCAGTGGTTCCATTATTCTGAACATAGCATAATAATTATGAAATACTGCATGTTATATTTTGTTGTATAATGCAATCTTATATTCTATACTCTCTCTTTGAGAACAATGCTCTTGAGAGGTTAACTGCTATTAATGCATCTAAAAATTTAGTCAACAGTATGAAATGATAGCTTTGAATGTCATGATTCTTGTGCATGATGAAATTAAAAGTGACTGATAAGAAATTACGATAAAAATGCTCAAATACGAATATACCATTCATTTAATATTCACAGAGATAACTAAATGTTTTTGATTTTTTCTGCATTAGCATCAAAAAAGATTAACATGTAACGGAAGTCTAGAACAGTGCGCTACTGAGCTCTATTTATAACACACGTCTTGATAAAAATTTTTGGCTCAAGTAGTGTCTGATACTGCTTATATGGTTGCATACCCTAATATCTCTGGAGATGGAAGTCCAGATATTCCTTCTATTCTTGGAGAAGGAAATTTGTGAATACATGCCACAGGACTTTGGCCTCTATCTTTCCAAGCAGTATAGGCAGCATCTGGTTTAATGTATGAAGCATCTGTGGCATGTGCCGCTTCAAGCTTGTTCAATCAAAATATGATAAGATGTTAAGAAGACTTGAAAATAATTTTGTCATTTGTGAAGTAGAGGTTGAGAATGTATAGCCATAAAATAAATTAAACAAAAGTGATGAATATAGCTGAAACAGAAGAAAATTTTTCTATACGGGAATAAGTTAATTTTTCTATGAATTTTATTTATTTAAATAATGCTTAAGTCTGAAATCTATTTATGATGATTTCATAATAGCAAAAACTTTCTAACAAAAAAATTGGTTGAAGATGCTGATATTGTAATGATAATTGTATGTTTAGCGAATTCCAAGGACCATGCAGGGACAAGGACGCCACACCCTTGAACCTGTTTCTACCCTCGGATCATTTCCGGGGTGCGGGTTGTTAGACCATGTGTTGACCATCTGCAAAAAGGGAAGGGGGAGAACGTTGGTACTTAGAATTCGAACAAAGTGTAGTGATTGGGTGAGGGCAACCCAAGAGAAGGAAGACGCGGGCTTCTGAGCATCCTCCTTTTGTGGCAAGTTGGTCAAGAAATACAGCTTGACCAGAACGGTCCTCAAAAACCCTGACCCACTCCTGTTGTGTTATAGTGTTCCCTCCCTTTATGTGAATTCGTCCCCCAATTATCGTGTTTTGTGTATTAATATGTATTCTGTGTGTAAGGGTATTATAGTGTAGTGTAAGGTTTAGTGGTGGTGGTGTTTTATATTTCGTTTCTTCCTCTTTGTTCGGTTGGTGCTTCCTTGACTTGTTATATGTGCGTCTTTTGGGGGTAGAGTTTTCATTTGTTTGAGGTTTATTTGTCTTATGTTTTCATATGGAATAGAGAAATATCAATTAAGAGAAATTGTGGTTTTTATTTCCTTCGGGAACCGAGCGACCCTGAGTTCATGCATTTTGCGGTAAATTTAATTAATTTGTTCTTCTGAATATCAGCACCCTACTTTCGATCTTTTGATCAGTAGTTTTTTATCATCATAACGTTTTACGCCCAGTGCGGCGTAAAACATTATTTTCCCTTTGATTATTAATTAGTTTCGTTACAATGCTGACTGGAAAATCACTGGCTTTATATTTTTTAAGAGGATCGAATTTTTCAAGGGTTTCTTTAGTTCTTATTATGATTAACTTAGGTCAAAACTTGAGCTGTCAGTTAGAGAGCATGCAAAAGAAATCATCATTCTTTACCTCTTGCCTAAGTCGATGATTCTGCTCTTGCAGGCCCTTTAATGTTGCCTTAAATGAAGCTCTTTCTCTTTTGACCTGTTCCTCCAAAGATTTGATTACTGCAGGAATTTTAGTGGATGATGGACCTGAGCCACATCCTGTCTTTTTAACAAGGAGCTGTCTCAAATATGCCACTTCCTCCATCAGTATGTAATTCTCTGCTTCAAGTTCCCTTATTCTTTACTCAGAAATGTATGCAACCATGAATATCAATAAATTAAACAAAATTTTTTAATATGAAAAATTGTGTTAATTAGAATGCCTCTTTTATAAAGTTGATTGGAACCACACCATCAAACTGATTCCAGAAAAGAACTTCAAACTTTCCCTGCATCTCCCGAAGTTCGTCATTTATTTTTCTCCTAACTTACTTATTTAATTGTTTGGGATGGAAGGATGTCAAATAGTTACAGTCATTGAAACATTTTCAAAAAATTAATGGCAAATAATAGTTAATTATCTAAAAATTTCTATATGAAACTTCTGAATTCAACTTCTTCACCAAAACTGAATTTAGGATACCTGTTTAAAAAAAGTTGTAGTATCGAAAAGCCCAATTATTGAGAGAAATTAACCATAGTGAGGATAAACATTACTCTAGAGCTGGAATATATACAGTGGTTCATTTTATATTGACATGTAATCATATCATATGATGATGCTATACATGTTTTATATGCCCTTGCCAATGAACATTAGTATTATCTTAGTTTTAAACATATAGGGAGAAATTAACTGTAAGAAACTAACCCAATTTGTAGATTTACTAACTCCCGGTTATTACTACAACAACAAGAGGGCAAAATTGAATCTGCCAAACAAGTACAAATGAATTTTTAACAAATTAATATACCATACTATTTTATGCACATTTTTATATTATTTTGTAAATTCAAACTATTTTGTAACAGGGCTTACCGTATTTGACGACATATAGGATGCACCTTTTTTCCTAAATTATGTCTCGAAAAATTTCCCTGCATCTTGTATGTGAAGATTCAACCTCCACAGGTTAACTTTCAATACTGAATGCTATTTTTAGCCCAGATGGTCTATACTACCTATTTCATAATTGCATTCAATGATTGTGTTAATATTTGGCTTTTACCAAACGTGACAACTAAAAGAAACTGCATTTTATGTTATTGTGGTACTGCGCTTTCGCATGGACTATTAAAACTCTTTTTCCTTGGGAGTGGCCACCTTAATGAGGGTGCGTCTTATATGCCGTCAAATACAGTGATTCCATGTAATAAAGAAATTATTATTGTATTGCAAATGTTAGATTCAATATTTATTTGATGAATTATGTTTATGAGGGTGTCAAAATCCCCACCTTGGTATGGATTCACAAATGCTCAATGAACTAATGAAGCAAAGCTTTCTATTTCTTGTCTGTCTTGTTGATAAGATGAATTTCTATCAAGCCATTCCCAAATAAATGGTGTAAGGTTTTAAGGGTTGTATGATACATAACATACACATGTGTAGTGACTGAAGAGAAGATAATGTCTTTACAACATGAACCATAACTTTAAGATATGTCATAACATATTCTTATAAAAAAATGGGAAAATTTCCATTGTATCATAATTGAAGCCAGTTTCTCCTGAGAACCATGATGTAAATTTAATTCAGCATTCACAAAATGCAAAAATTTTATGCTATAATTAATTTTTGAATCATATGAGTCTTTGTTTCACACCTATCTCTCCAAATTTCAACGTCAATTTTTTCTCCTTCATTAACCAACTTGGATTTCAATTTCTCAACTTCTGCCTCCAATCGCTTTATGGTTCCTTGTAGTAATTGTGGATTAGGAGGGCCAACATATTCCAAAGGTAGAGGATAATGAATCCTGTTAATTCAGGTTGATCAATACAGAAATAAAAGCATTGTAGGCAAATAAAGAGGAACTGGTAAGTTAAGAATAATTACATATTTGCATATCCTGATCAACATTAAAATAAATCATTCTTTTTAAGTTAACTAATTATTCTTTTAAATAAAAAGCATACGATTATAGTGAAAGGAAGTTATTTAAAATCAAATAGTAAGGTTACCTGTCAAATTCCACTGTGTATGTAAGAATTAAGTAGCGCCGATTTGTTAAGTTCCTGTCCGAATTAAAGGTTTGTGCTGACCGTGAAGCAAATCGTGTACCATTACCGTTTACTGTAACCCGTCTTTTCCGAAGATTTTCGAGATCTTCAAGGGTTAGTAGATCTAGAGTTACACATTCACTAGTCTGTCATACAAAAAATGTTTCGAGAAAATTTATATTCATGAGAAATGGAATAGAATACATTCCGCCCTTTACGCTTAATATTGGCCAAAGAACCACAATGATAACAAAATCTGTTGTTTTGAAGGATAAAGTGTGTTGATAATCCAAAAGGTAGCAGATAATCGTTTTTACTTTACTAAATACATTTCACATACTTGTAAAAGCCCAGATTTCAGCATTGTAACAAATATATCAAACTGCTTAAAGTTGCCAGTTTTATGTGTTAAGTTTTCTATATCTAAGAGAAAAATTAATCATTAATATAATCATCACTATGTTATTAGCAGATTTCTTGGAGCGAAAATAATTATTTATCCTTTACACGATGAATCGTAACTACAGCGCCATTCTTCGGCAGAATATTTATCAATTACTGATAATTCCAGAGAATTTTCCCGATCCAAAGTCATTTTAACAATATATTGCTTCTCTTTAAAAGTGTAAGATGTTACTAAATTCGGACGCTCATTCATCGCCACTCGTATTTCTGCTAAATATTCAAAAGAGCATTACAGCAGTATTGTATTTTATATAAGATAATTTGATGAGGTCCTTTCAATAAAATATTGCAATATTATTTGCAATGTAACATGCCCGCTTTCACATACCCCGCTTACTCGTTGTTTACATTACGTGCATCTTTTGTTCCTTTTGTTTACTTTCGCGCTTTCGAGACTTGAACGACTTGGAGATATTTACGTGGTGAAATCTTACGTTATGTACTTTCTGTCTTGCTATAATGCTCAACTTTCGATATGAAATTTCTGTCTGTAGCCTGCAGCTCTGAAACTACTTCAATCCCAATGTAATTCAATTTTCTTCGACGCCTGATGACATTGAAGAACCGCATACTCCCTCACCGCTGGAACACAATTATTTGACGTTACTCAGTAAATGGCTTTTCTAACTCCGTGTTACCCTGTCCAGCCCAAGTAGATAATTTTAACTAGAGTGGTGTTAGAGCATTGTCTCATAAATAAAAATTAGACTTATGCTATATGATGTTGGTCTGTCAAATTGCCAGCAGCAACGTAATTTTAGTTAAAAATCAAACTATGGCGATTATGCTAAGTTGTATTGCATTAAATGATGTAAAACACAATATCGTAAATTTTTATTATTTTATAAATTCTTAATCGAAAATATCAGGATGTTATTATTAGAAACCTCCTTGCAAACACTGATTCAGATACTACAAAAGAAACATTAATTGAAATAGGGTTTCCGTAATTAATGTCCTACAACTGTTTACCCCTAAACCTACCATCGCGAAAGCTAGCTGGTAAAACCTCATGTTTCAAAGGACCCAGTCCCATGTTTTAAATTACCATGGAGTATTCGGACAACCTAAATAGCATTAAATATATAACCAACCTCTTACCCCCGAGGGTCAAAATATAGCTAGTAAGACCTCGATTCGTATAAACGGATAGGTATATTTTCTTTTTTATATTTGCTACAAAAGCAAAATCCTCTCGTCTCCTTGTGAACCGAAGTACTGCAACTTTCGACTGTAGCACTTCCTTGTACGTAATTAATACTTGTAGTTAGTTTCGCCTGGATTAACTACACTACAAATATTATTCAATTACCTTGGCCTTTCATATATTGCTGAAATATATGATTTTAATGGAATCTAATGGTAAAATTGTGGGTAATTTTCTAGTTTCACGGTGTTTGGGAGAAATTCTACATCTCCTTTACTACTGAAGATACACATACCTATCTTACACCATATTATAGAGGAAGGGAAGGATTGCAGTTTATATATATGATAAGCAATCTCTTGTAAGTGCTACCATTTTGGAGAAAATTCTATCCAAAAACGACAAATTTTCCTGTTCTTGAGTCCTCCCATTCATGGAATCAAACATCTTGTCTATGAATCCCACAAAAGAAGATGTAGCTAATGTTCCACTGGGCAGCCACTCTACATTTGCTCAGGATTCTGAGCTTCCACCACCAATAAATTCACCAATATTACTCCTGTGAGAAATGACAATGGATGAAATTCGTTATTTTGTTTTCATTTCATGTTATATGAGTTTTTTCTTTATGTTGGTGTCTGTTATTCTCATATTTTTTGAATTTTCGTTTTATGTTATTTCACCTTATGTCAAAGTAAGATGCTTTGCATTATTTTGTAATGTATTTATTGTTTTTCAAAATAAAATATGAAAAATGAACTCTTAATGTCATTTCTCTCCTGCTCTTCTTTCCTATTTCCATTTCAGGCGTGTATTGTTTGGATTAAATGCACAGCTTTTTTGTTGGAGATAGTATTTACTTGCATAGAAGTATATCAATTTGTAATGTATTTTTTCAAAATAAAATGTAGAAAATTAACACTTTCTATTAATTTTCCTTTGCTCTACTTCCGTATATAAGTATCGGCCGTTTAATAGCTGAATTTAAAAGATCTTCAATTGGTAGTCTCGTATTATTATAATAAACTGAACTGAAAGTAGGGACGTAATATGCAATATTACGTTCATATTGCCCGCTGAACCTCGCCAACGCCATCTGTCGATTTCTTGCGATTTTGCGTGAACTAGCCAAACTCAGTCACCGGCCAATACATGGAAGTCGACACAGCCTGGTCGAAATTTACGTATATCATTTGTTTAGTATTCAGATTTGATATTTTCCGCCGCGGAGTTTTGTAATGTGGTTTTATGCTAAAATGGGTATTAATCGAAGTGGATTGAGTTATTCTGTGAGTCGGAAATTGTATAAAATGAGCATATTGCTGAAAGTTACAGTTTTCAATACGCTTAGGTCTCACGTTATATGTGTAAGAGAATCAGGTTCTCATGTGAGAAAAGCTGCTAAAGATAAAGCCAACGTTGAAAGTAAATCAGCAGCAAAGAAAAAAAGATATCCACCCTCTAAATCCGTTACATCTTATTTACTATCTCGTTCTGATAGTATTGACATCCGCTCAATTCCTGCAAAATACTTGAGGAAAGTAAAGAATTTGTCGGAAGGGCAATACCTGGTTAATGATAATTCTGCTAGTAAGAGAACTATGATTTAATAGTTTTATTTTTATGTGTACACAAAGACTTTTTTCCACAAAATATATTTTACTCCCCAGGGATTCTAGCCGAAATATTATTGTCTAACAATTTCGTTGAAAATGATACCCCTCTTTTTGAGGTGAACCCTGGTATAGGATTACTGACGAAATATCTCCTGGAGAATGGTGTTCCAAAGATTAATGTTTTCCAGGCTGCCTTTTGGAGTCCATTTCTAGTAACTATTCATATATTTTGCGAGTTTTGTTGGATCTTCGTAAAAATTTGATCAACTTCCTTATCGATTCGTCAAATTATCCACAGGAAGTTTCAAAGAAATATCCCGAAAGAATAAGCACGTATGAGTACGACTTCTTCGCATTTTGGAGATATTTACTCCTGGAAGTATCAGAACGAACTGGCAATGCAGAGATTATTCTCAAATCTATCGAGCCAAAGAAGTGGAATGATGGTATGGTCTGAAAAATATATGTTTTAGAAACTCCTTGTTTTAAGTCACGTTTTAACCTCTTCTATTCTTATTCTATCAGGACCAGTCATGAAGATTATTCTTACAGTTCCTAACAAAATGTTCTTCAATCAACTTATTTCATCTACGATATTTCAGAACGGCTTAATGTTTTACGGCAGAATAGAAATGTTTCTCGTAATTACCCCATCTCATTTTTTGGTATGGAAATTTTAATTAAATTATTGTCTCAATGCATCGATTACATCCATAAAATTATTCATGTCCGTAGCAAAATCGTGATTTCTCTTTCTCATGATAGCAATTAACCTGTGATAAGGAGGCAGGATACTCGATTTACAGACCAAACACGGTACTTTTTCAACTTTTATTTGAGTATAAAATGCTTGGTAAGGTACCACGCCAAGATTTCATACCATGGGGAAAAGTCAAACAAAGTACGGCATCAAATGATAAAAAGGTTGGTAAACACTTTTACCATGAATTGGTGTTATTTATAGATTGTGTGATAATGGTGACACTGAATTAACACTTCCAATTTTCTAGTAGCTCTTTGGCATTCAAGAAGATGACTTATATATAGTAAGAGTTGTTCCTCGAAAGGAAATGTTTGAAGAGCTTGGAGGAAGTGATAATCTTAAAGCTTTGTGGCATTTTGTGTTACAATGCCTGAGCCGGAGGAAAAACAGGGTCATTCCAACCCTAGAGTAAGTTGATTACATACCTGTACAGCATATTTTAACTTGGTAAATTTTAATTTCGTCACTCAGATACATCTAATGAAGAAAGTATACAACCAAAATACTCCCCTGTGTGTTTGTACTTCAATCTATGGTCCAATAAAAATTATTATTAAATTATTGTTAAATTATGAGTTATAGCTTACCAAGTGTAGAAACTAGACAGGTACCATAAAAAAATGATAAATACTTCAATTCACTTGTGCATTTTAAAACAAAAAAAAATGTAAGTAGTTATCCATATCCATGCATGTGTAGAATATTTCCTAGATGATTATTCACTTTTGGTAAGATTTTATAAGTAAAATTCTGATGTATGTAAATTGTGGGATCTTAATCAGGAACTCTTAGAGAAGCTCCTGGGAAAATACAGGAAATAATGAAAGTACCTACTAGCCTTATAAAAATCAAAGTAATTGCTGTAATACATAGCATACAAAACTGGGAACCTTATTGGAATGATTAATAAACCTGAACCTGAACACTTTTGAACCTTGCTCACATTAACACACCGACTGAGTGTGGTTAGCGTGCTAGTGTGTTAACGCTCCAACCTCAGGGTCCCGGGTTTGAATCCCAGCTAATCAGATTTGTTTTGGTTAGGGAATGGTTGTCTGTGTATCTTGTGTGTGTTATTAATAAATAGGAGGAATGCAAAACAGTAATATAATAAAAAGGGTTAATTGGAGAAATGGCCTTCAACGGCTAAAATTCGCTCATTAAATAAAAAGATGGCATCACTATTATTAACCAGAAGGATCCGGCACCTCCTGATGAGCTTCCAAGCTCAGGAGGACCTTATTGCTTCTCTTCAGTACTATTTTTGTGACTCTTATACTTAAATATTTGCACTTGCTTCTTTGTTAAATTAATGTAAATACTTATGTAACTTTTGCACAATAAACAATTAAACTTTTTTTAAAGAAGGGATATTCCCAAGGATGACTAGAAGTGACAAATATTGACATCACTGGGAGTCAAACCCAGGTCTTCGACTCTTCAGGCAGATGTTCCGAGCCCTAATGTACAATTTCTAATGCCAATATCCTGCAAACAGATTTGTCTTGGTGTTGCAGTTAGAAAATCTTTCAATAAAGTTGAAGACCTGAGTTTGAATCCCAGTCATGTTGAATTTTTCACGTCTCCCCATCATCTGGTCTAAAGATGTATCTGCATGTGCAAAGGATTGTCTTATCTCAATTTATACTGAAGGCCCCAAGAGTTTTAACCTCTTCTATCTATAGTGTCAGTATTTCAAATATGCATTAAAAACCTCATAACTAAGTATTTGACCTGTCTTTTTCTGATATTTTCAGTGCTCTTAGTTATCAGCTCCATTTTCCTTATGAGAGCCTCTCCTTCCATACTTATTCTTTTAAGAAATGTGTACCTCCAGTATCTAGAAAGAACACTACTCAAGAATTTATCACACTGTTCCAAATTTTCTTCATCTTTTCCTATTATACTCTCAGTTTTCCTTCCTACGTTAAATCTTTCAACTTCTATGAAAGTGCAAAGTCTAATAGAAAAATGCTTCGTTTTTTCTTTGTGCTAATAGTATTGTTTCTTATAATCCTACAAATCCTTATGCTCCTCATTCTTCTTTGTCAATTTTCAGAAACTGGATTCCAGGTTGTGGCCCCCGTCTCATTCTTAAGGGATTTACCATATTCACACAATTTGGAGAATTGTCTCCTTCAGAAATACAGAGTGTTTTTCAGGAATTCGTAAAGTGGCCAGAGTACAGCACATCATCATTCCTGCCATCAATGCATGCCACTTTGTTAAAGAAATATGTGGACTTACATAAGGATGGTGTAGATGAACATGACTTAGAAACAGTGGAAGAAATTGTGGGTGATGATCCTCATGTCCATGTTTCTATTTGAAGATACATATTAAATTCCGTTTCTTAAGTAGATTTGGTCCTGATTGTCTAGTCTGTTTATTCTCTAAGATTTCACCAGTTGTGTTTGCGTGCAATAAAATCTGATTGTTTCAACTCAATTTTGAGAGGAAGATCCAGTTCAAAATGTGGGACCCTGACTGAGGATATGATCTATATTTAATGATACTCATAAAAAATAAAATGCAATTCCCTTTTTAATCCTCATTGGTGTCATCTCCGATTCATTCTTCAATGGTGGAAGATTGTATCCAGATCCTATGCAAAAATAATATTTTGGAATCATATATGCGAGTCCTAGTGACTTAATAATTATGAAAAGAATCAGTAAGCTAATGAAAACATTATCAATCAATTTCCCATGCAAGTTGATGATCAAAATGTGAAGTTAAACTTGAGAAATAAGGAGAGAAAAACATAGTATTTAATCTACATATTGGCCACTTTCAGAAGCAAGTTACGGCTCTTAGAGGCTCAAGTCAAATATTTTTTGACCTGAGAATGAAAGATGACCTCTTGAGATGTTTGAAATTGCCTTGGAAAATGAAAAATTATAACCTCTCTTTGGTGTGCACTTGTACCATTTTCTAGCAATAAAGCAAAGAATAGGCAGCAATCATGAATTGTAAACTAAATTGACATTATGGAAAGATTTTGAGAAAAAATTATTATTTAGCCATACAATTTACAAATATAAGTTGGAATTAAGTCATTGCCTCTTGAAATCACAGCCCTTGGCAAATGTCTTTACTGCCTCCTGTGTGATGCACATTCAGACACTTAGATCATAGGTTCCCAAACCTTTTTTCCCGTGGACCCCTCAGCCTGCCTAATTTATTTATTCTTAAAAACTACAAATAGGCACCAGGCCAGGCAGTAGTAATTTCTGCAGGAGGGAAACATTAAATAATCTGCCTGGTATTCATCCTATTTGGAAGAAAAACCTCTCGAAGGCTTGGAATGTATGTAATACATATAAATGCAAAAATATTTGAAAATTTACTACAATATTTAATAACATACAACAAAATCACGTAACCCTTTTAATTTTATTCATGAATACATTGTAGGAAAGGGGAAAAGATTCTAAAACTTCTCCAGGTAAATTGTAGCATTCTACTATTCCTCCATTTAGAAATGAATATTTACAAGCATCTGTTTTAGTGACTTTATAATTGTGGTAGTTTCTCCCGAGGTAATCAGGTTCCCTGAGTCTATTGTTTGATTCTTTCAATGAAGGCTTTTTTGTACATATTTCCAAACCTTTTTATTTGACACCAATATTCCAATTTTTCCCAACCATTGCAGAGACGCTATCCATCTTCCTACATCTACCTAACATGAATTTAGCTGCTCTCCTTTGCACATTTTCCTATAGTTGAATTTTTCTGTTAAAAATTAAGATCTGCTTTCCATTTGATCAAATTCTCTTTTAAAACAGTATCTTCGTTTTCTAAAAACTAAAATGCTCTCAAAAATCTCGGACCATTTATTTTTTTCTCCCTGAAATGGAAATGCAAAATTTGGTAACCTTGGAACTTTTAAAGTTGAAAAATATAGTGAATGTAGAATTAAATTTTTTCAGACATTTAGGAATTATATACCTCATTAAATTTATAATCATGTATGAGAAAAAACAATTTAATGTTTTAGGGCATGGGGAAGGAAAGCAATCAAAGATGAATAGATTAAAATGATTTATCTGTGAACTCAGAGACACGCATTTCCCTTGATTTTCATGAGAATTAAGTCTCTCTCAAATCTTTGTTCCACATGTAATATATTACTTTCTTACTTTATTAATACTGACTGCAAGGGACTGAATGTCATTGTTAGGGGCTGACTAGAGGTTTTGAGTCTATTGGAGCTCAACGGAGAAATTAAAACATGCCAATATAGCACATAAGAAAGAAAAGCAGGATATTACACAATAGGTTAATGGATGAGGCATGTTTGGTTTAGTTAAATGACATCTTTATAATTGATGATTTATGCTAAGATTTTGATGGCCACCTAAGAAACTTAGAATGCATATTTGAAGGGATACAAGGAGCTTCTTTAAAACTTAATCTGATGAAATGTTGTCTCACCCAAAAGAGTTAGGTATCTGGGATGCTATTTCCTAAGAGGATGTCCAAGCTAACTCACAAAAAATAGAGGCAGTGCAGGAGTGGCTTACATCTAAAAGACTGGCATTCACTCTTTCCTGGGTCTGTGCCCTTATTACTGCAGATTTGTGAAGGGATTTACTAAAATAAATTTTGAATGGGCCTGAAATCAAACCCAAGATAATATTGGAAGAAATCACTGGCATTTATGATACGAAGCACATCCACATAATAACAAGTAGATGCTTAATTTTCATGCATCCCAGAAAGTATCTCAAAATAAATTCTGCAAATCCACAGAATGCATTATTAAGCAGAAAAATCAGGAGTTTGTGTCCTATGATAGATAGGATCAATATCTTGCTTTTTCTAGGGATTTCCTGTTAGGGTCTGTATGAGATGAAATGCTGAGTCATTGATACTTGCGGTTTAGATTGAAAATTTGTTAGGATCTAAGAGGTAGTGCAAGTAAGGCAAATTTGCCTAACTATGATTTTCAGAAGCAAATTTTGCATAAAGAAAGACCTAAAGATACAGAGTTTTGGATTCATGTAAATTATTTTGGACAGGAAACAACATACCCTGAAAGTCTCAAACAAATCAGAGTTACTAGCCTCTAGTCTTCCCCTCATACAAGGGGAGCATTGTTAAGGCACCAAATGCTTGTATTGCCACTAGAGTAGGGGCAATGAGTAACGTGACATAGGACAAAAGAACAAGAATAAATGCAGTGGAAGTAACCTGATTGTAAAGGACTACAACATCAATAAAGTAAGCTGTATTCATTCAACATCTGGATTTATTTCTTGGTGATCTTCCCATACAAATGGTAGCAGTAAATATATTTTCCCTTTAATTTGGACTAGCAGTTGCCTACTGCCTGCTCCGCAGGCAGGTTAGTTCCCTTACGTTTGATGGGGCAGCATCGAAAGGTATTCGAGGCCTTCGTCAAAGATTCTGAAAAATTAGATAATGTCAGAGACCGCAAAGTCGGGACCTCACCCTCAGCAGTGAGATCAACTGATTAAGACTTAACTATGTTAAATGACGCGATAGGTAAGCGGTGTTCATCATCCCAAAAGAATACGTCTCCCACTG
The DNA here is from genome assembly GCA_947579665.1 of Sympetrum striolatum. NCBI lineage: Eukaryota > Metazoa > Arthropoda > Insecta > Odonata > Libellulidae > Sympetrum > Sympetrum striolatum. The sequence continues at coordinate 14,512,021 of OX388351.1, read as the reverse complement.
CCCTCATTTTCCCGATTTTTTTCAGCTTTTCGCCCGTTTTGCACCTCTAAATTCTAAACTAAAACTTTTTGCACGCCTGTGCGTGCAGGCTGTCCACCTCCAGCGCACTAAAAATCGTTGCGGGAGATTGAATTTAGACTCAGATTTTGCTAAAAGTGTTACATCCCTTTTTTGAGGACAGACGGACGGACACGATTCTGTCTTAATATATATAGGATTGGGAGTTGAATAACAATCAAATCGTTCCATAAAGATTATTAAGGTATTAGAGGAGGAATAATACGGCAAATATAAACCAAATCGTTTTCCTATGTGTATATGATTTTCAATAAGAGAGCTTCATCTAAAAATCATGTTTATTCACAGTACATTTCATTTATATTCAACAGATACCTTATCTGTGAAAGATAAAACATGAAAATACAGATATCTAAGAACATTCTCTGAAATTAAAATCTGATCAGTCATAACTATTAAAAGATTTGTACAAGTAGATAGAGAAAATTTAAGAATAGGATTTTTTGAAATAATACCCATGATCTTTGAAGACGTAAGTGGTCCTCTGACATGGTGAAAATGATGATTCCTTTGATATACCAGTGAGAGAATCTAAATCTATGAATATCTGTAAGTACAGAGTGATACAGAATAAACAGTGATCACACTACATGTTGTGGGTAAAACTTCAAGATTCAACACTCATTCTTTAGTAATATTGTTGAAGTTTACCATACACTTGTGAAAGAGACAGTAAGGTATAAGGACGGACAATGGAAAGAAAGACTTTGCAGACCTACAGTGAATTTTTTGAGAGCAAACATGAATGAAACAAAGCCAATAGCTTCCATCAAAGTCAGAGTGCTGCATAGAAGCACAGCTGGCATTCGATGGAGAACAGAGTACCTTATTTTAAATCAACTCCGCAATCATCAGTTCTGCTGAACAGAACAAATACACAATCATATCTCAAGGCCAGAAATACATCGACCCCTTGAGATTTTATTTTATTTACAGTGTTAAAAATATCCATAAAAATAGCAATTCTTTGAAAAATATAATTGCCACAACCCTGAATTTAGTTAAGCATCTGTACCTCAGACTTAAATGTAACAAACACTACATCATCGAGAGCATTGCTTAGATGCCACAATTTTTTCTTTGAGATGGTGATTGTAATATTGCACTTCATTATGCAATGTAATAAGCCAATAGTATATAGTTAATGTTGGGCTTGATGAGTAGTTAGGACTCCTGCCTTCAAGGAAAGAACTTTTATACCAGTGCCTCCCAACCTTTTTCTTCCATAACGCATGCACTGTCTCAAATTTCATGGCACAGTACAATCCAGTTTGCTATTCAGAAAGAATTTAGACTGATAAGAGAAAATGGTAAGCAGAGAAGAAACATTTAAATATCTTAGCAATAAAATCCCATTCATTTACAATATCTTAAAATATAAAAAACCTACACAGAAAATTAGAAGCATATTAAATGCTTATGGCAAACTTGTATTTTGCAGAGCACCGGCTGGGAAGCACTGATCTACACAAACCACAATTATCAGTCAAAAGTAAAATTTCAAACTTAAGGAGCAAGTTCTCCTTTAAACTGATTGCATAATCAATTTCTCTTTTGCTATTGATAGGACTTTATCTTATGAAATCATTGGTATGGCCTATCAAAGGACAACCCTAGCCATTAGCATATCCAGGTTGAAGCGCAAGGAGGGACATAACGTGACAGAATTATATAGGAGTGACTCATGAAGAATAGATGACTGAAAGTCAATTATTGAGATAAATATTGAGTAACTTGTATGAACTTCCTTCAATTATATCTCATCACAGAAAGTTATAGGAATCCAAATTTTTATAAAGGGAAGGCATTTTTCACCTAACTTATAGAGAGCTTATTACAATAGATTTTCAGGAAAATACTTAAATTTCCAATTACAAAAAGTGAAAGGATATTTTTGTAAAAATTATTTAAACAATTTTCTTCCAAGGAAATATGAGCCGCTATTACGAGGAAAATGCTTCAAATTTCACTGTCACTGAATAAAAGGTTTTGTCACATGTTGACGTTATGCTGTTTGATAAGACACACTGATTCCAGTATACATTTTTTCAATGAGAAAATAAATTAATCAACATTATAAAGCCAACTTCAGTGGGATCATGTAAAAAAATTGTTCCTTATGTGAAAATAGTATGTTTAAATGAAAAATGTTAAGTTGCAATCATGAATTGGAAAAATAATTTTGTGGTATTTATAAATTATTTGGAAATCCTTCACAGACATAAAATTTGCTGATTCATCATCATTCTAAAGACCTCATTTTAAAATATCTACATATTGTAACAGAACAAATGATTAAAGTAAGAAATTTGTCAATGAAAGGACACAAAGAATTTTGAAGAACAAACTACGCACAATACCTTTGGATAACAATCAAGATATTTCCAAGTTAGCACCAAAACTCAATCATTTCTGGGTTAAAAATCCCAGGGTATAACATACTACAAAGAGAAGGCATAATTTGATTATTATTCATTGACAACAGAAAGGAATTATTATTCTCATGTGGCATCTATTTAGAAATACCAGAAACAAATAACACAGCTAATGGATTGTGAAATTCTCTCATTAGTTTCTTGCCAACGATCAATTTCTTTAATAACATTGCAACTTTAATGTAACATAACTAAACAAAATCGATTACTGAAGTAGTTCATGAAGACTATCTTTAACATCACAGCATTCAAAAATCTGCAAACCAACCACAAAATCCAGATACGAGCAGCTGAGAATGTTCAATTAATGTGTAAGTAACAATTGACAAATATAAAAATTAAGTACTCTAAAATCAAAATTTAATAATTTTGAATCCTCGGTTTCATTATATGGTATACCATTAATGCCCGAACAAAAACTGTTGCTATTTTGAAGAGAGAGTTAATCCTGTAACAACAATTCAAGTCTGTAGATGTAGTTATGCTGTTATATTTTGGGCCCCTACAGCAAATTTCATTTAACTTAAAAGCAGAAATTAAGAACACAGATTCAGCAAAGGGAAAAAATACTCACAATAATTTATCTTAAAAAGTGCTTGACATAGAAAGCAAATAGCAGCAAAGACTAAATAACGTCAACCCAATTACCCTTTCCTAACGATGTATATGCAAAAACTGACAGAGCATAGGAGAGAAAATTTGAAATACCAACTTCTGTTATTCTAGAAGGAAACTAAAAAGATACGATGATTATTCCTTATCCTTTGTAAATGAGTATTATCAACAGAGCTAAGGGAGCTATGTTTCAAAGTCAACTGATTTGCATAGACGAGAACATGTGTAAAAAGTAGGCATTAATGAAAACATAATAAAGTAGACATAAAAATAGTAGGTGTAAAAAGTAGATATATCAGCCTGTTGCAGATTTTGCATATACGCCGAGGGCAAAAGTACTGGAGCTTCTTCCATTATAAAAGCCAAAAACAATACCTATTTTCTACCTTTCACAAAACATTACATATCTGAGAGTCAAATAGCTAATACGGGATAGATGGAAAGGAGCTGGAACAAATGGGCCATCTTAACAGCTTCAAGAGCACATCATACATCAACAAAAGCTCTATAAGCTGAAATTTAGTTTCAAGGACAATTGTACGAAATATAATTAAGGAAGTGATGGATGGTCCCAATCACAGAGAACTTTGCATTCAGGCATGTAGAGTAAAGATACTCAAATCAGGAGATGGTATCTTCCATTTCACATTTAGATATTTAGACCTGACTAGATCATACACTTTGGATTTGCAGATTTACATTTCATAATGGAATTATTCGGACAGTGGAATACCTGAAAATCTTCACGAGAAACTCTGTAAGGTCACATACCAATGATTTTAAAATGAAGAAATGGTAAGTCTTGTGTTCAAGCTTGATGAATTCAACATGAATTAGAAGCTAAACAAATCAGTTCTATAAAATTATCACAGCAGTTTTAAAATACTAGAGCATAAAGAACTGCATGTTACAAGTGGAATATACAGCCAATCATGGGCTAATGAGGAAATGCACAGGTTGATAAGTGATCCCTGCCATTAATTGAAAAACATTTCTTTTGAATATATACAGAGGCATCAAATATCCTACTCATTTCCCTTTAATATGGAGTTGATTCAGAAGATTTTGTCAATATGGAAAAATATGAAGGTGGATCATTGGAAAGCTTTGAACAACAGAATCTATAATTATGTTTAAGATAAAAAGAGTTGCACATTAACACTTTGAGGTCCACTTACACCAATGAGGTGTCTTGAACTGAATAAACCTAAAATATTAGCAGACAGCAAAGTGTTAGGGAAACAATTCAACCAGATCTCAAAAAAATTACATCATGCTAACACAGAATTATAATTTAACCATAAGAACAATCAAGAGTAACTTACTATTTAATACACAACCTCTTAAAAGAAAGACTATCAAAACCTACTCAGTAAACTTCATCTAAAACTTAGTGATGAGAATAATGTAAACATGGCTGCAGTAATCATGCATGTGGTTGCACAACCATTTCAGGAACTAATTTTACTATCATTAAATAAGTATCCCTGGTAAAAACCTCAAAACTAATGCTGAGTGATTAAGGAATCAATGGGATAATTTGAGACTAAAATCAGGAACGAACCAGATTAATCTCTATCAAAGTAAGGAACTTAATCACTTAAACACCAGCACTAGCAAACATATTTAAATATTTAAAAAATCAACCATAAAATTACAACTTAATACATCTAGCCCTTTCTTGACACAGAATAGCAATGCTGCACAATAATACTTCACCATAAATTTATTGAATAAGACAAATAAGAAATCCTTAACATTTACCATCATTTACAAGAAGGAACTCTTTCATTATTCATTGAAAAGCTGAGCCATAAAAATCTTTTTGAAACAGTAAAAATAGATTAAACAATTAATATGAAAAGGCAATCCCTCAATCATTTTCCTTTTACATAACATAATGTGCCAAAGAGATTTAGAGAATTCAATGAACTATCTTTCAATCCAACATCTTAGGGGGTACACAAACTTAATGTCTGATTTACATTTTCAAGGTGACTCTGTAAAGAATAAGAGCTTAAGATTGCTGAGAGCACAGCATTTTCTTCCTTTAAAGACAGAAAACATTTTAAAATGACAAATAGTAAAGGAATGCTTTCTAGGCCGAGGGAATTGGAATCAATTAACAAATGAATAACCTGAGTCATTTTCAGGTAAGGAAAATCTACTCTCAAATGCAGATTTTATCCAATCTATATACACATATATGCATAAAGTAAAACGAGGATAAAATATAGAATACAAAAATCACTACTGTTATATTCTTAAAAAATAATTATGACTAATGGAATGATGTATTTTAAATATCATTAGACAGTGTTTGGATGGAAATTTTCTGATGTAACATATATCAAACTACAAACCAAAACACGAAAACTGATATTACAATCTTCTAGTGCAGTATATACTAAAACTTTATGGATCACTACATGTTTGTTAGGTTGCAATAATAACTAGCAAAATAGAACAGATATTTGATACAAAATTCAAATACTTTAAAACTCAATAATTATGTAATACACCAATTGGAAAGCACTCTTATAATAGAATAACCAATAAAGTAACTAGTATAGCGATAGCTGAGTGAGTTAAAAGTCAAATATAGTTAGAAATGCCTAGAATTTAATGATGAAAATGGTGAATGTAAGTCTAAGAATAATAACCACTTCATAGATCAACTAAAAGTGCCAAGAAAGTGACTAGATGCATTGAGTAAGAGTTAAGAAACCTTTTGGCAAAGCACAGTACAGTAAAACAAGTTTAATTCAAATCTCTCAGACCCAGAACTTCATCCAAGGATGATGCATTTGGCATGCATAGCACTCAAAATCCCACATATAACTTTGCGAAATTGGCAATGCTCCATGTGTTAACTAAAAATCACTGGTCACATTAATAATGACAAAACATTCATAGACATTTATAAAGATATCACAGTAATTATGGCTAGCTGTCCAGCAATAGGAGCAAAGCTATAAATTTTAAATCAATCTGAATCATTAACTCATGGTAAAAGAACGGAAGTTCACTTCAAATTTGAAGTGAGAGTTAGCAAGCATTTTGAATGATCATCAATCACAGGTTTGCATTTGCCTGGCGATATCTGAAGAGATACTCGACCTCGATTTACCAAAAATCTTATCTTTTGGAATTATTATCTCAAATTACAATATCATGTTATCACTGGTTCTTTACTTACTCCATAAAAATTGTTTAATGTGAAAATAATTATTCTAGAATAAAACTCAAACTTTAGTAGAAACACTACAGAACTTTATGGTTGATTACGCTTTCATCAGACTCAATTTTGAAGTAAACTGGCTTTACTGTACAACTTCCACTGGAAACTGATACATCAATATCATTGAATATTGAAAATTTGATTCAAATCAAACCTTCTTCCTTTATCATATTTATTAGTAAAACATTAAAACTTGCTTATCCCTTTAAGAAATTTTGAAACTCATTTAAACCAGAGAAGAGCAATGCTCTCTCCAATTACTTGATTGCTAAAGTTAGTTTGTGGTAAGTTTCCCAAGGCCAGCTTGGTTAACTCAATCCAACATCTTCCCTAACTACCTAATCAGTTGTGTTCTAATAGTTTCTTCTCGTACTGACAGTGAAACGGACAAGCATTTCTACAACATTTATTTCAACCAACTGACTGTGATGACCTTGGTAGCTGTTAATTATCCACAAGGCAGTAATGTATTCAAAGGCTCATGCAATCTCCAACATCTTCCCCTCAACCCCCGGCAGCAAATCCAGTAAACTGGAATTTGGCTGCAAATAATACCAACAATTCCCGTCAGCTTCCATCGCTCGCATTGCTGAAATTACTGTTGCATTCCTCAAAATCTGGTTGGGTAGGGAATGAACGACGTCTCCCTTGATAAGCTGGCGGCTGGTGTTTCTCCTCTGTCCAGTTGGCTGATGCAGGCAGCAAGCGCAAGATGTCTGTCACCTTATCCAAGACATAATCTGGTTTTGGGTTGTTGTTTAACCCCAGTCCTGGACCTTTTGGAGGCATTACCCATACTGTAGCAGCTAAGGCAGCTTCCTTCCCACCAAGAATGTCAGTTTCGAGCTTGTCGCCAACCATGAGACATGCTGATGGCAGAACATGGAGTAGACGACAGGCTTCGAGGAATATCTCCTCACTGGGTTTCTCCCATGGAAGATCGCCAGAGACGAGGATGACATCGAAGAACCTCGCTATATCCAAGCGGTTGACTTTCTCCCACTGGGCTCTCGAGGGCCCATTGGTGATGAGACCCAGATGAAAGTGGCGACGACGAAGGAGTCGAAGTAGAGATTTCACCTCATTGGTAAGAGCCAGACATTCATAACGTAGATGTAACCACTGCTGGCAGACTTCAGCTGAAAGTTTCATCAATAAATGTCATATTATACATTGCACAGCTCAAATTGGATACCGAACAGTGTGTTTATCACAAGGAAATCAAATCCTGGAGACAGATTCAAAAACTTCAATCAAAATCAACAATATCATGTGAATTTTGAATTATATGAACAAAATTACTGTGTGAAGAGTCACAATTAAAATAAGTCAATTTGAAACTTTATTCAAGTTTTCAAGCTGCAATATTTTCATCAGGCTAGATGATACTGGATCACCAGGATTACTAGATATCACAAAAAACTTAGTTAAAAAGACAAAGTTACCAAATTTATGATTAAAAGTTTATCTATCAGGTAATTTAATTTTGAATGAACTTATTAATACCTAAAATATTTGAGCTAGCACAACTTTTTAATCACACTTTTCTATAAAAAATAAGTTTTTGTGGTTCTAAAAAGCAATATTAAAGATATGGCACAAAGATTTCAGAGAAATATGAGATGATTATCTTATCTATGCCTGTTTCCTCTGTATCTATACATCTACTGAGACAATAAAAGCTCTTGATAACAACAAAATTTCCTAATGACTTTTAAGGCTCTGAAACCTAATTGGTATTCTTGACACCATGACTAATAATACCAGCAAGATGGAAAAACTATAAATGAAATAGTGCACGGGGAAAAGAAGAATTTTTTGCAATGTAATTTTCTGAGACAAATAATGTGTCATCTTTTTCACCTTGATCAACTTCATTCAAGTGAGAAAACTTTTATAAATAATGCTCACCACAGTATTTTTTAATCCAGCTGACTAACAAGTAAAACCTGATTGCATTCTATGCAGACTTAACTTAAACATATACTGCCTTTGGAAGTTGATTTGCAAATCATATAAATTTTAAAGTAGCAGAGCCCATTAGGGTTTGTGCACAGTTCAGTCAATCTTCTAGTGCAAATAAATTACAAATAGCTAATGGCAAAATTAATTTTTTTAGGTACTATTCCCAGCATCTATTTTAACTTGGACTTTTTTCAGAGTATTTAATGGAGAAAAGTAGAACCCCGATCTCGAGGTGTACCAAATTACATAATCATTGACTTTACAGATGAGCTTGGTTCAAATTTTCTCTCTCTTAACCACCACTTCCTACATCAAGAAGCAACACTAACTACGTAAATGTATTTTTATGCCTGATTCCTTATGCTGAATGCATACTCTAAATGGGCTCTAACTACACCAAAAAATTATTTTATGGTCTTTTTCTCTGCCCCTCCAATAATTTGCGCCATTGCCCTATGTTTCTCAAGCACTGTTCACATGTTTTTGATGTGGACCTCCCACACTAAAAACTTCATTTGGTTAATAATATTATTTAAATTAATAATATATTTAACAAATTCTGCTCACTTCCTTAGAGGATATGATAAAGATATTTCCAGAGATCTGCCAATTATAACTTTTCAATTAAACTTGAATACTCAAATATGACATAACCAATAAATGCCAGCATATAAGTCAATATTTTAGGCCAAAAATTATCTCTTTAAAACCTAAGGCAAACTTACACGAGATTAATAGAAGGAGTGAACCTTCGCCATGGAGTGGAGGACAAGTGAAAGTGATATTCCTCTTTTATTTACTTCTAGAAAAAGTTTTATATAAAGCAAAGAGTAATAGTGTCTTGATTTTTCTGTTAAAAATACATGTTGACATAAACAAAGTTCATAATTTGAGAGATTGGCAAATAAGTGGAATTAATTTATACACTGGCAGAATGAAAGAATACTATAAGTTAAACTTTACATGGTTAGGAACAGGAGAATTTCAGGGGCAGATCCATATTATTCCCAAAGAAAGAGAATGGTAACTGAATTTGGTATAATACTTCAGAAGTAAGGTATCTTTTTAAATGAACTTACTAAAATACAGTACATCCACATATGATTTATGCAACTTCTATGTAGAATTAACCATTTAAATGCCAGCTGCCGCCACATAAAGAAGGTCATAGAAGAATGCCCAACATTAACTGATTGGCAACTACACTCCTAATTTACTATAATTGTTTGAGACCTCATGACATATTTGAAATGAGAATGATGTAATTTTGAAAACAGCAAATGTTTCACGAAATATGCTGGCAGTGAAAATATTCATAAATTGAGAACCAAATTAACTATTGCATAACTGTAAATAAAGCCCTTAACTTTGAAATGAGTTTATTCCATGAGATGGAGTTATTTGTGCAAAAGATTTGTTGTTGTTGCTACAATTAAGTAAATTGGATAGGATAATCATCTTAAACTCCTTAATGCAATTAATGGTGTGCATTTTGAGGCACACTGACCATGTGGAATAGAACTTGGACATTCAAAATGTTTTTTTAAGAATAAAAAGCATAATATTGCAGTTTGCATTTCAATGGTAACTACACTATCTTTGTGGATATCTTGCAAAGAGACTTGAGTATCAACAAAATTTGTGACTGAAATTAATATTAATAACTCACTCTCTTTTTTCATCAGAGGAGTTTTCCCCAAAAGTAAAACTAAAAGCAATTGCCCTCAAAGGATCTGTCCATGAAAGATGTATCCATGTGAAAAAGACCTCACCAGCAATGGATTTATATTTCTCTCCAAGAGATTGAGCCCACAGCAAACGTCTCCATTCATTAAGGGACATTTCAGGATTCTCCGTGCAGAGTCGGAAGTTCTCCAGAAACATTAGGGTTGCCTCGACGGCAAATTGGTGAGGCATTCCATAGTCCTCATGGAGTATATCCACAAGCTGCAATAACCACAACCTTTCATTTTCACATTTGTTTTGTGAATTAATTTTTGAAAATTACTTATACTCAAAAAAAATAGCAGTCAATTTATGACATAGCAAACCTTGGTCCAAATAAACTTTTTACGCTTGAAGTAGACTCCTACAAATACGTTTTTAAAGTCTCTGATAAAAGAATTGTTAAATACGAAAAAACACAATAACTGAACCAATGAGAAAACTTTTAAACCACAAGTGAACGAATCAGGAATATAATGCTAACAAAGCATTCCTCACGGAAAATATGGTATAGTTAATTTGATTCTTTCAAATTCAACACAAACTCAATGCTATACTTTAGTCTCCCTTTCAAACAACTGCCAATGAGTGATGAGTAAATGTTGTTGTGGTATAAAATACAAAGTTTTTATTTGTGTTTAAAGCATGTACAATTCAACATCAATCACATTTTTCATACAAATCTGATAATTTTTAAAATGTTATAACAACATTAACATTATTGCAACAGTTCTCTAAAAAACTGAAATTTGACAATGCACAATTAAATAGAAACTGCTTAAGGCAGCACACAAAACACCTCTTTTTAAAAAACAAAGCCACATCAAAAAAGAAGTCAAAAAAATACATAAGCCTCGTTGCAATGTTAGGCTATCTTTGTCATGATATAAGTACAATAGGATACCTACATCACTTGTACAAAATAGCTCAAAATTTGGAAGCAGTTAAAAAAAGGTTCCAGAGAAATATTACTCCGTTAGGAAAAACATCTGGAATGAAGAAGCAATAGAATTTTCAACCACAGAAACATAATACATATAAAGCTCAAAAAAATGGCCAAAGAGTTCCCTTGACATCAAATTATTAATCATCTTGAAGTTGAATCATAGAATTAAAAATGTAATGCGTGAAGAAAGGATGCAACTCCCTTCATTAAATTTTGAGACTTTTAGAACCATAACACAAAAAATTTTACTTTAAGTATTTAAATAGAAACCGAAGAGAGAGGTAGTAACCTCAAAGACCAGCAAGAAAATATACAACAAACAAATATTACAGCACTAAATAAAAAACCTCCTTAACTGCGAGGAAAAACTCTGAGACAACATTTGCACCTATTTCCGACCATTGTACTGAGAATTTATGACTAGCATCAGTGACTACTCAGTCTTTCAGTAAAAAAATTGGTAAAAAAATGAGGTCTGGGTAAATACAATGTTGAATCTTTCATCATCTTCAACCTCTTAGGATACATTTAACAAGGGATTTCACCAATTGCTTAAGTCCTTAAAATAGTCAAATAGAGTCAGACTGATCTGAAATCAAGAGAGAAAAGGGTAGAAGGTAACATTCGGATATGTGAGAATACCGATTAGGTGGCGAGGTTCTATTGTAGGAGCAGTTTTGCGTAGCTGGCTTGCGTTGTTGGCATGGGAGACCTCGCCCAGCTGCTAAAACAGGCTTCACTGCAAAAACATCAAAAAATCAACGTGTCCCAAGAACATAGCAAGCAAATTCCCAGTGCTGCCTTCTTTTGTTAGATACTCAAAACCTAACACTGCACGCAAATCGCATCCTACATGAGAAAATAACCAACCAAGACTATTACAATCTAAAGCAGTGGTATTGGGGAAACTAAAATACAAAACAATTTAGGAAAACTCAAGATCAGAAGGTTAGCTTTAAAGGAAAACTCCCAGGTTGGTGAACCCTTAGAAGGGAAACCTCTTAAATAATCTCTTGAACATCTCTACTACTCAAAGAGTTTCTTCCCAAGTTCCATCAGCCGATGTGTCCGGCATGTGGTTAGAATGTCATTCTTTTTCAGAATCTCAGCAACCTCCTTGTTTGCAATAACCATCTGACAAAGAAAATCTTCATAAGCTGCCCTTACGTTATGGGGAAGTGCTCCAACCCTAACTTTTCTCAACATGACAGCAGTTCCTTCCAACCAACCAGTTTCAACAGCAAACTCAGAAATCCACGGCAGCTGAGACAACAAACTACTCATGGTCTGCATTCCCAAGAACCACAACTCATGCAGTTCCATCCAGCGCTCCTTGTACGTCATTGAAACAACTATAGAACCAGTAGAAGTGGTAGTTTCACGGCCTTCATCAATAACGTAAGCATCCCAGAGGAAACGAATTACAGACTGGACATAGCGACAGATGGAAAAGTCATTCTTGCGTACCCTACCAGACTTTTGCTTCAAAAGCATAAGGCCGAGGACAGCCAGGTGACCTTGCAGCACCAGGTTTTCTGGTGTTGACTTAGTCTCGGGGAGGGCTTCCATCACAAACTTAAGGAGCTTATCAAACAAAGCAGACTCTTCGACCAACTTTCCCTCCAATGCAATGAAGTTCATGAAAATGTTACAGGCTGACACCATGGCCACCTTGGAATCTGCCATTTCTGCCAATGTTTTGGCATCTGGTCCCAAATCTGCAGCTCTAACCTTCAATCTCTCTGACTTAGGAACTGGAGGCCGCTTGTAGTCAACAATGGACCAATGATATGATATGCATTCATAGAGTACCTCGTCTTGTTCTGTCATAAATAAGATAGCTCTTGCTTTGTCATCCACTGCCAAATGACACATGGCAGGGAGAAAGAGACGCAAGACATCAACCTTTCCCCAAGAATCATCACCTTCGGGTTCGACATTGCCAGATTTGGATGCCAATCTACGAGCCCTTGCAGCCCTAAATGTCTCATTTGCAATCGAAAGGATATAAGGCAACATAGCTAAAACTGCACCGCGGTTGGCTGTCGTTTCCTGAGCTAACCAAGCAGCAAGAACTCTGACAAGAGCGCACACGAAAATCCTTTCAGTGCCACTTCCACCATCGGGCAATTCTTTGGACAATTTACCAAGCAATGTTATGACTGCATTGAAACCTCCTTTAAGAGCGGTATACATGGACTGTTTCTCTCTCTCTTCGAGATCAATTTTACCCTCCGAAGCAACAAATGATATTGACATCTCCATGATGGTAAAGCACGCCATAACAAGATCAGCATTACCCATGATTTGTTTCAGGGTTCGATCCTCCAGCTGCATGCGAACTTCTACAGAACAGAGCTGTACTAAGAGCAAGAAAAACTGCTTCGGCCTCTCCTCATCTGACAAGCACCACTCAACTCCAAGAAGTTCCACTACAATAGAGGCTAATTTCAGAGCTGGATCTCTTTGTGCTTTGCCAATTTTACTTGACAAAATGTCAGTGATACCTTTGAAGACACTGCTCGGCCAAATCTCCTCATCCGTAGTCGAATCTATGAATTCTTTTGGGCAATTAAAAAGAAGAGAGTGCAATACCGTGCATATTTCAAACTTTCTCTCACCTTGTTCCGCTTTAAAATCTAAAGAAATTTTACTGACAATTCTATGGAAAGGTTTAGGATCACTCCCCCAAGCCGTAGGGCCTTGACAACCAACAAGAAGGACTAAAATATTAAGAGCTTCGTCACATTGAAAATTCTGCTCTACATAGAATTCAATCATTTTTGCTACACCGCCTGCATTTAAAAACGCTTTCTGTCCTTCGGGATAACTTGAGATGTGTTTCAGGCACTCATAACTCTCACTTATAACCATCAATTGCTCATCATCGTCTGATTCTTCTGCTTTTTGTATCACTTCAATAAAAACCGGGATATTTTTCAACATTTCTGGATGAGTAGCGATGAGAGGTTCAGAGCAAAAACAGCTTAATATTGACAAGGCTACAGATTTATACACCAATGGTGGGCAATCAATGGGAACATCAGGAGTTAGGAGGAGTTTCTTTAAAAATGGAAAGCCTATAGCTTCAAAGAGGGCTTTCTTGCTGGCGGGATTGCAATCTTGCCCTTTCACAAGTTTTGTCACCATGAATAGTGCAGCAAACTTTTCAGTATCTCCATCAGTATTTCTGAGTAAAGCAACACACTTTTTGACCGGAGCTGGTATATCACCCATTTTGCTGGAATCCTTGGAAATTCGTCGACAAAATTTCCTAGAAGTTCAAACGATGGATAAGAACAGGAAGTTGAAGGGTGGGAGCTTTCCAAGATTAATTGGCACTTGAACAATGAAGCACAATGCACCAACTTAAGCGTAGTTCACCTCGTTGAACTTTAAAGCTGCTCTTCAAAACGGAACTGCGATGGATGATGAACCTTTGATGAAGTAAACTAATCAACAAAATATCTAACTGGTACTTCTCCTTGATGCTCAACTACTAAGCACTGGCGAACAAACCTATATTAGGTGCAAGTGAGTGACACACCCTCTAAGACAGTTTCTAATTTAGGCTTTCCTGGCTAGAGTTTCCCCTTGTGCTCGTTCACCTTACCACCAAATCTATTTTAGTTTTCATGCATTTATAAATAAAAAACGAAGGCAACGAATTGCGTGCGAGCAAGCACTGGCGACGCCTATGGGGAAACGCATGCGATTGAGTTGGACAGAGAACTCAATTTACCTGTCAGTTAATGCAGATTTTAGCAACGACAGCACAAGAAATCTGTACGAAATTAAACTAAATCCTTACTTTACCTTATCGCAAGCTAATTTATCTCCTTTTCGAGTCTGAATGAGAGTGTTGTCCAAGTCGAAAAAAATGGTATTCACAAAGTGAGATTTGATGCGTCTGCTACAGGATGCCATCTTCTTCTCAAAATCTCTCCGACGATTCATTGGTCCTCTTCTCGTTTACGGATATGACGTCAGTTTGGCGGAAAATAATGTGAGATTCGTATAATTCAAGCGCGGCAATCCTTGTAACGAGTATTGTCATTGAGTTCTTGTCGTCTAAGGACATTAATCGATACCTGGGTGAGAAATAAAAGATATCAGGTAAAAATACGAACATAATGATTGCTATCATCGATAATTAGAGGGAAATACGAGATGAGAATTCAAATTAGTAATCGATGTTTGTGCAAAGTTTAATGATGTACTTAATTTACTTTCATGGGTTTCGTTGAAACAGGCGGCTGTCTAGCCTGTACTTATCAAATCACACGGTACTTTCATACAAGTATAAGCATTTAGTCTTGGTCTACTTGTATAAATTCGACGAAATGACGACTTTTGCCCATCCTCTACAGCAAGAGGCCGAGGAACTCGTTGATGATTGTGGTCCGCAGTTAATTTCTAAACTTGAGGTAAATAGAGTTTTCTATAATAAATTCAGGGTTTTTTCAATGGTTATTAAACACTGTGTTGCTATTTCAGGGCCAGGGTATAGGAGCTGCTGATATCAAAAAACTTGCTGAAGCTGGTTATCACACAGTTGAATCTGTGGCGTTTGCACCAAAGAAACACTTACTTACTATTAAGGGAATCAGTGAGGCAAAAGCCGATAAAATAATTGTAAGTAATCTTCAGTTTCCGAATTATTTTTCTATAAGGTGATCATCATATTAGTTATATTTTAAATATCAGGCTGAGGCAACAAAATTAGTTCCAATGGGATTTACGACAGCTACCGAATTTCATCAGAAACGAGCAGAAATCATTCAACTCACTACCGGTTCTAAGGAATTGGACAGGTTACTTGGTGGTGGAATCGAAACAGGATCCATAACAGAGTTGTTTGGAGAATTTCGTACTGGAAAAACACAACTCTGTCACACTTTAGCTGTTACTTGTCAAGTAAGTCTGTATATTTACTATTTTGAGTTTCTTTGGTTCACTAATTATATCTCTTGGAAGTTTTCACCTAGCTCCAGGATTAGTGTTATTATAATTAACAATATGATTTAACTTCAAATAGTTCATCAGAGCTTAAATTATCAGAAAATGTAATTGTACATTCTCCTGTGAGTTCGAAGTAATTGATTTCTTTGATATGGTGTCAGAAGTCACATGTTTCTATTGTTCGTTTACTTTGAAGTTTTAATTTTTTAGTTTAAAATAGTTTTAGTATAGTGAGTACATAATTGAATTTTTTTACTACTATATAAACTTTGAAAGTAATTCAGAATTTGTTAGCATGATTATATATAATCATTTCTTACGGCTTTTACACAGCTAAATTTAGTTAAGAAAACCATTATCTTTGTGTAAATGAACTAAGCTGGTAATTTTTACCAAACTTTTAATTGAATTGGAAATGTTCTCATCCATCTATCTACCAATTGAATTTGGAAGTATAAATCTCTGTTTCTTAAAAAATTGAGAAGTTTTTAAGACTCATCATATACATATTGTGTATTATAAAATCTAAATTGTCTAATGCATCCATGCACTTCACCCAAAGCCTAGAATAATATATACAGATTTGACACTTCAAAACTGTCAAATTCATTCTTCATTGTTTACCTTTTTCCTAAAAAAATATTCATGAAATTGCATGTTATTATATATCCTGTAGTTGCCAATTGACCAAAACGGTGGAGAAGGGAAATGTTTATATATCGACACTGAAGGAACATTCCGACCAGAGCGTCTTCTAGCAGTTGCCGAACGTTATAAATTGTCCGCTTCTGATGTCCTGGACAATGTGGCATACGCACGTGCCTACAACACAGATCATCAAACTCAACTGCTCATTATGGCATCTGCTATGATGGCCGAATCACGGTAAACCTCTCCTTTGTTAAAAATTGCATAATTATATGCTATACGAGTAAAATGTAGCTTGCATACTGCAAGCAGATCGGCAATACTAATTTCATATCGGCATTATATCGGGACAGCCCTCAAAAGAAAAAAAAGGGATTGAAAATATTCTTAAAATTCGATGCAAATTAATCGTCTGGCATCGAACCAAGGCCTTCCTGGTGAACCTACTATGCACCACAACAGAAAATCACCATCTCTTACTATGTGTGAAAATTCAAGCAGAAATATTGGCTCCAACTGCCTCAAACGACGTCCTACTTTTCAATAATGTAAATGGCTCTCTGGATTCGAATCAAGGACAATCTTGGAAATCTAAAACATGTTTCTGAAATGTATCTATGTTCTCTATCTAAATGCATAATTTCATGTTTTAATATTATTGGGAAGGGGGTTAAATTAATTCATAAAAATCGGATAATTTACTGATTGTAGAGACGCCTGGTGTCGAACCCAGGAAATATTGGTAGCTGTGATTGCACAGTATGACTTATTAGGACTTCATCTTATTTCATACAAAGTTTGAAGTCGATATCGTGCCGGGAAGTACCTAAAATTTTTTCTTTTATCTCCATAAGAAATGCATTGAGGAATGTAAATGGCTCTCTGGGATCGAACCAAGGACCATCAGCGAATGTGTTAAATTTGATTATTAAATATATTTATGATATCTAAACCCATGCCGAATTTCAA
Organism: Sympetrum striolatum; assembly: GCA_947579665.1. NCBI lineage: Eukaryota > Metazoa > Arthropoda > Insecta > Odonata > Libellulidae > Sympetrum > Sympetrum striolatum. The sequence continues at coordinate 14,494,437 of OX388351.1, read as the reverse complement.
GTTTCCATGCCATCGGGAAGGGGTCCAAATAAAATCTTAAAAATCGCCACAATACATTTTAAACGGCTGATTTTTGTCTCGACCTAGCATCGAACCCAGGATATTTTCAGTAAAACTCATTTATGTTTCCGATAGATCATGACCATATATATCGGCTCCTAGAGTTTCGATTCTCTACCTATCTGGGAAGTATTTTTTAAAAATTCCCGAAAATCAAAGCAATGCATTTAAACGGGAAAAATCGGGACTTTGGGGCCCTCTGGAATCGAACCCATGACATTGAGATGCAAAATCGCAATTTTTCTGGCGGTTACACGTTAAGGCCAATATGTCGTAAAAATTTCAAGCCAATGACGCTTGTGGTTTAGCCTGTGAGTTTGTATCCTCTCTATATATATATATGTATGTATGATATATGAATGAATCTGGAGAAGCATCTATATATAATAGATATATTGTATTTAAAGTAAAAGCATTGAAAGAAGATTGTCTGATTCACCAATTTAAGTCAAATTTTTTTTAAGGAGGCATAGAATAAATTAGATGTCTCTATTGTTTCACATAAGTATCAAATTAAACTTAGTTGCAGTCAAAAACACTTTTTATTGATTGGTAATTTAATTTTCATATAGAGCGCAAAACAACTTTATGATGCAGACAATTTAATTCAACTCATTTCCTTAAAAGATGATGCAATATCTATCTTAATAAGGTGATGGGTTTTATTTGTCTTTTGCTACTAGAATCCATTTATAATAAAAAGTCAGCCTTGTAGTTGTAGTTGTTAACAATTTGAGATTGAGTACTGACAACTAAAAAACTATATTTAAATTTCAAAATGTTGTATATGTAATCAAAATACAGGCGGAAAAGCGTTTCTGCTAGTATCATAGTTAAAACTCACTTCAACGATTATCTACTATTTTAAATGTTTAGTGTTGAGAAAGGATAAATTTTGGTGTATAGCTAAAGTAAAAAGGTGCTCCCACACCACCTGCAAGATAAGTTGGATTTCAGAGTATTTTTTGTGTATGTGCAGCAATATTTAGCATTTTTATTCAGTTTATGAAAATCTGTAATTGAAACCGATTTATTTGCTTGCATTCAAAGCAGTTGTTGTTGTCAATTTTTTAATCAGAACAGGCTTGTTATATTTTTGAATAGGTTGCCTTTATTATCTCCTGCATCTTTGTCCTAATAAGTGCCCCTCTTTTACTGTCTTCCTCATCAGGTACGCTCTCCTGATAGTTGACAGCGCCACAGCTCTATATAGAACTGACTACGCAGGAAGAGGAGAGTTGTCTGCTCGTCAAATGCACCTTGCAAGGTTCCTTAGGCTGCTCCTACGACTGGCAGATGAGGTATGTTTTCTATTTAAGAACAATACTTTCCTTGGAATCCAGATCTTGATATAGTTAGCAATTATTAATAATGTGGTATTTCACATCACACCAAAGTTTATGTTGTAAAAACTGGTGGCTCAAAATCAAAGCAAAGTAATGATCACTAATGAAAAACATGTACGTGAATCTTCTCACTAAAACAAGCTCTGAACACACACCCCACCCAAATATATCAGCCACTATGTAAGATTTATATATCTGGTAAAATACAAGTGTTTGAGAGACTGATGTACATGATATTTAATGGAAATTAATTATTAACTGAATAAATGACAAATCCTCTGCATAGTTTATAATTTCCTCGATTAAAATATAATTATACGTAACTAATAATTTAATTATTAATGAACCAATGGTGACTGAAGCAAAGGTTCAAGTATTAACAGTACAATATCAACTTTTAAATATAATAGGTGACCAAAAATTATGTATAACTGCTAATTTATTTCCAATGTGGGAAAAAGGAAGCAAGAAATAATATATTAATCATGCTTATGTTTAAAATAAAATGCATCTCAGATATAATTTTTGGTTATTTGATTTTGTTGTAAGTGCAACTAATTACAATTTACTGCCTCAGTAAAAAGCTATTTTACAGATATTCTTTATTTTCCATAACCTCAGGTAGAGTACATTTTAATTACTAATTGTTGATTTAGTAGTTCTAAATTGCCTGCAATATTGTCATCATCACCTGGTGTATGAGGGTGTTTGATATTGTGTGAAGTCAGGAAAGTGGTGTTAAAAATATTGCATCTTCTTAGGTAAGGTTAGGAATCAATATTTTAAATATCTATCACTGTTTATTCTTAAAGGACTTCTTTAGAAATCTCAGGGAAATAAAAAGAGAGTGTACAAATTTGGCTTCAGTTGTAGCATCTTTCATCAAGGTATTTGAAAAATGATAATGTAATAAATAAAACTTGGCATTCATATTGTTGTTGTCTCGACTCAAATAGGATTACTTAGTATTTGGATTTGTACTTTTGCCTAAAACACAATCACTTCAGGTTCACCAAGTTCATTCATTTTGCTCGTTATTAGATTTTAAATACATAGCAAAAATCAATTAGAAATCATAGACTATAAGGATAAAAATTACTAATGAGACAATCTTTGAATATTCTCATGTCGTGAAAAATGTTTACAGGTTGAAATTGTGAAAAATTTGATGTAACTTCAATATTTATATAGCCTGTTTTCCTTGAAGGGTTATTCTCTTGATGACCAATGCCATTGTTGAAATGAATTATGTACAATTTTTATTAATTGGAAATGCTTCTAAATGTAATAGATACAGGATGCAAAGCAACTGCCCAAACCACAAGTGTCATTGACTTGTGATTTTTATGGCCCATCGGCCCTAATATGAAAACCCCAAGAAAAAAAGAGATGTTAACCCTTGATATAATGTGTTAAATCCCAGGAGACTCCAAAATCCCGATTTTATCCCATAAAAATATATTGCCTGGATTTTCGGAAACTTCTAAGTAACATAAATAGTTGAAATGTGAGGGTCATATCCAGTAAAACCTACCAGACATCTTTGAATGTTATTTTTGATTCACTGCTAGGTTGGGGCAAATATTTTTCCTTACCAAATGCACTTCAAGAATTTTTCTCTTCTTTTTTTTCGAGATCTTCCTAATGAGACAGATATGTAACTGGAACTCAGGATTTCATTAACAGTCCATTATTTCCTATGAGATGTTGGCAATTTCAAAACATGCTCTGGGTTAGATGTAAGAAGCTTTAAATATTCTTCCATTAAAACATGGAAATATTTATTTGTAAAGAATGCACGCAAATGGTCTCGAACACAGTTTTTTAAGAGCTTTCTAAAGAGATAGCTGTTACTCAGTATGTGTATGAAAGTTGTAAATACCATAATAAAAAATGATTTTATACTCCCAAATTGTACCTGAGTTCTATTCAAGGGCATTAAGATGGTTAAGGAATTCATAGAAAGCTCAAATTGCTTTGTAAAAAACTTTCCCAACGAAAAGAACTTGAATTTCTATGTATATTTCATCTGGAGTGTACGTTACTGTTTGTGGAAAGTTTTTACACAAAATGGTCCTGTGTTCAACACCGGTCTATCAAAATTCTACCTTAAGGATCACACTGCAGTCAAATTTCGGATCATATTTTAAGTAATTCCTAAGGAAGTAAAAATTGTTACCTGGTTCGATAATTAAGGACCTGGTATCTGTAAAAATACACTTTTAACTCATTCAAAAGTGACCGATTTGATTCTGTGTGACTGTCATAGTCATATCTAAAAAAATTATAGGAAAGTCATGTTCAGATGCATGAGAGGTTTCTCTTTAAAAAGTTGCTTCTAAAGCTACTTTTTAATGAGAAACTTTTCCCAGTAAATTTGTTGTTTGCAAGCAACATTAATAGGTAAATTATTTGGTTATAGTGATAAAATTTAATGATCCTCATCAGAACATTGTAATTTTCAAGCTAATTTCAATCTTGTTATATTAAAATGGACATAATTGGGGGCACCAGTTTCCATTTAATAAATAATAATAACCTACAAAATCATTCTTTGTTCAACGGACATTTACGATACCTTCATCGTGAAATACACAGAAGTTCGTTTCTGTCTTCATTAGGGTTTATTTCTTTGGAAAAAATAAATTATAAATAATTACCTTGAACAAGAAGGCTATGGCCAACCCATGATTTTTAATCACATGAAATTCCTTTCTTGTTTTTGCAATTAATTTTAACTCATTACTGTTTCCTTTACTTCTCACTAGCTGAATGCAATTGTTTTTCTGATAGATTTTTATTTAATATTAATACAGTGTTTTCCAAAGGGTAGATTTGGTCTTTAGATTAGAATTCAACAAAGTGAAGGATGGAACTATCCATTTCTCTATTCATTTATTTAGTCTCATAAGCACTAGTGTCATATTATTTGTATATATTTATAAATTCATTTCTTTATTACTTGATTCTATTACTTAGATATATGGCTTGTACCATAAATGTCCTGAAAAATGATTTTAGAGCTTCGTCTTCGCTTAGTCTATATTCATTCTCTTGGGTCTTTAAACAATGTTGGTGGCAGTATCAAGAAATAATTATAAATAAATTAAGATACTTAAAAATTTTCCACAGATTTTATCGCGCAACAGTTTCGTAAGAAGTTCTTGTTCTTACATCTTCAGCCTGAAGATGTAAGAACTTCTCATGAAACCGGTTGTGCAATAAAATCAGTGAAAAATTACTAAGTATCTTAATTTTTTATGGCTTTCCACAAAGTCACGCCTGAGCATATCGATTTTATAAGAAATGATTATCTTTAGATTGATTTGTAGATATTTTGACAATGGATTGTTTGTCTAGCATTGGAAAAACCTTGAATGTATCATTTAACTAGATTTGCTTAGTCAGAATATACTGTCACACTACATTCACTTTTCTCAATACCTATCTTCTACAAATTTTTACTACTAAGTATCTATTATATATAGATGCTTCTCCGGATTCATTCATGTATCCATATATCTATTATATATAGACGCTTCTCCGGATATACTTATATCTATTATATATAGATGCTTCTCCGGATTCATTCATATATATACCCAGATAGGATACAAATTCACAGGTTAAACCAAAAGCGTCATTGACTTGAAATTTTTACGACGTATTGGCCATAACGTGTAACCACCAGAAAAAATGTGATTTTGGACCTGAGTGTCATGGGTTCGATTCCAGAAGGCCCCAAAGTCGCGATTTTCCCCATAAGATTACATGGCGGGGATTTTCGAAAATTTATTTGAGGCACTTCCCGGAAAAGGAGAGAGTTGAAACTCGAGGGATCGCTAGATGCCGCCCATATCAAAAGGAAACCATAAAGACATCTACAAATATTATCCTTGGTTCGATGCTAGGTCGGGGCAAATATCGGCCGTTTAAAATGCATTGCGGCGATTTTTAAGATTTTTTTTTAACCCTTTTCCGATGGCATAGAAACTTGAAATTCGGCATGGCGTTAGATATCATAATTATATTTCATAATCAAATTTTACATATTCCTTTATTGTCCTTGGTTCGATCCCAGAGGGCCATTTACATTCCTTAATGCATTTCTTATGGAGATTACGGAAACACATTTTAGGTGCTTCCCGATATTATATCCACTTGAAACTTTGCATAAGATAAGATCAAGTCATTACTAATCAAACTGTGAATTCACAGCTACCAATGTTCCCTGGTTTCACCACCAGGCGTCTCTACAATCAGTAAATGATCCGATTTTTTAGAATTTTTTGGAACCATATCCCAATTATATAGAAACTTGAAATTCAGCATACAGATAGAGATTATTGATACATTTCAGGAACATGTTTTAGATTCCCACGATCGTCCTTGGTTCGAATCCAGAGAGCCATTTGTATTCGTGAAAAGTAGAACGTCGTTTGAAGCAGTTGTAGCAAATATTTCTGCTTGAATTTTCACACATAGTTAGATATAGTTATCATCTATTGTGCCGCTTAGTAAGTTCACCAGGAAGACCCGGGTTCGATGCAAGACGCTAAAATTGAAGCGAATTTTAAGAATATTTTCAATCCTTTTTTTTTGTTTTGAGGACCGTCTCGATATGATGCCGAAATAAAATAATATTGCCGATCTGCTTGCAGTATGCAAGCTACATTGCACTCGTATATATATACGAGTAAAATGTAGCTTGCATACTGCAAGCAGATCGAGACACTAATTTCATGTCGGCATCATATCGGGAAGGCCGTCAAAAGAGAAAAAAAAGGATTGAAAATATTCTTAAAATTCACTGCAATTTAATCGTCTGGCATCGAACCTGGGTCTTAATGGTGAACTTACTATGCAGCACAACAGAAAATCACCATCTCTTACTATGTGTGAAAATTCAAGCAGATATATTGGCTCCAACTGCCTCAAACGACGTCCTACTTTTCAATAATGTAAATGGCTCTCTGGATTCGAACCAAGGACGATCTAGTAAATTTAAAACACGTTTTTGAAATGTATCTATGTTCTCTATCTATATGCCTAATTTCATGTTTTAATATTATTGTGAAGGGGTTTAAATTCATTCTTAAAAATCGGATAATTTACTGATTGTAGAGACGCCTGGTGTCTAACCCAGGAAATATTGGTAGCTGTGAATGCACAGTATGACTTATTAGGACTTCATCTTATTTCATACAAATTTTGAAGTCGATATCATGCCGGGAAGTACCTAAAACTTATTACTGTTATCTCCATAAGAAATGCATGGAGGAATGTAAATGGCACTCTGGGATCGAACCAAGGACCATCAGCGAATATGTAAAATTTGATTATGAAATATATGTATGATCTACAACCTCATGCCGAATTTCAAGTTTCCTTGCCATCGGGAAAGGGTCCAAAAAAAATCTTAAAAATCGCCACAATGCATTTTAAACGGCCGATTTTTGCCTCGACCTAGCATCGAACCCAGGATATTTTCCGTGAAACTCATTTATGTTTTCGATAGACCATGACCATATATATAGGCTCCATGAGTTTTGATTCTCTACCTATCCGGGAAGTATTTTTTAAAAATTCCCGAAAATCACGGCAATGCATTTAAACGGGAAAAATCGGGACTTTGGGGCTCTCTGGAATCGAACCAATGACACTGAGGTTCAAAATCGCAATTTTTCTGGAGGTTGCACGTTATGGCCAATATGTCGTAAAAATTTCAGGTCAATGACGATTGTGGTTTAGCCTGTGAATTTGTATCCTCGCTATATATATATATGGATACATGAATGAATCCGGAGAAGCATCTATATATAATAGATATATACACTGGGGATCAAAAGTCTAAGCATGTTCCATAAGTGCCACCAACTTGAAATTTTTACGACATATTGGCCATAACGTGTAACCTCCAGGAAAAAGCCGACTTTGAACCTCGGTGTCATGGGTTCGATTCCAGAAGGCCCCAAAGTCGCGATTTTCCCCATAAGAATACATGGCGGGGATTTTCGATAATTTTTTTGAGGCACTTCCCGGAAGAGTTGAGAGTAGAAATTCTAGAGATCGCTAGATGCCGTGTATATCTAAAGGAAACCACAAAGACATCTACAAATATTATCCTTGGTTCGATGCTAGGCCAGGGCAAATATTCTCCCGTTTAATTTACATTGCGATTTTTAAGATTTTTTTTAATTACTTACAGATGACTTGGAAACTTAAAACTTGGTACGTGGATATATATCATAAATATATTTCATAATAAAATTTTAGAACTCGGTGATGGTCCTTGGTTCGATCCCAGAGGGCCATTTACATCCTACAATGCATTTCTTATGGATATTACGGAAGCAAAAATTAGGTACTTCCTGACAAGTTGTTGACTTCAAACTTTGCGTTTAATAAGATCAAGTCAAACCAAGTCATAATGTGTTTTCACAGCTGCCAGTAGGTCCTGGTTTCGACACCAGGCGTCTCTACAATCAGTAATTGATTCAATTCCTAGGAACTATTTTGAACCCTTTCCCAATAATATAGATACTTCAAATTCGGCAGATAGATAGAGATCATAAATAACTTTCAGAAACATGTTTTAGATTTCCAAGATCGTCCTTGGTTCGAATCCAGAGAGCAATTTAAATTCGTGAAAATTAGAACGTCTTTTGAGGCAGTTGTAGCCCATATTTCTGCTTGAATTTTCACACATAGTTAGAGATGGTGATGTTGTATTGTGTTTCATAGTATGTTCACATTAAAGACCCGGGTTCGATACCAGACACTGAAATTGAAGCGAATTCTAAGAAAAATTTCAATTCTTTTTTTCTTTTGAGGACCGTCCCGATATGATGCCGACATGAAATTAGTGTTGTCGATCTGCTTGCAGTATGCAAGCAACATTTTACTCGTATATTCATATATATATATATATATCTATTATATATAGATGCTTCTCCGGATTCATTCATATATATAGCTATATAGCTATATAGCTATATAGATAGGATACAAATTCACAGGCTAAACTACAAGGGTCATTGCCTTGAAATTTTTATGACGTATTGACCATAACGTGAAACCCCCAGGAAAAAAGCGTTTTTGATCCTCAGTGTCATAGGTTCGATTCCAGAGGGCCCCAAAGTCCCGATTTTTCCCGTTTAAATGCATTGCCGTGATTTTCGGGAATTTAAAAAAAAATACTTTCCGGATAGGTAGAGAAATAAAACTCAAGTTGCCTATATTTATGGTCTTGGACTTTCGAAAACATTCATGACTTTCACAAAAAATATCCTGGGTTCGATTCTAGGACGATGCAAAGATCTGCCCTTTAAAATACATGGGAGCAGTTTTTCATTATTTTTTTTTATGCACTTCTCGAAATAATAGGAAGTTCGTGCTTAGCCGGAAAGTGTAAGGTAAGAATTGGTTTAAGAAAAAAATTTTCATAAGACCGTACTATTCCTGGGTTCGATGCCAGAGCACAATAACGTTTCTCTCATAAGGAATATAAGGGAAAAGTAAGACTTCGATTGAGGCAGTTGCAGCCAATATATCTGCTTGAATTTTCGCACATAGTTAAAGATTGATATCTTCTATTATGTCGCATAGGTAATTTCACCAGAAAGACCCGGGTTCGATGCCGGGCGGTAAATATGTCTCCCGTTTAAAATACATTGGGTTAGTATTTCATAATTTTTTTGATGCACTTACCGAAATGATAGGAAGTTCGTGCTTGGCTGGAAGATGTATGGTTAAAATTGAATTAAGAAAATAATTTTTATAAGACCGAACTATTCCTGGGTTCGATGCCAGAGCACATTAACATTTCTCTCATAAGAAATATAAGGGAAAAGTAGGACGTCGTTTGAGGCAGTTGCAGATAATATTTCTGCTTGAATTTTCACAGATAGTTAGAGATGGTGATCTTCTATTGTGCTGCATAGTATGTATCACCAGGAAGACCCGGGTTCGATGCCGGACGAATAAATTGCAGAGAATAATCAGAATATTTTCAATCCATTTTTTTTTTCTTTTAACGGCCTTCCCGATATGATGCCGACATGAAATTAGTGTTGTCGATCTGCTTGCAGTATGCAAGCTACATTTTACTCGTATATATATATAGATGCTTCTCCGGATTCATTCATATATCTATTATATATAGACGCTTCTCCGGATATACTTATATATATATATATACACTGGGGATCAAAAGTCTAAGTAGGTTCCACAAGTGCCAACGACTTGAAATTTTTACGACATATTGGCCATAACGTGTAACCTCCAGGAAAAAGCCGAAATTGAACCTCGGTGCCATGGGTTCGATTCCAGAAGGCCCCAAAGTCGCGATTTTCCCCATAAGATTACATGGCGGGGATTTTCGAAAATTTTTTTGAGGCACTTCCCGGAATAGATGAGAGTTGAAACTCGAGGGACCGCTAGATGCCGTGCATAGCCAACGAAAATCGGAAAGACATCTTCGAATATTGTCCTTGGTTCGATGCTAGGCCGGGGCAAAAATCGGCCGTTTAAAATGCATTGCGGCGATTTTTAAGTTTTTTTTGGATCCTTTCCCGATAACATACATACTTGAAACTCGGCACGTCGATAGATATCATGAATTTATTTCAGAATCGAATTTTACATATTAGCTTATGGTCCTTGGTTCGATCCCAGAGGACCATTTGCACTTCTCAATGCTTTTCTTACGGAGATAACGGAAACAAATTTTAGGTACTTCCCGGCACGATATCGACTTCAAACTTAGCATGTAGAAAGATCAAGTCCATACAAATCAAACAGTGCATTCACAGATATCAAAGTGTCCTGGGTTCGACACCAGGTGTCTCTGCAATCAGAAGTTGATCCGATTTTTAGGAATTATTTTGAAACCTTTGCCAATAATATAGAAACTTCAAATTCGGCATATAGATAGAAATCATAAATAACTTTCAGAAACATTTTTTAGATTTCCAAGATCGTCCTTGGTTCGAATCCAGAGAGCCATTTAAATTCGTGAAAATTAGAACGTCTTTTTAGGCAGTTGTAGCCCATATTTCTGCTTGAATTTTCACACATAGTTAGAGATGGTGTTGTTCTATTATGCTGCATAGTAAGTTCTCAGTAAAGACCCGGTTTCGATGCCAGACGATGGAATTTAGGCAAATTTTAAGAAAAATTTGAATCCATTTTTTTCTTTTGATGGCCGTCCGGATATGATGCCGACATGAAAATAGTGTTGTCGATCTGCTTGCAGTATGCAAGCAACATTTTACTCGTATAGCCATATAGCTATATAGCTATATAGCTATATAGATAGGATACAAATTCACAGGCTAAACTACAAGGGTCATTGCCTTGAAATTTTTATGACGTATTGGCCATAACGTGAAACCTCCAGGAAAAAGCCGACATTGAACCTCGGTGTCATGGGTTCGATTCCAGAAGGCCCCAAAGTCCCGATTTTCTCCATAAGGATACATGGTGAAGATTTTCGAAAATTTTTTTGAAGCACTTCCCGGAAAGGTAGAGAGTTGAAATTCGAGGGATCGATAGATGCCAAAGATATCTAAAGAAAACCATAAAGACATCTACGAATATTATCCTTGGTTCGATGCTAGGTCGGGGCAAAAATCGGCCGTTTAAAATGCATTGCGGCGATTTTGAAGATTTTTTTAGGATCCTTTCCCGATCACATGGATACTTGAAACTCAGCACGTGGATAGATATCACAAATATATTTCATAATAAAATTTTACATGTTCGCTGATGGTCCTTGGTTCGATCCCAGAGGGACATTTTCACTTCTCAATGCATTTCTTACGGAGATAACGGAAACAAAATTAAGGTACTTCCCGGCATGCTATCGACTTCAAACTTTGCATGATGGAGGAGCCTGTCCTTAAAAATCAAACTTTACATTCACAGCATACAATATTTCCTGGGTTCGACACCAGGTGTCTCTGCAATAAGAAGTTGATCCGATTTTTAGGAATTATTTTGAAACCTTTCCCAATAATATAGAAACTTGAAATTCGGCATACAAATAGAGATCATAAATAACTTTCAGAAACATGTTTTAGATTTCCAAGATCGTCCTTGGTTCGAATCCAGAGAGCAATTTACATAAGTGAAAATTAGAACGTCTTTTGAGGCAGATGTATCCAATACTTCTGCTTGAATTTTCACACACAGTTAGCGATGGTGATTTTCTGTTGTGCTGCATAGTAAGTTCACAGTGAAGACCCGGGTTCGATGCCAGACGATAAAATGTCAGCGAATTCCAAGAAAAATTTAAATTCATTTTTTTTTCTTTTGAGGACCGTCCCGATATGATGCCGATATGAAATTAGTATTGCCGATCTGCTTGCAGTATGCAAGCAACATTTTACTCGTATATATATATATATATATATATATATATAGAGAGAGGATACAAACTCACAGGCCAAACCACAAGCGTCATTGACTTGAAATTTTTACGACATATTGGCCATAGTGTGTAACCGCCAGAAAAATTGCGATTTTGCACCTCAGTGTCATGGGTTCGATTCCAGAGGGCCCCAAAGTCTCGATTTTTCCCGTTTAAATGCATTGCTTTGATTTTCGGGAATTTTTAAAAAATACTTCCGGGATAGGTAGAGAATCGAAAATCTAGGAGCCTTTATATATGGTAATGATCTATCGAAAACATAAATGAGTTTTTCGGAAAATATCCTGGGTTCGATGCTAGGTCGAGGCAAAAATCGGCCGTTTAAAATGTATTGTGGCAATTTTTAAGATTTTTTTTGGACCCCTTCCCGATGGCAAGGAAACTTGAAATTAGGCTTGGAGTTGGAGATTATAAATATATTTCATAATAAAATTTTACATATTCGCTGATGGTCCTTGGTTCGATCCCAGGGCGCCATTTACATTTCTCAATGCATTTCTTATGGAGATAACGGAAACAAATTTTAGGTACTTCCCGGCATGCTATCGACTTAAAACTTAGCGTGATAGAAGAACCAGTCTTAACAAATGAAACTATGCATTCATAGCTATCAATGTGTCCTGGGTTTGACACCAGGTGTCTCTGCAATCAGAAGTTGATCCGATTTTTAGGAATTATTTTGAAACCTTTCCCAATAATATAGAAACTTGAAATTTGGCATATGGATTGAGATCATTAATAAATTTCATAAACATTTTTTAAATTCCCAAGATCGTCCTTGGTTCGAGACCCGAGAGCCATTTACATTCGTGAACATTAGAGCGTCTTTTGAGGCAGTTGTAGCCAATATTTCTGCTTGAATTTTCACACATAGTTAGAGATCTTCTATTGTGCTACATAGTAAGTTCACCAGTAAGATCCAGGTTCGATGCCAGACGAAATTTCAGCGAATTTTAAGAAAAATTTCAATCCTTTTTTTTTCTTTTGAGGACATTCCCGATATGATGCCGATATGAAATTAGTATTGCCGATCTGCTTGCAGTATGCAAGCTACATTTTACTCGTAAGTATATAAGTATAGTATAAGATCTGGTCTAAGCTAGTGGAGGAGGTATAGCAACATACGGTATCTTAAACTTAATGTTTTCCTATTTGTTTTTGAAAATTGCAGCTAGGAACGATGTAGCATTGAGGCACATAAATGGAGAACAATATTTAGTTAGGAAATATAAAAATCAGCATATTTATACAACATAAAAACCAGTGTAGTTAAGTGTATTAATTGAATGTACTGCATGCCTGGTCATGATTCAAGCATTTAATTTTAGGAAACCAATGTGCTCTTAAAAGTATATTTAAATGCTCAATAGCCAGTAACTTTCATCGTGATTTCAAATTTCTTAAGTTAAAGAATTTCCTACATTCTAATATCTGAAAACTATTTAAAGTTATGTAACATCATGGAGAACAAATCAATGATAAGAATTTTTGTCATTTTGTTTATGCTGGGAGATCTTCTTTAGAAGGAGATGTTTAGTGGTAAACTATGTTGGTAGGAAATTTGCAAATCTATACTTGAGCACAGTAAGAATTTCATTATAACTGGTAATCTCATTAGTTTTGAAGTCCAAGGAGGCCATAATGTTAACTTTTGCCTATTGATATTTTGACCAAAGTATTCCATGTATTTGCTGGAATGGAGAATACATATATATTTTCTGTCCAATTTAAGAGATAGAACTACCAAGTACCATTGAATTATATCCATAAACATACAATAGGAAAGGATTTTTCGTGCCCTAGTATAGTAAGGTATATACTCAGGGAAAACCCATATTAACATATAGTTTTTCATAGTTTTAAAATTACTTCTTTTAAAACCTAGGTATGAAGTCTATGCTACATTCAGCCATGGACGATGTGGTAAGCACTTTTTTTAGAAACATATTCAATGCAAAAGGCATGTTTATTTATTGTAGTATTCCTTGAATAACTGAATGCTTATTCTGCATTTATAGAAAGAGTGTTTACTCTGATTTTCAGTTGATTTGCTATTTTTAAAGATGCTTATGTATAACTAATATCTTAATCTTAACGAACTCATGCATGGTCTCAATGCCAGGGACAGAGTGGCAGTATATTTTTCATCACTATTTCTTATAAGGCATCAGAAACAGAACTTAGAAGTAACGAGAGATACAAGTCATAAAATACTGCATTCACTGTCATATGTTTGCAAATAATTCTAACCCTCAATTATAATTAATTCCTTATTTGTTTTTTCTGGCTATCTCTGAATTTTTATCTTAGTAACCCCAGTTTCTTAAAGTCATTCACTTTTAACAATTAATATTTTAATCTTAAATTATTATACCTCACTGTAGAATAATTGGCACTCTGTGATAGGTATATACTAAGGAAGATCTGTCTTCTTTCTAGCTTTGACAAAGTACTGTATTTAAAAATAACTCCACTATTTTGCAGCTTGAAATTGGGGTGCACGTTACAGTTTACAGACTGCACACTATATTTGGGCACAGTACTACTCATGTACATGTCCCGTAGTACAAGAGCGGCCGTGTCCTTGGCTTACCCTGGTTCTATGTAACTCTTCAAATGTTCCACCAATGCCCTATCAATGTTTTCGCTATAAGAGTCCCCAAAGACTACAGACTTTCGGCTGATAGTTTTTAATTGAAAGAGAATTGGCTTCAAACGTTTTAAACAGCCAATTTTGAATTGTTACAGTGTACACTTACATAGGACTTGGCGTAGATGTCTATAAGCAATTGTATATACGCATAAATATACATATATAGAATCATATATGTACATAGTAAACGTATACAGCGCTGGGAATGACATAAACATATGTCTTAAGGTGTCTCATTACATTTAAAGGCAAATTATTTTTCAGTTTCCTATGCTCAAATTCGGGGGTGCTCATTAAATTCGATGGCTCGTTATTTTGAGTAAATGTGGTAATTATTTCAACTTATGATAACATCAAATAAATTTTTTTAAATCAACCACTCTTCATTTTTAATGTATGTAACTCCTACTATTGCCACAAAGGCTTGGTAAGCTAATTGTCTAGTCTCTTCATAGCATTTACCATACCATACTAAATGGAAGATGGGACTTTTTAGTCCCAATTTTGCCCAATAAAGACGTTATAATTACTTTATACTTCATTACGATACTTCAATAATGAATTTTCTGTAGCCTTTTGTTTTCATCAAGTTGGCCTGTATTAGCATCAATTGGTAAATGATTATTTTAAGAATAATTCACTTTCAAATTAATGGATGTAAAGTTTAGGGACACAAATATAAATCAGTTTCAGGTATTATGGTGTCATGACTAAATCTTCAAATTCTATGAGACCTGTTATTCATTTTGAGTTCTATACATCCATAAACATATACCATCTCTTCTGCCAGCAGAAAATTGGTAAAAAATAGAATTGTTTTCGGTTTGTTGTATTTGCATGGTTCAACCCAACTGCCCATTGCAATTCTGAACAATTATGTTAAAAGGCTCATTTATAATAAATATGAATTGCCAAAAAAGTGGCTTTTGGCTCAGATGATTCATATTTTTTTATTCTCACATAAGAATTTACCACTATGAAATGATTGCATATTGATAACCATATACAATAAGATGAGGAATGCCAATAAAGACAGCTTTTGGAGATTTTAAACCTCTAAGTCATTAACAGGTGTTCCAAATTTTCTTTCTTTACTCTCATGGTAAATGTAACAAACTGCCGTGGAAATTAGAGCAGCTAAGAAAATTTCTCTGCAGAAACGATATTTCTTTAAAAATAATCCAAGTTCAACTTGTATAAAATAGGTATTTAGAGAACGTTATTTACAAATTAACCCTGGGCTTTACAAAAATTTCAATTTCTGGTTAGCTTTTTCTAATGGATTTTTATGAAACGTGAGCACATTGAGTGCATATTTTCATGTAATGTTCACCAAAATCCACTGAGCATACAGGTTTGAGCTACGAATGTTAAAAATACTTTTGTAAAAGTTCATTCATTAGATATTATGACAATATTTTTGATAATTTGCCTATTTCATTTTGTTTTAGATACTCTTTATGTATCAGTCTGTACTTTTTGGGGGAAGGATATTCACCTATTTTTGAAAACCATTAGAGATCGCCGAGTGGTGTTTTGGAACGAAAATCTATTTAAATGCATCCAAATAATTGCAATCTTGGTTGGATTGTAGAGGCCATAATATAATGGTATTCCATACTAAAAATAATACACTATAAAGATAATTGTAGTATATGAAAAAATATTTCCACTAAATGTATGAAATAAATCTTGACTGCTGTTTTGGTTTAACCTGTGAATCCATGGTGATAAAAATCCATGACAATGAAAATGTTATTTCCAAATAATTTAGTTGATATTCATAAACATGAATGAATTTGTTTTCCAGTTTGGTGTGGCTGTGGTCATAACAAACCAAGTGGTTGCTCAAGTAGATGGTGCTGCTCTATTTGCAGCAGATCCCAAGAAACCCATTGGCGGAAATATTATTGCGCATGCATCGACTACCAGGTGAGTTGTGCATTTTTGAAAGTCTTTTAATAGCATAAGCAGTGTTGAAAATTTGTTTTTACACTCAAAAGCCACTTTTCTTCATCCTTTATTTGTTTTTTTTTTGATCGTGGTAACCAAATCAGTTGGATTACGTGGTAACCAAATCAGTTCCATTTAGTGTTTTTACTTGTATAGTTCCAGCTGTCTTGTGGTTATATTCTTCAACAATTGGAAGGCATAATAAAAGATGCATTGATATTTTTCTTTTCTATAAGCACTGAAGATCACATAATTTGTGTCAATGATATTTTACTTGAGTTTTCAGTTTTCTTGCCTAAATTTGCTAGGTTTACTTTCTCTTATTTTGTACATAATTATTTTTCAGTAAACTGTTGTTCATAGGATACCTTTTACAATGAAAATCGATTCAGGTTCTGAGCCTAGTCATTCAGACATTTCATGAGAACTGAGCACGGAGTTTGTTCCATCTCTTTGTGCGTTTATTTCTTTTGTTGTGACAAATTAATGACTCTGCAAAGCTTCAGTCAGTATTATTACAAAGATAACAAATTCAAAATTATTCTTTCTTCATTCAAAAATTGTTGTTAGCATTTAATCATGCAGGTTCCATAAAAAAACCCCAAATTATTTAAAAATGAAATCTTGTCTATGTAAGAACCCTGCAAGCCGCCTTTCAGCGTGTGGCAGGGGGTACAAGCACCTTGACTCTATTTTCCTAAGCGGTTGCTTTCGCGTGTACTTCGTGGAAAAAATGAATTTTTGAAGCGATTCGTTCTAGCAAATCTTTGACAATTGATGACTTTTAATCAAGCTATTCTCCCTTTTGTTCTCAAAATTTTACTGGGGATGTACACAACATGAATGTTTAAAGTTTGAGCAGATGTGATTTATATATTTCACGAACATAAAATTTCAGAAGAGGGTAATGCTATTTTATATCTGATTAGTAGGTTGTATTAATCATTAATAGTGTTTCACTACTGAATGGAATTTATAAATTGGTTGGGAATGACATGAATACAAGAAAATATTAGGAACTTCCTTCAGTGATGTAATACTTCTGCCAAAAAGCTTTGGAGAATGAGTTATTTCGGAGAAAAGTTTGTTATTCCTTTTAATTATTATCTCCTTTTCTGTTTTCACAAATTTGTGCAGGTTAAAATTATTAAGATCTCCCCATTCATACTTTCAAAAAGTGGTTGTTAAGACTGAAAAAGGTGTAGTAGGCCGTTAACTTGAAAGTGGTTTTATCTAGTATAGTTAGTCTCAGTATTGAAATGAATAGATGCATGTATCATTAGATATTCCCTGTACATCATTTGGAGATATGAAATGGTTACTGATTGGACTGAGATTCTAGCGAGCAGTTAATTCATTAAAGTTGAAATATGTTGTACATAATTCAGATATAAACCAAATGCTTAAATCTCTTTTTGAGAATAGAATTTTGAAAATTATACAAATGAATTGCTGCACATGTCCATTTTATAAAATGGTTATTTTTGCATGGAGTTTCAGAAGAAGATTGTTAGATAAAAATTAATAATTAACTGCTAGAAATAGTGGAGGCTTTTATGTAGTTTTTCATCAAAGAATGTGCTGAAAAGTATTAGATCCTTTGTTTTTCTTTGAGTTATGATGATTTATGTAGGCTTATGTTTTAAAGTTAAAGAAAAGTATTTAATCTTCAGTTTGTTGAGATATTTGTTTAAGAATCACTCTGCTGATAGTTATGAAGAGAATGCTAACATTTATTTGAAAATAAATCTCACTGTGCACCATCAAGGGTAATGAATTGATACTGTGGTCATCTCTTAAAAAACTTGCATGAAGTGGGAGATTCTGATGCACTTATTACCTAGCTAAAATTCTTTTGAATGATCTGCAGTTTAAGTTTGTTCATAGGCATTGGTATGGTAATTAGGTTTCAACGTATGTGTTCTCATGTAAAACTGTTCTATTTTATATTGCTACTAATACTGAAAGTATTTTCAAAATGACTAACAATGGTTGAATGGTTAAATCATCGGCCTTTAATGTATCTAATGATAAAAAATTATATGAGCTGGAGCAAGGGATACACAATTACTCATTTACATAAGGACTTTACTCATGATTTTACTTAAGGGCCCTTGTTGCTATTATGCCCTTATCAAGAACTAACTTTAGACTCTCTAGAATAAAATTGAATGAAGAAGCTGTCACAAGGCGAAACTGCATAGCAGTGGAAATAACTAAATAAAAGTTTCACAAAATAATGAATTTAATTTTATGTTAGTTATTTCTTCCACTATCTAGAATATTGGCCAATTTGATGAAAATGATTAGAAACCCCTTTTAAATCTATTGGTATGTCATTCTTTGGAACACACTTTTGTAGATCAATGCATATTCTTCAACAACTAACTTCTGTTCAAAGTGCATGCTAATAAAATTCCCTCCAGAACCTTGTTCTTAGCTGTTATGATGTATGGACATCAAATGTGCTAACATTCCTGTTTTCAGTGCATTTTCTTTTCTTATTTCCTAATTTTGACAATCTTGCTATTTGAAAACAACTCCTCTTGCAACATTCATACATGCTTCTTGCTCACTCTTTTTTCCTTTTTGGTTGTTTAATTTTGTTATTTTCCCTCAGCTGACAATATTTAATTATCTTACCAACATGTGCAAATACAAGAGTGACCCAATATTATTCAAATGTTTTAGAGTGTGAGAATAATGAATGCATAATGTCATTCTGCTGACCTATTTACCCATCGTCAACTAAACTTCTTTTTTTCTAACATCCTGCCTTTCGGTACCTTTCCTTTAATAGTTTAATTCAATCCTTACACGCCACTGATTCATGTGATTAACATATTCAATGACTTTTTGTGCATTTGAATATAATAAATGTTAATTGATTTTTGGGGAATGAGTAGTTAAGACAGAAATTTCTTTTCTAATTCAATTGGCTACTTGTAGCATTAACACAAAGTGATGTAAATAAATATTATTGAGTCTGAATAATGAATAAGACTATATTTAGTGCAGAGATCAATACATGAATTTTGACTTGGTTATTGACAGTCAGACAGTTGCATAATTATCTGTTATACAAGTAACTTGTTGATATGAAAGACAGGTCAGGCAGGATTTTTTAACGGAATTGACAATTAATGTAAGAGCAATGCATTACATTAATTCGAATTTTAGAGAAAGTGAATGATTAGCAGATCCCAAGACCCAGAGCTTCCTTTATTTGTCTTTGTGAATGTATAGTTGTAGATCAAAATCTGGATTCTCTGAATGAGACTTTTTTATGTCTTTATTTTGCTGAGCTAAAACAACTTCGATCGAATAATTATTTGGAAAAAGTATTACACTTAATCACTTATGCTAAAGAAATACTTTGGCATACGATTCTTATGCTTCTGAACCAGATTTTCATTTATAATCTTATGTGACAATGGTTTTTCCACTTGTAAACTCAATTTAAATTCCTGTTTAGCAAATAAACTTGAAGGTATCCTTTGTGAATGAATGATCATTTATGCAATTACTCTGTGAAATTTATAATTGTTGAATGGTTTCGGTTGTGAACTTTATACCTGAGATTAGCTTCATTATAGAAATTATAAGGAAGTTAGAGATCTGAGCTGGTTTTTATGGCTGTCAATGGCAGTTATATTTGGTGAATAAAATGTTTACTGATGTGTGGAGGATATAGTTGGCACAAGGATTGGTTCAGTTGTTAATATAGTCATAGATAAAGTTATTACTTTCTCCTTGTATCACCTCTGAAATTCAGTCACAATTTTTTTTAATGCAATAGTATATTGATTCTGTGTGGTAGTCTGGTGGGGTATTTAGCAGGAGGTAGAAGGGGCCTACTCTAGGTAGCCTACCTTTAAAATAATTTAAGAAGGGGTTTTTACAATTGGTTGATGCATTTAGTCTTAGAAAACAACATTCTTAAAAATTAAACTCTTCATTGCTCATAACACTCAAAATTGTCAATTTTTCCATGAATTATCTATATTACTGTTTGTTAAAAGTTGCAAGTTAGATTTGTTTAAAAAAAGGAGAATGGATTTTTTTGGGAGAGGCATGAAAGATTTCAAGGGTTAAGTGTTGCCTTGGCATCATTATACTTGATTACCTATGCAATAAAGAGTTTCTTGAACCTATCCATCAAAATCAATATCATCCATCATATGCAACATTATGTTCAGGATACAGACCGGATTTATTCTATTTATTTAGCTTATTATGGTTTTTTAGGTAGAAAGAGATAACTAACAGATTTTCCATCAGCAAGCACTGAAAACTGAATAAATATAATTGTTTCTGCAATCTATTAATTTTCAGATGAAAAACAATGAAAAACTATTGATTTCTAAGAAGCTCCATCATAGGTTGCTTCTGAAACTCAAATCCCAAGGTGCTTAATTAAGATGATACCTTGACAGATATGATATCCTGTGGATATTTTAAATATCTACTAATTCTTAATTGAATTTAAATGGTTTATTATACCATTGTTTAAAGATTTATTAGGGCTTGGGTAGCAGATAAAGTCATAATCATTAAGTAATAATTCCAAATTTTTTAAAATACTCAACAGAATCACTATTTTTCTTCAATTTTTCTACCACGCCAAATTAAAATGTTTTATTGCAATTAAAAGAGGTGTATATCAATGTGATTTATTAGTAAATGTATTTCAGTGTTCATGTGTATTTGGTTTGTCAAATGATTTGCTTGTATATTTTTTTTCAGGCTGTATCTACGAAAGGGCAGAGGAGAAACCAGAATATGCAAAATATATGATTCCCCATGCTTGCCCGAGTCTGAAGCTATGTTTGCCATCAATGCTGATGGCATTGGAGACGCAAAAGAATAGATATTTATTTGGAATTTGTGATAATGAAATGATTTAATTTAGCTCAGAAGATTTTTTTTACGGAGTAACTTGTCATTCCAGTTATTATTCCTCAAAACTGTATAAATGTTATAATTTATGTGCCAGAGCTTATTGATTTTGAATTATAATGATGATTACTGTAAATAAAGGATTGACCAACTAGATAGTACAGTAGTTGATTCCGTACGACGAGTGAAACTAAATATTTGTGTTAAATGTGAAACTAAAACTAAATGAATACTAAATCACATTAGACTAATTTTGTGCGACATGCACGAGTAAGCGGTTTGCTTCGAATTTCACGAAGAATATTTCACTAACATGAAATTCCTACTGTAAGATCGATAACCATGAATACACTATTCATTTGACGGCTACACGTTGTGATAAAGGTAATCCTACCGATCACAATTAGCTGATAATACTTACCAACTATTATTGCCATTCCAAAGGATAATTATTGACTCAATATAGCATGAGCAAATACATACTTTAAACTGCGCATTAAGTATAGAATACTCTATTAAATTGTCAAATTCGAAAAAAAATAATTACCGAAAAGGAAGGACGCGCAAAATAATTATAGAGTGAAAACTTAGCTGCTCTCAATTAGGCACAAGAATTATCCGCACCAACTGCGTAGCATTTGTGACTGCTCTCGCTACCTGGTGACGAAAGCAGTAACCTTTGCGTGACGCAAATGACGAATGTAGAAAAACGTGGCTCAATGCTGCAAGATACTGCTTCTAGTTCTATCTAAATCTAAAACATTAAGTTACTACTATTTTTATAAACCGAATGCCAGTTACCGAAATAAACATGAATCTTGAAAGATATATCATTCGTATAAACTTATCTTCCCTTTTTCTTTTTACTTTTCTCTCAACTCAAAATACAGGTTGTTCATGATTAAGTAAAAGTTCAATCTATAATTATAATAAGAAATACTACAACATTATAATTCATCTCTAGAGATAAGAAGATTCTATGATATTCCTATTTTATTTTGAAAATTTCCTTTTCTATGATGGGAAACTTAAGTCTTTAAAAGTAAGCTTAATCGATTAATGATTTGCAATGTTAGGCTCCTTTTCAAGGAAAATAGACCTTAAAAATTAAATCTCGTGATTAGTGTTTTATTAGTGATTGGTTTTTTTTAGGATTTAATAAATACTTTATCGAATTCTAATTGTATTAAAGTTTACGAAAATGTAGTATTTTACTCTAACTAAGCCAGGACGGATTTCTAATGATTTAGGAAATTGTACTCCTTTAACACGAAACTTGGGCGTTATCATTAAACAAGCGGAGTGTACATAAATCGTTTTAGAATAAATTTCTATACTATTGATTAGTGGCCATCGACAAATTTTGTGGAAAGGCCAATGCTCTTACGTAAACGCTCAGAAAACTCAGCAACGTTAATTTATTGTTTAATATCGGTCACTGGAAAATATAACTCCCCTCAATTTCAGGGGTAAAAAATTAACCTTTTGATTTTTCCGTTGTAGTTCCAACAAAACCGGAGAGGAGCGCTGACGTGCATACCACAAAACGACCTCTATATTTTTTACGGAACACCTTATAAAGATCGGCGGTGCGCTAGAGCTTTTTCGATTTTCCATCTAAAATAACGTTTCTCATATTTGCCTTCTGTTTCGATATGATGCCAAAAATCTTTCCTGCAAAAATTTACTAAAATATGCACCTTATGTATTTCCATTTCGATGTGATATCATTTAAAGCCAAAGGATTAATTACGTAAAGTCATACGAAAAATGTAAAGCCTAGTCCGATAAATTTTTATTTACCTTCCTGTACACTAACGAGAAGCAGAACTGAATTTCAGGATATGTGGATTCTGAATTATATATGACATGCGACGTAAGAGAAGTTAATCAAAAAATACTAATTGCTATTTTTATCACTGTTGATTTAAAAAATCAGACATCAATACTATAAATGCAATATCAAGAAAAAGAATAAGAAAGAAAGAATAAACTTTATAATGATTTTATTTAAAAATTGGTATCATCTTTCAATACTATCTCTATAATCTTGATTCATTATTGAAACATAATTTAATAATTATGTTTACTACTAAATACAAAAGTTTTCAACGGATTTCAGCGATATTATTATTACTTCATGAATATCATCGGAAAGACTATTCTCTCTATTAATCAAGAAATCTCTCATGAAAAATAGCGATCGCTTCAAGAGAAATTCTATTTCATTAAAAGAGAGCGTATTAAATCCCCCACTAGCATTCTGCTAGGCAACTTCCTAGTAATCCACATAAAATACGCATTATGGCTTTCTCTGCAGGTTAACTGACGATCGGGGCCACTGTGGCCCTTTACTCTTTCGAGGGCTCCCAGTTTCAGCCGCCCCCACTCCAGTAAGCCGAGGCCGTCCAGGCAGCGGCGTCGGCGGCGGCCCCTCCGCTTCAAAATCTCGCTCTTCCCGCCGTTTTCCTATAGCCCATCTGGCATTTTCCCCCAGCGCCCCCCGAGTCCTATAGCCCATCGTTGTTATCGTCTCACAGCTGCATAAAGTGAAACGGCGTCCCAAAGCGAGGGGGAGGGGGATCCAGGGGGGTGGGGGGAACCCGGCAGGGAGGATAGCGTTGCCCTCCCTCTTCCCTCACCCCACGGAACCTCGCCACTCGCTCAGCCAATCCCGTTTCTCGTTTGCCTCCACCCTCCCCCACCCTCCTGTCCATTACTCCGCTCTCCCCTCCTTCCTACCCTCCCCATTCGACCTACCGGTTTTCTCCCTCCCTCTCTCAACAATATCGATCCCCCCACCTCCTCCACAGCGAGGGCTACTAGCTGGCTAACCTTGGCGCCGGTCCAGCAGTACTGAAATTCAAAGAATTATGACGCTCGTCCTGATGAACGCACAGAGGCTGTCGACTGTCCGGTCGACGGGGCATTCAACAAGTGACTCGGAGGAAGGTCCCTATCGTTGGTGTCTCCACCGCGGACTTTTCTGGGGGTTTTTAAACCGAAAAGAACGGGGGCGATGCCTCCCTCTCGCGGCGGAAAATTCCCAGCCTCCGCGTGGAAGTTTCCCTCTATTTCACCTGGGAGAAAGTCTCTCTTCCATGTATATATATAAATTACCAGGCGATATTTCGCCCCCGGTAGGATACGAACGGGGTGGGTTAACCGTTTCCCTTTTCTCGGAACATATATACGAATTTATTTTTAAATACATATAATTCCCCTCCGGCGAGCGTCACCTTGGTTGCTGGAAGGGGTGGGTGGATTTTTTATTTATTCTTTCTCTTTAGGGACACCAAGGTGAACGCATTTCGTTCCTACATCTTGTGTAAGGGGGCCTTCGGTCTACCACCGGAGAAGGCACCGTTAGAAGGAGTTGAGTTAGCATTAGTGCGCTCTTCGTCGTGAGGTCCCATTCCACGAAGTGAGCGGAAGAGGCAAAGAGACCACATCCCTCCCGGCGGCCCCCACCCACGCCTCCGACCCGGCCCTCCCCTCCGCCTTGCCCCGTGCTGCCCCCGGTGGGGAGAACGAGGACGGCAGCCGATCAATGGCGACAACGAAGAGCGTGGAGGGGGAAAAGAGAGAGAAGCGCACGCCAGAAAAACAGCAGAAGGACGAATGGCGCGGTGGGCAAGGGGACCCTGACAACGAGCGGGAAAATAAAAAGCAAAAAAATGTGTATGCGGAGAGAGAGAGAGAAAGAGGTTCGGATCGGAGATGGTGTGGCGTATATAGTTGGAATAAACGAAAACGTGGGGCGAAAAGGGTAAAAGTTACCGGGGAAGGGAAAATAGGAGAGCGTAACCAGGGTATATAGTTCGAAATTGCCTCCTCCCCCTCCACGTAATCTGCTGAAGAGGTTTGCGCATATACGACCAAACTGACGTATGCAGTTAATTCTATGTTGGAGAGAACTTATCTTTTCCTCCCGGATAAATCGCGTGCCGAAAGTTCGGGCGTTCGTTATTTTAATCCCGGCTTTTTTACGAGCGACTCATTTTTTCGCCGCTTAAGATGAGCGGTGCGTCGTTGTTTCCCTACTTTGAATCGAAAGATGTAGTGAGGCGGAGTTGGATCGTCGGATGTCAGGAATGCAGGTTCCCCGTTCCGTCACAAGGGGGCAAATGGCCTTTCGCAAACTCGAAAGCGGAGGCAGTATTGCCAACGTAATTAGAGATAAATACGGTTGCTCGAGAGACGGCGAGCGCTTTTCTTCTTCTTTTTTTTAAATCTCCGAGCTTTTTTCGAGTATTTTCTTGACATGCCTTATGAAACGCTGAAAAAGGAAGGATCTTCGAAAGGAGTATGGAAAAGCTTTACGCGAGCAGTAAAGTAACTCATTTTCGCTACCTCGTTTAATAAAAATGGAATTCGGGAGTATCTCTCAAGCGTCGAAATCCCCGGTAATAATTACAAAATCCGTTTCCTTTCAATCCCTTGTTAATCTTGCATCCGTTATTTAGATACTTCTATCCCAATTTTAGGACTACGCTGCCATTTTCTGCAATACCGGAAACAATCCTCATTTCTGGAACGCGGCATTTTCTCGAAATTTCCTCAAGAGCGAGCGATTTCCCTCGGAATAAAGACGCCATCTTTCGGAACAAATAGCGGAATTAAAAATAAGGGAGACAAGAGTAAGAAAGGAATTAGCACCGTGCGACGAAATTGTTTTTAATTATCTCCGGAGAGAAAAATCCGGTTTGTACGATGCTTGATATTTATAAATTATGACGTAGGGAATATGGCGGGAAAAAAATGCCGAGTCAAATGTAGCGGATACATTGCTCTATTCGACGAACTCCACCGCCCTGATGGGAAGACAGTTGAAAGTCGCCTACGAGGCGTTTGTGTTCCACGAGATCTCTCTCCCCGTCTACACCATACTCCCCAACTCTCTTTGCCTGGAATGACGTCAGCGAAATACTGAGGGGGGGGGAGAGGGAGAGATAAAGAGAAGCGAGAGAAAACGAAGGGCGGGCGGTGGGAGGGGTGGATGGATAGAATAGGGGAGAAGGGGTGAGGAGGAGTTTTTACATCGGGTACGGGGATTGTAGTTGGAAAAGGGGAAGAGGTTGATAATGGGGTGGGTTAGGCAGGGTTTGGGTGGGTGGATATATCGAAGAGGGTAAAAAGGGGAGGCGAGATGACGAAGAGGGGGAGAGGGCGGAAAATAAAAAGCGGGGAGGGATCGGGGGGTGGGGGCGCCATACGCAACTGAGTCTTGTTGGACGGCCAGAGAGGGGAACGTAGTTCTGGCTCGGGTCGATTGTGGCGCCAGGGTAGTGCGCACACACACACACACACACACAAGGACATTGGAAGGTAAGGTTCTGGGATTTCGAAGGGAGATTAAACCGTTCTATTGTTACAAAATTTCCGCGATAGGAGATATTTCTATCGCTCGCGAGAAAAAAAGGCGCGAAAAAACCTCTCCGAAGCTTAATTCGAATCAATTTTTCCGCCGCGAATTAGTTGCTAAGTGACGGATCAACAAACGGCCGCGACGCGTACGCCAAAACTCCGCGACTCGGATCGCAGCCGTACTTTTGTTCGGAAAAACAACTCGGACGGGTTAGTTTTCGAAAAGAAATACAGTCGGAGGAAATAATTAGACGGGGGAAGGAGGCTGGGGAAAAGGCTCCCTCCGCGAGCGGTGCTGCCATCTATCGGGAGTGGCGAGAGACGCACCAATGCTATGGGACCGGAACCCACCCACATACCACCGCCCACCCACTCCAAAACTCCCCTCCCAACGCGGTCTTATTTTCCTCTTCCACGGATGGAGAGAAAAAAAGGAGAGAGAATAGAGGGAGACGCAGTCGTTCTCTTGCGCCCTACGATGTGGCCGAGATGACGAGGGAAGTGGGGGGAGCTGGTTTCATCCTGCAAGAGTCCAGTTCCTCCTCCGGGTGTCCTGGTACGAGTGCCGGAGGCTACATAGGTGTCTGTCCCTATACTCTTCGGCGCATTCCATTCTTGCCATTTTTTCTCTCCCACGAAACTTTTTTGTAACTCAGGATTACGATATCCGGTGGGGATCGGGAGATATGATTAGCTTCGAAGGGAGTATGACCATGTACGGCACTGTACAGGGAATTTGGCGCTGCATTAAAGATTTTTACTTCTCCGAAATAAATTGCTATCCACTCTTTCGTTGACCGAGAGAGGGTTTGGTTCCTTTTTGTCCCCCTTTTTATCCTGAAGTCGAGAAGAATAGATAACGAGGTTGTTCCGATGCGATCATGTAAAATTTAAGCAAATTCCAGTTTTGTTTTCGAGTCCAAGTCGCTAAACCCACCGACATGTCGTTGAAGTTACCGAATGTCTACATATTTATTCTAGGATTGAATCGAGTAACTTCCTTATATTTTGGTAAGGATCAATACCCTTACCAATATAGACACAGCTAGTTATCTCCACATTTTTGCAAAGCAATCCAAAACGAAACGTTTTTGCCCTTTCGTGCTCTTATAAACATTAAAAATATCAACCAATTGGAATTCATCAAACCTCATTACCAATGCACCAAACACCACCAAGAATTATACAACTAAATTCAAAACACAAGTACTAACATATTAGGAATTCAGTAGACTCCAGTGAAAACCAAAAGCTCAATATGATTCATCGTCCGCTGATTACTAGAGCTTAAATTAATTTATTAGGTGTATTATCCATATGCCCTGAACGTAATTCAGAGTCAAGGATTATTCTTCTCTCAGAGATCAAAAGGCGAGATGGAGCAAATTATCGCTTTGTTTTATAACTCACGATAGATATTTGAAATCTTTCACTAAGAGTTACCAGTTTTTCATCTACTTCTCAGTAATTATCAGCAGAGTTTCCAGATAAGATTTTGAAACGTCCGCCATGTTGAAACGTCGAGCGCAGCGCCGTTTCAACCTCTACAGGCGAAGCAGGCGACTAAAAATAAACACGTTCCTCCAACTAATCTACGTGGAAGGAATGTTGAATTTTGTCTTTAAAGCGGAGTTTATCTTTGTTCGACGTTTTCTGATTTTTCTTTTACAATATATTTCATGGCATAACCGTGCATCGCAACGAAGTACGCGTTAGAGAATTACTTATATCTCCTAGCAAATACAAGTATTTACAGTATTGTACACTTTTTCGCAATATTATTAATAGGAGTAAAGTGAATGAAGTATGTATGAATCAGAGTATGAAAGTAATTAGGCTGCAATGGAGTAAATGATATTACGTGGTATTTTTCAGTGGTTACATGTAAAATCGACGACAATGAGTAAGGCGATTGTATTTTGTCTGTTGAAGCAGTTCTTTGTCAACGAGAGATGTGAAACTAAATGAAAATTATAAACTAATCTTATAGATATATTCTAACCATAACTTTTTAATGTTTGCGTGCTAATTACTCCTCCTAATTGTATATATCAATAGTATTCTTCCTAAAGTTTTTCGCCCAAGTTTGTGTTTCGATGAAAACATTCAGTACACAGTCGAAAAAATGAAATAATAAACATTTATAAGGTGGGGAATCCGGGCCAACTGCATCCTGGAATAAAATTGGAAGCGTTTCAACAAGGGAATACTTCCTATATATGTATGTATGTACTGCGCTTCTGAGAGAGACAAAAAAGACTACTCACATAATCCTAGTGCGAAGGAGTCGAGAGAGCCGGGGGATTTCGGGCGTCCAATCTTCGACATCTGGAAATAAAATATGCGGCGTCAAATAAATATATAAATAACCCGCGTGCATAACAACATTTCTCGGGCTTACAGGAGTCATTATCACCCTTGTTCCCGAAAAGTTTCCCAGCACTGCGTAGCAGAGCGAATAATGTGAAATCCTGAAGCTAATTTACTCTTTGAAGGAGAAAGAAAGCTGAGGAAACCTTCGGTGTGAGAGACCAAGGATGAAGCCATGAGCCGCGCTTAACAGATCTTCGAATTTAGATGGATATATTCATTACGACTACATCATTCCACTATCGATAGACATAGGTACACAACTAATCTGCCATTACATACTAAAAACCAAGAAAATAGTTCAAAAATAGCATAATTACGTCATATTTTCACCTACATATACTCCATATGTAGCTCGAATCTTAAAATGTTTAATTTAGTTCGTTGTTGTGTAAGTGAGTCTTTAAAGAATAAGTATATATCGTCTAAAATTTGTTTACAGTACTTTAATCGGCTTTAACAACTTGCAAGGTATCAAATGTCCATATTTGTAGGTTAATTATTTTTCTAAGTTCGATGATTAGAAGATCCGTCGTAAGAAATGCGCATAGATTTAGTTTTTATCGCTAGTAGAGTTTATTTATTCCACAAAGGTTAAAAATACGACTATAAGATACAAGCATTAGCATCATCGGTAAGATACTTGACGAAAGATTCTTATTTATTTTTCCATCCTTTACTTACCTCAGAAAATCACGAAAGATTTGATTCGAAATATGCTGAAATTTCCCCAAAATTCGTCGCCTTCTAGTTGAGCATTGCTAAAGTTGTTGTAGTAACCGTCATTGTAAGATTAAATGTAAAAAATAGGCCATTAAAGAATTACTGGTGCTTGATTATTGAACATTTGTTACTGAATTCAGACCATACAATTTTAGAACTATATTTTTCATGAAATCATGAAATTCGAAATACTTTAAATTGGCTCGTTATTGAATTCCCTCGATACATAATTAGTTTAATGACGATGTTTAGGTTAGCGTTGAAAAATAAACAAATATATAGACTGTTAAAATTCTGACTCGAATAATGTGCATTTTCAAGTACGCAAAAAATTACTTTGGATTATTAACTGTATTTACTTTATTTTACTTTGGAAATAAAGTATACTTTTCACTTACGATATGCATTACACGCATACATACATTCACGACTATACATGCTCCGTATTGGAATAACATAGAAAGAATAGTTATATTCGAATTTTGCGTATTTCTGGCATATACTTGCGCGAGATGTGATTTACCGAGAAGGCTTGCGAAATGCGTAGGAAATCTGCATGGAAGATACTGTTTCTATGCTCTCCTTGACTTTTCGAGTTTAGGTAGCATAGAAGCTGCCGACGAGTACGTGACTCACATTTTGTTATAGTGCATATGAAATATAAAGTTACTTCGTTCACGTACAAGTTACTTTATTCAGACAAACTCTAACGAAGACTCGAAAAGACTTTATATGAATGGTTTTACAGAAAATCGAATTGTTTATTCGTTGCTAAGGGTAAGTTTGATCATTAAACCTTGTTTCCTTCATTTCTATAAATCAATGTTTTGCTTACGTCAGATGTTTAAAATTCCTTTTTATGATTAAAACAATACTGCGGTAAAAATGTTATTCGTTACAAAAGTTTACAACCGGCAAATTAATTAAAATGAAAATCTAAAAAAATGTCATGAAGAGTGAAAATAAGTTGTCAGTTAATGAATGAAAGAAATATAAACACTAACGAAGGAAAACGAACGCCTCTTCGGGTGACCCTTGGTGAAAAGTATGTATACTCGCTCTATATCTACGAAGATGATAACTGTTTACTGATAGTGCAAATAATTAATGATTACAATATGCTAGACATCGTAAATTAATATAATATACACCAGGTGATAACATAAAATGAACAGACATAAGCAAAAAATATATATATTAAACCTATGGAAACTCTTAATTTTAGTCTCGCAGTGATTTTTACTTCAACTTAATAGAAAACTAAATTATTTTTACTCCAAGAAAAATCTCACTGAACGAGTTTAAACTATTCGATCTTTAATCTTACGTTATAACCGGATTTCACGTAATATTTTTGAATTTCGTTCATAATAGAATAAATTCACTTCATTTAAAAAATTATTCAGACATCGCAAGGATATTTTGTGAAATCATTAAATTTGTCCACCACAAACGTTATGAGTAATCAATTTCACCGGATCTAACAAGTAAGAAGAAGTCTATTGAATGATCGGATAGGTTTCATAAATAGAATTATCACGTGAAGAATCATATGAAATTCTCCATGATGGTATTAATATAATCTCATTTTATTTGAAAACCATTTTGTCGATACTTTTGGAGGCCGAAACGATGGTAAAATCGGGCTGAGAATAAAGACGCTGTGATATTTTTGCCTCCGCGAGGTAGCGCAGGCATCTAGTTCCTGCCATCGCCTAACCCTGGCCTCGTTTAACTTGAGACTGTAGCACGAATTCCACATCTTTCAGCTAGTCTCACTCAAGTATAATAAAGTAGCTTAACTTCCCTTTAGAAGTTAAAAAACATGCATTAAGTACCTATATATATTCGATGCAATACATAATTACGAAGAGGCTTTCGTATAGCATTCCGTAAATGGTAATTTTTGAGCTGCTATGTAGACAGCGAAAGGTTTGACCACTCTCTAAAAGTAAATAGCAGCTTTACCTTTTAATTGCTGATAAATAAGGGTGAATTACCTTGGTTTTCAATGTGTTAACACAGTAACGAGGTTACAACTTTATAGTTCATAATTAATTTTTGAGTTGCCGATGCAGATATCGTACGTTTTTCAGTTGATAGGAATCCTTTTAGTGATAAGAGGACTTAAACTTAATTGACGAATATATAATTTCCTGGATTTTCAACTTGATGTGTTGTAATAAAGATTCTAAGCTCTAAAAATTGCGTTTTCGAAACGTTAATTTTTGGATTGAAAATGAGGACGTTATTAACTTCTTAAAATAAAATTTAATAAAATCCTTAACATTAAAAATTCTAATTCCCAATTCCTGATTTCTTTAACTTGAGCAAAAAACTTCGAGGGCATCGAATTATAAAAATAAGGTATACGCAGACAGTCCTTGAGCTGTACAACGTTTTCAAATATTTGTAATCGTGCCACATCTCTGATAGTACAAATGATGGAATGAAGTTTTAACTTAGCACAGGAAAGAGTCCGAGTTGGTGACTTAGTGACTTGGCTGGGACTCGAATCCAGATCTCCCACTTTCCGGTCAGGCTCGGTAGTTTAGTTGGTAAGAACACCTGCCCGGTAAGTGGGAGACCTGTGTTCGAGTCCCAGCCAAGTCACTATTTTTCTCTTCTTGTATAATCTCTGATATTTATACGAATCAAGAATTTCAAAATCTATGCTATAACAAAATTCCTGAATTGTATGTGAATGAGAAGATCCACAGAAACCAAATTAATAATTATAATGAGCAATTTTACTGAAAAATTAAAATACGAATTTATAAATCTCGAAATATGTTTGTTAAGATATGATCTTATATTGAGTTAAGATTAACAAGAAATTACCTTAAAAAGAACATTAAGCATTCTAAAGAAACATATTGAGGCAAACAAATAAAGAAAAAAATAAATCATGCAATGAAAACTACATTTCGTCAGAAAAAATTGACGAGAAATGGCTACTTCATAAATCACGCGAAGGAAACGCATAATTTATTCTTATAAAAAGAAGATTAATCGATCAATACTGATAACATTTTGAGCGATGGTAGACATTTCAAGACATGTTGACGCAGGTTATTTCTCATTTATTTTTAAGTTTTCATATGAAAAAAAGACTTCAGAAGAATTCAAATATTCAGAAAATAGTGGTAAATTTGTTGTACTATACTGATAATTTTGCGGAGTACACAAAGAAAATCGACTGATTCCTAAATAATTCGTTATTTTCTGTATTCGTATCGTAGACAAGAGTGGTTTCGAGTTGAATGCCCATCAAAAATCAATTAAAAGCAAAAAGAAGAATCTAAAAGTTGTGTATCTATAAAGTTAAATGAATAAAACAAGTGGAATATGCTAGACCTAACATGTTGAACATTTCATTGGTTTGTTATTGATTATCTTCTTTAAAACAAACAATGGTTCCTTAGGAACCATTTGGTGACATGAATCTCAGCCGTTTGGACTGAGGCTTCATGTAGGAGAAGTATTGATGCGAAATTTGAACTACAAAGGTCCCTGGTTTGAATTCCTGTTAATTGGAAATTTTCGAAAAACAAACACACAACGTCGCTAGAGGAATTTTGCAAAGGAACTCAAATGTCTGTAAACTTATGAAAAATATTTTTTGTAAGTACGTACAAATTAAATCGCTTACTTAGATATGCTTTAACAATACTGTATCGGTTCAATGAATTAAATATTTAGCATACACATTGATATTTTATTATCAAGACGTAACTAATTTTATTTTTGAATAAATAAAGCATATTAGATTATCAGAATGATTGCCCTCAAAAGTAAAACTCAATATAAGGTGCGAGATGGTGCTGAAATAGAGAAAAAGTCGCCAAGAGTAGGATAAAGTCGATAGATATATCGGAAAAACGCTAAATTGGGAACTATCACAGCACAGAATCAAAATGTCGCATACTGGTTACCGGAAATTGTATTTTCTCAAATACAACTAGCTGTATTTTCACGGTTTTGATAGAAATAGAAGGAACTAGATTGATGAAAGTAAGTCACGAGAAGATAAACAAGGTTGTTGCTAGTGGAAACACCTTCGATATTGATACATCGTCTATAGCAACAGGAATATAATAACCTATATTGATTTATATGCGCGTGAAGGAATTCTACACAATAATTCAGACCGAAGAAGCTACTCTCGCGTCTATACGAAAAGGAAACTTATTGGGGATGATGAACGACCAGATAAAAAGTGTTAAACCTAATGAAATATCATCCTTATATTATCACATGAGTCTGGATCCATGTGAGAAGAATCTCGATCATTCTTTTGATGAATATTAGAGACATCGAGTGTGGCGTATAAGTCTGGTGGACCCAGATGCAGTGAACAAAAAACGTAGAGGAGAGATATGAAATCACGAAGGACGCCTTCTCAGAGTTCTTTGTATAACGGAACAAGATCAAATCCCAAGAGGTCCGCTACTCTGAGGTGTGGGAACGTCCTGCCTCCCCTCCACTTGCGTTACGCTAACAGTGTTTTCGGTTAAAACAATCTGGATATACCGCTCTTTTTCTTTTGCTCGGCTAATTTCTTTCTCGCTCACTTGCAATCGTTGGTTTTGGAAGCCATCAGCGAGAGCTTATTTCCTATAAAAGTTCCAGCGATTGGGCAAAGCAAAGAAGTTATCACATTATTGTTACATTAAATCAGAAGATGGGTAAAACCAGGTGGCAGAGTTAGGTATCATACAATGAACGGTCACTTAAGTTGTTTACAAGTAATGCAGAGTAGAGTACAAGTAATGAGTAGATATATTAAAGCAGAGAAGGGCAAGTATTATTAACATCAATAAGTAAATTACTAACACAATATAACTAATACATTTTAAATCACTAATTCAACATTCAACACTTATTCATCAACATTCATCAATTAATTTCAAGGAAAGGGTTAAAGGTATCAATTAATTTATCCATTATAATATCACTCATATTCCTTTTTTTATTCACTGATTGACTTCAAATTCACAATAAACTTATTTGTCAACACATATCATTTATTCAACCCATGCACTTAACAATACTAATACTATTAATTTATCCATTATAATAATACTTATTATTCACTAATTCACTTCAGATAATCAATTGAATTACTGATGAACAATCATCACAATTATTCTACTCTTATACGTACCAACACTAACACTACAATTAACGAGGGTACATACATAAATCAATTATTCGATTATTTAAGTGTCCTCTTGAATATATTATCATTTGAAGGGAAATGATCGAAAACTTCTCAACGTAACGCATTCCAATCCAATATGGATCTGTTTCGACATGAATATTTCCCGACATCTTTTCTTTTAGCATAAGATCGAACATTGTCACAGTGAGTTTTTCCTTACATACTCCATTCCCTCGTAAGTTGGATCTCTCAGTTTATTAGATCATCTCACGCTGAAAGGTAGCGAAGTTGACCATCTATCAAAGTGTTAACAATTGAGATGTAAAGCTACTTCTCCGTTGACTTCTATGTTCCTTATTCAGAATTAATTGTTACTAATTTTATCTATAAACCTCAAGAAATAAAAACAAACTGTTTTTTTAACGATTTTGAACTACTTTGAGAGAAACATGAAGTATTATAACTGAATCTGTTTACAACCGTATGGAATCGACAAAAATCAATTAGCTAAAATTTGCTTCGTTAAGAAAAAATACGATTAAACGGAACAGTGGTGCCCTAACGGGAAAAATACACACTAATAATAGGCCACAAATAAATATGTATCTTGAATTATAAGATATCATTTAAGGACAGATTTTTATAAATCACCTATAGTAATAAAAAATTCACTTTCATATTTAAAGTCAAAGTTGACTTAGAAATAGATGTATATTTTCCACATGTTATTTATTTATATTTATCATTACATTTTCTTGATTATTTCTTAATTATTTACATTTCTGTCTCTTAGTGAATTTTTAGAATGATGTTCCACCAATTTTTACAGGAGACTATTAATGTTACCATGTCAAAAATTTAGTCATAGAAAGATGTAAAAATAATGAATTTGATAAAGGAAATAATTTTCGAAAAATTAAATATACACCGGCCGCGATAGAAGAGTGGTTAGCATGCCTTGTCGTAAAACTCAAATGAAATATACTATCGACATACACTGGCCACCATCCTCGAAGAATGTGCTATCTGGTCTGTCAAGTAAAAAGGTACTCACTACTTGCATGAAGAATGGGCTTAAGTACAGTACTTGAGAATTCAACTATCAGTTAAAGAAATTTTACCTTTAGCAGTAGATATCTGAAAAAAAATTATAGATGTAAAAATGATATAGTTTTTAACTGTATCATTTGGGCCAGGACTTCATAAAATAAATACAGACATAAATAGATATATTCTTTATTTCTAACTATTCACCTCCAGATAATTCCTAACTTTCTCGACCATAATTTCTTTCCTTTTTCTCCTTTTCTTCATCTTTTCCCCGCTCTTATTTCGCTTTCTCCCTTTCCTGTTCGTAATAGTGCATCTTATAAGAATTTTATCTTTAGGATAAAGCGAATTGATATCCTAATTTATACGAGTACCATTTGATTACTTGTTATGTTAGTATCTAAAAAATAGCTGACAGTGAATCGAATGTTCAAATCTCTATTGAACAAAGAAATTTATATTCAACATGCTACGACAAAGAACACTTCAATTTTCTCTGTAAAAACCTAATGGAAGCATCATTATCTTTTATGCTGTGATATCTCTCTTCTTTCAATCTTTCCTACACAAATCGCAGAATTTCACCTCCCCTTTCTTTACATGGGTGTTTCCCTGTAGCGAAAAGTTTTCTGTGTTTAAAATTAACACCTTTTTACATGCCCCACAAAACTATTCTCTCTTCCCGTACTTCATCGTTATATCCACATTACTTGTTAAAAATCGGTATATGCTACTGGTGATAGTCTTGTTATTATATTTGTTTGTACTAGAAAAATGGAAGGTGGGATACAAGCTGCAATATCGCTCAAATACGTGTGTATGTATGTATAATACAAACAACTTTTATTGGAACTCAGTTCCAACTCATGCTAGTACAATTTGGCTTCTATTCCGTCTGTAATGTCGCAGAAACCAAAAGCGAATTTCTAGACTTGATCACCTCTACTAAAAAAAGAGAACTAATTATTTTCATAAAATATACAAACTTCGAGTTTTCGATTTTACTATCCTTTTCAAGTCAAATTAGTCAAACTTTCGTGCAACTAAACCCTTTTAAAAGTTTGTATCAATACGTTTTCGAGAGAGACATTTATTACACTCTCACACACACTGCAACAATTTTTCGGAAAAATGTTTAATTCGTTACGCAGAATGTTGGAAGTATGGTGTTGCATTGCGAGGCGCAAACATAAAGGAACAATTTATTCCATTAAATGGAAATCTGAATTGCGCGGAGGCTGGATCTTCGTTTAAATTAAGGTTAAACAAACAGAATTAGCATTTAAATTGTAAACGCGGAGTCCCTTAAGAAAAGAGAGACGCGGAGTAAAGTTTGAAACGAAACCCAAAAACAAAAGACTCTAAACAGCGCGAAACCAAAAATGTTTTCAAGTTCGTTTGAAAACGATTAAGGTGAGGCATAATCTCGCTTACCGAAGGGTCAAGAGATAATAGTATTAAAACTGTTATAAGAAGATTCCTTTAAAACTAGAACTTATTCAGATTTGTTGAGGATGCACATTGGTTCCCCATTTTGAATTCATGTCTGAAAAGAAAAATACTACCCTACTGTGGCAAAAGTTATTTTAAGACTTCGATAATTAGCTATTGTATAAGAAGTTACTGTTAATTGTTTGTCGATTGATGAATTGAGATGTGTATTGTACGTGAGGGAAGTAGCTCAAGCGTTACTTTCGTCTAAGTGCAGCAGATTTTTGTAATTAAGTAAATACGAAGTGGAATATTAAGAGGAAAGATGAAACGAATGCTTTACTATATTTAAAACACCAAAGATAACGCCATATTTCTTCACCATTGCTTTGAGAATGGTAATATACCTATGTCGACTCTTCTCATGTAAATAATTATATTACGCCAAATCAAAATTTTCAAGCTGAGAGAAATCAATGAAGTATTTTTAGCTCATTAATGTAGTCGTTGGTCTATGGCTAAATGCTCTCAGATATTATCGACCTCATAAATTGATAGCTGCCAGAGACCACCATAATTCGACAATAATGATTGTTTCTTTTGAATTTAATTTAAAAAATCTGATGTGGCCAACACATGACTTTCTCCATATTTATTGAAAACAGAAGCCTATGCCGGTAATATATAAATAACTCTAAAACAATAAGTGTTACAGGAAAATGTTTTATACAAAAGTTGTAGTAAAATACATTATCTATAACTTTTGTTAATAATTATGTATACCTACATTGCATTCTGACAGGGATATGAAGGAAAAACATCCATTTCTGGATAAACAACAACTTCCGGTTAACCATTATTCAAGAATAACTCCTAAACAATCAGTGTTACGAAGAAATGTTTCATACAAAAGTTGTAGTAAAGTACATTATCTATAACTTTTGTATGTAATTGTATATACCTACATTGTATTCTGACAGGGATATTAAAGAAACAAACTTTTGCTCCGGTTAAGCGATATTCATAAAAAAACTAATCAACTCTTGGCATTGTTAGGAAAATACTAAGGCCCAAGTGCACCAATCTCGGTTAAGGCTTAACCGCGGTAAAATTGTTAACTAACCGCGGTTAAGGCCATTTTCAAGTGCACCAACCTCGGTTAGCGTTAACCGGGCAGCTGACCGCGGTTAAGAATTAACCGGCCGAAATCGACCGGTTAAGTTACTTAATCGGTGTAGCAACAAGAGCAGTAAACAATTATGGCGTTTCGATTTGATAGTTTTGAAGATGAACTCCTGTATTTAGAAAGCCACAATAATTTACAGCGTAGAAACCATGACGCTAGGGTGAATCCTTTCGATAATTTAAGTGAAACTAAATTGTACGAAAGATATAGGCTGAGGAAAGTAACTTTCCCTCTTAGAAAATATTCGCCATCACCTTGAATATCCAAGCCAGAGAAACAATCCTCTTTCGCCGATGGATAAACTTAAGCTTATGTTAAATTTTGACTACGTTGAGATTTTACGCCTCAGGTGCGTTTCACATGCTGATAGGAGATTCTTTCGGAATACACCGAACTACTACTTTACATGCAATATACATATACTACTTCCACTTCGTGAATTTCTACTATAGGAGTCTCAGTAAATGATACTGAATCATTTTGTGCTGTATCTGAATTCTCCAACGCATCCTATAGACATGTTTGAATGCTATAAATGCATTTAATATTAGTAGTTTACTATACTCATGATTTATACAAGGTGTAAACTTATGTTACCTGTAACCCTACCTCTGATGAATTTGATATATGTTGTGGTAGAATGATTATATGCTACTGATCTAAATAAGTAACCAGATTTGATTAATTTTTTCATTTTATTTAGGTAACTGGTATAAAATATTATTATGCTAACCATTACTACGATAAAAAGCATCCGAATCAAAGGGTCTTACATTAGGACCCAAAATAAATGCTACCTTTTCGTTCATTCTAATTCTTTTTCATTTGATGGCCCTCCTCTTATCCAGTCATATACATTTCCATCTTCTCACCTGCTATATCTTTCCTGGTCTTTTTTTCATGTTCTCATAGCATGTTTTCAATTGGCCATGTGATTTTTTAACAACACCATATAAATTCACTCATGTTATTTTAAAATTTAAGCAAGCTAAAGAAGTTATTTGGATAAGATTAAAATTAGTGAGAAAATTAAGTTATAAGAGTGTTTCAACTGCACACCATAATTGCTGTTACGAATTTAATTCTCTTTATAATACTTGCGAATATAGAAGCTTGCTAAAATAACATTGTACTAATGACTAATACTATAAATAAACATTGATCAAATTCAAAAGAATGCGAAATGAAGAGCGACAGGTAATAAGTATTTCATTGTGTACGATAAAAGTACAAGAAATATCGCTTAAACAAATTTAATTGTTATTTAATTTCATATCCCCTAAATCACCAGGAAGGGAATTGAATTCTAAGACAATCTTTTGCCATGCCAACTCCTTCTCCTTCAATTATTTCCCATCTGTCTTCTTGTTCTCAATGATGTCTTTTCGTCTTATAGCCAAATCGATCAGAAGTTCAGCTTCATATTCATTAAAATTAGGGGTTCTCTGCCTTTTTTATCGTTTACGTCCATCTCTTATAGCCATTCTTTACTATTTGTTCCACTGACAAAGTGTACACACTTTTAAGTCCACTTATATCATTATTTAATACTCGTCCAAGATATCAACAACAAAGACAAATGAATTGCGATATACGTTTAGGCGAGCACTAAGCGGTACTCAACGTATTCACAGGGACGTTAATCGGCCGTCAGCTAACCGCGGTTACGAAAACCTCGGTTACTGTTGGTGCACTCCAAACTTAAGTTGACCGCCGTTAATATTTAACCGCGGTCAGCTAACGGTGGATTTAACCGAGATTGGTGCACTCGGGCCTAAATATGGAGTTTGGAAATGATCGGATAATTACTTTTTAAGATAGAGCGCACACAAACTTTTTTACCACAGACAGACACACAGACACACGGACACACAGACACACAGACAGACATGTTCGGGAAAATAGCGAAAACGAGCTCTATGGGCCACAAAACATCTATTTCCGTCGAAATCTGGAGGTGGAATTTTTTTGCGAATACAATACTTTCTCTATACTACGTATAGGGAGAAAGTAACAAGAGTATAAATTGCATCTCGAGTCCAAATCATTTCTTGTAATTCACTAAAATAAAACAAAGCGAAAATGAACTCTTTCGCCGTGGAGTATGGAAAACGCTCGATGACATCTTTGGGCCATTCGAAATCCAACCAAATTCGTGATTTGGACGAACTTATCGATCTATTCAGCCACTCGATGGTGTTGCGCCCTAGGTTGAGTGACCGCTTGTGTAAACGTCTTCACAAACAGCGCTTATCAAACGGATACCGAGGCTGGAACGAGTTGGGCAGGTACGTTTATCAATGAGCGCTGCCTGTTCGAAAAAAGGGGATCTCAGGGAATATGGAAGTTCGAGGTGAAATAAAGGTCGGGGATTCTCATTTGGGGAACTCGTCGTGAGCTATATCAAAACTCGCGAGTAACTTTGATGTTACCTTCGCTCGAAACGTGTCCGCTTTTCATTCCGATCCACAACGGCCAGAAAATCACGCGTTTACAGAATACTCCTGTTCCAAAATTTTCGAGCTGTTGATATATTCGGATTCGATGGTTTCTCTCGAATAAATTCGCTCAGATTCCAATAAGCTTTGGAAGAGAAAATGTGTTCTTAAATTCTCTTCAAGCTGAGTGTTTTTTTTTTCTATTTTGTTTCTCTGTGTAACTAATAGTGTCAGGTGAAACTAAAATGGAAATAATTTTGTGGGGGAAATAAGTAAGAACAAGTTTCACGGAAACACTTTTAAAATTTTTGTAGGAAATGCTTCTTTTTAGTTCGCTTTAATTAGTGGAAGTTCGTCTCCTTGCGTTTGAACGTGGACATTTGATATTACACTTCATGGGTGTTTATAATTACCTTTTATGTTCCCTTCCGCAACTCCGAGTGCGGAATGCACGTTTATTTTGATCGATTGCAGGCATTTTTTCTTTTACGGAATTAAATCGGAAGTAATGGTCGTACGAAATCGAGATAAATACCAAAAGAAGGGAAATTGAATAATTCTTATTTTGTTATAGAATATCGTATTCGAGTCGAAATTGAGGGAATTCAGACAAAATTACGAACAATTTGTGCAATTTTGTGGGAATAAACAATTCCCTAACGACAAAGATGATTGTTGAACCCAACTCGCATACAAATATACGGGAAAGATAGGCTCATAAGAAATGTACGGGGAAGAAAAACCGACATTTTATGGCAATAAAACCATTAGTTAACTTTGGAAATTAAAATTCAGCTATATATTTTTACAAATAACATAACTTTCTATAATGTAGATTTATATATTTGGCTTTGTGAGTAAAATTTCAAATGGTAATCTTTTCATTCTCAAAAACATGAAACATTTATTTATATTTTCGGTAACTAAATTTAAAGTTAATTTAGTGGTTTAAGAATCAATAATATGAGTTGATAATCTACAATAATAATCTAGTGACACACCAAGATTATGATATTGATTTTTTGGCGTGATCGACAAAAATAAACGACGTTGAAGGTTTGTAAATTTATTCATCATAAATACTTAAAAACGAAGTGAATCAAAGCATACGTAATGAAAAGGAACAAGTAGCTAAATAACTAGTGAATAAACTAGGAGATCGTTATGGTATTAATTCGTTACAAGATCAATTTGGATGTTTTCTGCAATTACATTCATGAGATTCTCATTTACTTCATTTGTAATATATATTTTCTGGTTGCTGTAAAACTTTGTAAAACTTCTATTTGTAACTAAGTTGGAACAATATTCAACTAGTTTGCGAGCTAAAGAGTAACCTTTTTAATTTTATCAGGAAACGTTGCAAGAATGATATATTGAAAAATTTTCGGCAGAAAACCCATATTTCTACATCTGGTTATCATTGTTAAATACATATATTTTCAAGGAAGTTCACATTAAATAAACTTATGAATTAATGAAATCATATCGATCAAAAATAAAAGTTTTTATCCTTTCGAAAAGGTAGTAATATTGATCAAGACAGACTCAGGTTTCACTTCGTGATAGTCACTAACAATAAACAGATTCATAATAAAACGTTTATTACACCACAAGAAATAACAGAAATACGACCTAGGCTACATCATCAGGTCAGGTCAGGATGATGTAGCTTCGCTACGAAACCTAGGTCGTATTTCTACTATTTATTGTGGTGTAATAAACGTTTTATTATGAATCTGTTTATTGTACTAATATTGATTCACGTTATTTGAGGAAGTAAATGATTATTCCATGTTATTATTGTTTTTCAATAAGTCTATTTTGTTAAATTTGGCAACAACCAATAATAAATTTGGTAACCAATTCAAAACCCTTGTGTGATTAGTTTTCTCATACATAATGGAAGTAAAAGTATGCAAATTAAACCATATAATGAATGACCTATATAGACCTATATAAAATAGATCAATATGGTCTTTAACAGTCTAATATTTTGAGAGAAAAATCAATAAGATCAACTTAACATCTCTAGGTAGCCTTCAAAATCGTTACGTCAGTCGTATTCCCAATAATATATTTAACCTCGTATATCAAGCAATCTTAAAACACAAGGTTCTATATAAGAGTAAAATAT
Source organism: Sympetrum striolatum (assembly GCA_947579665.1). Taxonomy (NCBI): domain Eukaryota; kingdom Metazoa; phylum Arthropoda; class Insecta; order Odonata; family Libellulidae; genus Sympetrum; species Sympetrum striolatum. The sequence continues at coordinate 14,451,228 of OX388351.1, read as the reverse complement.
TTAAGTGAAGAAGAAAGGGGACATTAGGTTGGGGGCGGAATGAACTTGAGAACGCCTCTGACATGTTTATGTCCGCCGAAAACGCTGGAGGTCGCGACTTAATTTGAAAAAACACGGTGACAAATATTTGCTGATTGGAAAAAGAGGATCCTTCTTTGACGCTGATCGATTGATTTCCGATGGAAAAGGGATTTAAATCTCGTCTGCAGTGGGTGGAGGAAGATGGCGAATGGCTAGCTGAGTAATGAGCCTAAAATTAAGACTCTGTGGAAATTACGATCCATTTCTGACTGATTTGTTTAACTGATTTTTATTTAGTGTTCTATCTTAAAGCACAGGTTAATTATGTTATCTCTTATTACTTTGTAATAGAATACTTATTGGAAAATTGCTGACAAGCAATTATTTGCTTAGCAGGACCTAAAAGTTCTTATTTAAACAATAGAATGTACTGGTTTTACCTTATTGTAATATGTAACTGTGTATGTAATGCATGTAATATTATGAAGTCCAATGTTAACATCTTACAATACTTAAGCAAGGTTTTACCTTGAAATATGTTAGAATTTAAAAATTATTTGCTAACGGACTACCAAAAAGTTTATCAATTCATTTTGGCCAAATGTAGTGTGTAAACGGCAAAAATTTTTCTGTATTATAATATTCTGATTCAATAAATTATTATTATTTTTCTGACATCTCAAAATATGTCTAATGGATTTTAAACTATCTAAGTAAACTAGTAGAGCTGTCTTACGGGATTTCCACAGAATATTAATGAGAAATTTCCATTCTACTCTAATTTTTCTATCTAGTTAACTACTCTTGTTTTACAAAAGATATAAACCACATCAAGTAAAAAGCTAACAAGAATAGAAATCGCAACAAATCGCAGCACCAAAATGACACCAGAATAAATTACGAGTTATTATATCCGATTCACTGCGTGAAGTTATTTAAAATATCTCCATAATGAAATAAATACTAATGTAATAAAAATCCACAAAGTTTTCTGAAAAAAATATGGTAACAAGGATCATAGTTTCCAGGTAATTTAAAAGCAATGTTACTAAAAAACTATTACTCGGTGTATGAGTTTCTACTGGATAGAGATATACCTTGCCAAGGAGAGATTGTTATACAGGATGCAAAATGAATATAAAAGTGATATTTTAGAGTAAAGCCACTTAGTAAATTTTCTACCATGCAAAAAATAGAGGTGTAATTACTCACAAAGTAATCTAGCTGAAGTTATTTATGTAATTGTAATTAGGTGATTGCAATTTAATTTATGAAAAGTGATTTATGCTATGTAAAAACTTATTATACACATTTTTTATATGTTACCAATTCTAAACAGAGTTTACTTCTGCGCAACTGAATGTAATTGTAACGAAATTAATTATAATTATTTCTATTGTAGAATACTTCAGTAACTGAAGAATATTTTAATGAGATTCAAAATTATTAATTATGATTTTTTCTCGTTATTTCATCTATTAATACTCTAATGTTACTCAGGGTAATATTTTAGTTACTATACTAAGTAATATATTTGATAACCGATTGACAGGAAATCCGGAAATCGGCAATGATATCCAATGGAGGAAACGCCTTACCCCGTCCGCTCTCCGCCTTACGCTGGCATTTTAAGCGTTACATAACGACAGCTACAAGTTAACCTCGGGAGAATATTATTCTAACCTTCGACGCTCTCCAGAATCACTTCGTTTCCGTTTCCTTTTTGTAGAGTTGAGAATTTAATGTTTAGTCGTCGAAATGCAGAAATGCAATTCAAGCACTGCTCCTTAGAAAATTATCAAGAGGATTCTCATGCGAAAGTTTTCAGAGATTCTTTCAAGTAGATGGGAACTAATAGTCGTAGATGAGTGATGTGGCTTTAAAATCCTAGTGTATGACTCATATATATAAGCTGATATCGATCAAAGTGAGACATTTTTTTGGGATTTTGAGCAAGAAGTTTTTGCCTACGAAATAAGTAAAAAAAAACATTTTTGATGGAAAAGAAATAGCTATTCCTAATTGACTATCAACCAAAGTGAATATTATACAGACTAGAGCTAAGAATGTATCTTTCATTTACTTGGCTGTGACGAAATGGAAACTACTGATGCTTGTGTATGCTGAATAACGGCACTTATAAAGGTCTCTCCTTATAGAATACCAAGAAAAGTGTTACTCATAGAGTTATTTCATACGAGGACTTGTTCGGCTTCTAGTATTCTGGCCCAGTGAGGAAAGCAAGGGCAAACTACCTCATTCCTCATCCTGCCTAGTAAGTTCTTCTAGCTCTAGGTAGATAATATTTGAGTGATTGAGATACCGACCGGCCTTTGGGCTGAATACTTTACAGACAGAGCTAAGATTTGAAACTTACCGTGAGAGCTTAGCACAATCCATAGTAGTGTAAAAATTTTTTAAATGTTATATCAAAATATTGTAAATATATGTTAAAGTAGCATCCATGTATACTGTTGATCATATATTTAGTATCTATTAAATAAAACAAATTTAAACTCCGAAACAGCACAGCATTCCATTTAATGCCATTTTTGGTTCATTTTACGACCCATATATCTTTATCTGAGATTTCGCGAATTTTCGGCACTTCTTTGTACACATCTTCACCTGTCTGCTGGAATGCTATCTTCCTCGTCCAATTTGGCTCTCACGAGCACTTTTCGCACTTTTTTCGCGACCTATCACTTTTTACCAGCAGGTGGCCCCAACCACCTATGTCGTTTGCTGCAGCTTCAATTTGCCCACAAGTATTTAATAGCTGCTCATGCCTATCTTATCGCGTTTTTACTTTTGGCACTTGGGTAACTCCGCACTTTAAGTTGTGAAAATGGGGATCTCTGCAGAATATGCCTTCGAAACGATATTCCCATGAGATACTTATTCGTTTACTCTTAGGTATAAAAGCCATTGCGGGGCGGGTTAAGCCTAAACTAACAGTACTAAAAGATACTGAAGCATAAAGATAATATAGCATAAAGCATTATTATTGCGTGAATGAAATTGGTGTTCTATATTATTTGTATTTATGGAAAAAGATTTTTACCTAATTTGTGGTTTGTTTCGTACATTTATAACCCCGCACTGGGTTTGAATCCCGGTCAGTCGGATTTTTCCGGTTAGGAAATGGTCTTGTGTGATTGTTGTTGTTAATACCTTACTGTAAAAGTCCAGAAATGGATGTTTGTGGGGTATATGAAAAAATAAATAAATATTGGAACGACAGCATATTTGAATAAGATTCCAGATGTATGTAACAGCAATAATAATTCGTCTATATTCGAGCGAGATTGAGACTAAATTTCTCCTCTTCCTAAATGGTGAATCATCCATCACCCATTGTCATAAGAAGTACAATAATTAATTTAAAAAGAGAGTATGAGAAACGATGAAAAGAATAGTGGATGCAAAAAATATGAGAGATTCTTAGGGGGAAAAGTATCCATTGTTAATAAAACTCCCACGAAGGAAGTCTGAAAATCCTGCGCAAACACTGATAGTAATAACTGAAAGATTAGAAGAAACATAAGATGCATATAGGATGCAATACCAGTTAACCAATGTATTGAGAACAAAATCTGACAGACTAATTAATGTTCAACTTGGTTAAGCTTAGGGAAGTTACGTAACAAATTATACATTTATACAAAAATACACTACAATTTAAGAAATCATTTGGATGGAGCATCAATCGTAGTGAGATTAAAATGAGAAGCTAATTAATTTAAGAAGCTTACATTATGCTTGATCGTTTAATTAAAGAAATTATCATATAAAATATAATGTAAATATTCAACATATGTTCGGACAATTCCACAGAAAATCGAACAGAAATTGACGTCTATTTTTTTTTAAAGGTTAGAAATTGTCCATACTTGATTACCTTAATAAACACATAGAGGCTAAGGTTCAGCTCAATAATTTTTTTTTGCAAAGTTATTAATGTTTTAAAATTTTCGAATTTTCGCAAACATCAGTGAATATGGATCATTCTTATGGTCCTTAACTTTTGAATGAAAGACGTTAGGTATCTTGTTCTCTCATTCATTGAAAGAAATCAAATACGCCTTTGTTATAATATTAATGAAAGTTCCAAAAATTGTTCATAACATAGTTGCAAAATGTGTACATTGATACAAATATGTACACATGTATGAATCTATTTACGTGAATTCGTTCGCTAGGTCAACGGCCCGAAGGCTGGTTTGGGCCCAAACCCCTCCAATAATAGCTATGAAAAGCCCCAGAGAGGGGATTATGCTATTGACCAAGATGGGGAGTGTGGTAACTACCCTAACAGAATGCTAGAAGAGGGGGGAGACCACGTAAATGCAGCACAATTACCTTATAAAAAAGGCTATTCAGCGTCACTCATGCCTGAGTAGATTTCACATTATTACAGCCATTGACAGGACTGAATGTAATGAAAATTATGTTATCTTATATGAGTAGCAAAATCTGATTAACAAATGAATAATCCTTTCATTAAGATATGATATAAAGCAGGAGATACTTATCGTGTAAATAGTTTTGTACTTGAATCTATTTCGTGAATATTTTGCTACTTTTTATTTTTTTTAAAACATGCAACTGTAGATATTTATTGTAAATTTCTTGTTTTTTGTGTTAACTCTAAAATTGTGACATCACTGCATGAATTTCTTTTATATGAATACATAGATTTTTTACGTTAACTATACGTAATCGTTTAATTTTTATAGTAATGAATACAGCAAGAATTTGAATTTATAAGTGTATATCAAAATCTAAGAGCAACTTATGTAGTGTATGTGCAGTGGATCAGATATGATAAAAATCAAGAATTATTCTATATGAAATATAAGTTATTGTACATATTTTATCGTAACGAATACAGCAAGAATTTGAATGTGTCAACTGTACATCAAAATTTTATTTTGTAACTGAAGTGAAGTGCGTCTGCAGTGAAACACTCACTGGTTTCTCCAACTTATGCTTGCATGTGCTCTGGACCAATAAAATTATTACTGTTGCAAGAACACTCTTTTTAGCACCCTTGTCTCTCCCTGGGAAGGAACTCACTTGGGGGTGATTGGAGGCAAGAGAACAAAATGCCTTCATTTTAGCGAGGATGACACCGTAAATCCAACCCTAGGGCGTTTCACTTGTTGGCGTCTGATGGCCAGCGGCGCGTGAGTGACCTTGGAGGTCACTAAACCTTAGAGGCAGCGCCTTGGCGGAGGAAAGGACGGCTGAGAAGTGAGCGACGAATTCCGATGCTTATCTCGGGTCACTCCTTTCCTCCATCTTTCTTTCGAATGGGGAAACCCATTGGAGGGAACCCGAAATAAAACCCGCGAGCTATATTTGACTCCCTCGGCGAAGGAGTCTTGATTGCTATCGGCAGGTATGGAAGTTATGCAATGGTGACTCTTTTTGCATACCGTTCGGTTACGCGACGTCTGTATGAAATAATCGCACCCAAATTATGTGAGTTACTTTGATATTATTGCGAGCAAGGCAGAGAACCTTACTGACTCATGAAGATCTCGCCAAGGTTTCTAAGTAATAAATGGTTAAGAGCAAAATCTCGCGGGATTTTATATCCTTATGGTAAATGCAGAGAATTTATTGAATGAAGTAATTGACATAATGATTAATATCAATTTAATGACAAAATTTGTAGTTTCCATGAAAAAAACTAGAAACGGAACAAATTTTGGCAAAAAGTTGATATTTACTAATAAATCAATTACTTCTATCAATAACTATTACATAATTACAATGAGAGTTATATTATTTAGAAATTGATAGTGTAACCAACTTAATTCATTTTTTATTTCAAATTTAATTCCATATGATGATGAAAAAATACCACCAAGTCACTGCTGTGACAGTGTCTTTTACATATAAGTGTTACTTTTACGCCTTATCCCGACAATCTTGGAAGATAAAGAAATAAAATCATACGAAACATCCTGGTACACCTCCGAAAAATCCGAAAAGCGAAGCAATGTATTGAAGAAAATCTTCACATCGCATTCAATCCCGAATACTTAATCACGAATAATGAATTCATTGAGAATTATTGTCGAGATGCTTCCTTAAAGACGTTTGTACTTATTTTCTATGTATGAAATAAAACGAAGGGGAAATGACGAATAAAAGAATGATATTACCTCATTGCTGCGGTAAATGGGAAAGAAAGTTGGAGACAGACTATATTCACTACAAGGCAAAAGAATAGAATGTAAACGAAATAATATTTATGAAGTATTTTTTGTAGAAATGTACAAAATATTTTGTTGCGGAAAGACTATTTCTGCCAATTTTCATCTAACAATGAATGAATGAAAAGACGAAAAGTCCGTATAAGTAAAGAATCTATGAGTGTCTTACACAGCAATTATACCCGGAAATGCCCAAAAATATTGAATGACAGTACAGTAGTATGTACACTTAAAACTGGAGGTACAATCATATTAAAATACTTAATTGACATTCAATTATTCGGAATATCATCAAAAGCACGATAAAGTTAATGTGATCAAGCGTGACTTAATGTAATTTCGAATACATTTCCAAAAAATAAACACTGAGTATATTGCTATTTATATTTACCACGTTATATTAAACGTATTAACCTTTGGTGGAATACTTGGTGATCATTCTTTGGAAATTAAGAACATATCCCCCGCTAATTTTAAGATGCTATTGCAACCCTATCTATCGGGAGTTCATTGCGGCTTTTTCTTAAGAAAAGTGATTTTAATTCGAATTTCTTATTTATAAACAGAATTTCAACTGCAAAATTTCTACTTGGCAATATAATTTGTTCTTCTATTCATCTTTCAATGCTTAATTATCGATATGAGGGAATTTTGCTACATATGTGCGACCTGGCGATTCACAATGAAGTGGTAACTACCTTCCTTAAACTCTGTATAGTTTTACCGTCACCTCTGATTTTTCGGTGTAGTAATTTATCGGCAATCATTTCTTCAAAACAAGACTAATGCAACCGAAAATTGACGCTTCTCACTTTTGCTCTCCGTATTCCTCATTTATCGATATAATCCTCACTCGATGCAATTAAAATATATAATGAATGAAAACCACCTGTTATACGACCGTTCATTTGCAAAGCTAATGAAGCAATTAAATATTCAAGTCTTGATTTGCTCACACCAGGGCCTCACTTTTAAAATTTCCTTAATTGCGAGTCGGGTTTTTCATTTTCATCAAGAAACTGCGATTAAACGACTGGAGGTACTCTAACCCGAGGTTTCTTTCATAGGTCTTTTTTACTACATTTTGGTTTACAGGAGTCAATGTGACGTCACCTGTGACGTCATGTTTGACTATAAAATTAACAGCTATATCAACACAGAAATCTAAGGAATGAATCATCCTTTATAATTATTCCGGCCAGGCAATTTTGAAAGAAAGAAAAGATTTGTAATTCAGAGGCAAAGATAATTCAACCTCAGAAGATGTAGCGTATCTGAAGACGAAAAAAAAACGAATCATCGATCTTCGGATACAAGAGGGATTTTATTACTCGATGAACACCTTTTTGCATTTACAAGTACAAATATTTAATCGTTCCAGGGATATTGCGTGTTACATTCCACTGTACCGATTCTGCACTGTTTTACTCCACAGAGTTTAACTCACAAGTTTTTACTTCATTTATTTCGCTTTTATGTATTTGATTCGTCCATCAAAGTCTTATTTGAGATCGATTCAAAAGACATCTCTCCTTTATCTACAATACACGTTTTCTAAAGCGATGCAATAAACTTTGTGAGATATTCAGCCTTGTTAAGATGACAATAAAAATGTTACAGCGATTGAAGTAAACATTGATAACTTTAATGACTAAATTTCGCTTTTTTTTCCGACCAAAAATATTTTAATGGCATCAGTGGAATTTTTACTGGAGAATAATATTTAGCCGTATTACCATGAAACATAAGAAGTGGAGAACACGCTGAGTACATGTAATTGGTAAAATTAGCTACTGCTCGGAATAAATGATGAAATCATTTCATAATTGCCATTTCTCTAATATTCAAATAGTCATAAGATGTGGCAATTAATGACGCAAGAGAATACATTTATTTTAATATGCCTAAGGAGATGCATGTTAGTACATTAATCTTCAAGTTACGAACATTTTATATAATAAGAGTAGTTCAGATATTCTAAGCCACGAGAACCACTGTTTTGCTTCTTATAGACTCAAAACATTTCCATTAATTTCCAAAAATAAATTTCCATTATTGGCAGTTTTTCACGTTGCGTTGGTATAGGTGTATTTATTCTACTTAAATGAATTAATTTTCACCTAAAGTTGAACTCTAAATTACAAAAAGGGCAAGTTTGAAGATAGAAGAAACGGAATTGCTCAATTATAGCAATGGGCATCTCGACACAAATGCAATTTGCAGATGAATGAGAATACTGTTGAGTATCACATCGAAATAAGTAAGAATGAGTACTTCTTCCTCCATTTTGCCCCAAATCCCAAAAATAGGTTTCCGTGTGGGTAATTTGTCGCCACAATGAGATTTATTTCCGACGTTTCGGGTCAGGGAATATTTAACCTTGGTTTTCGATGATGAACGTCCTATTCGAATGAAACATGGCGCGGAAACATGAAAAATAGCGCGGCTAATCGTAGTCTATTTTGGCGCGAGAATGTCTACTGCGTTGTTTCCCTTTACGACGAACAAAAGAAGGGAAATCGGCGATATAGAGCACCGGGAAACGTGCAAGTTCTTCGTTTCGACTGCAGCAGAAATCTTATTCAAGATGCATTTATTTATGAATTCGAAGGGAAAATAAACAAGAGCGACTCGGAAATACTCTTCCTGGATGGAAAGGGAGAGAGTGCATATTTTGGAGTCGCGTGCAATGACCTGTCACAACATCTAGATTTATGGTCGGAAAAAATTCCAAGGATTTCCCCGGCAAAGCTTTCGGGAACTTCTAGCGAGAGATTTCCCTCAGACGAGCGGCGGGAAAAATAGAAGTGTTTACAGTCCGATACGCATCTATTTATAAGCTATCCCGCCAAAAAACAAACGACGCCATCTTGCTTTCGTTCGGATATTAACTCTAAGGATTCTTGCTCGTTTTTTCTCTTCTTTTTATTCGCTTTTTCTACTTTTTGGGAAACTGTCGCAAGAAATTCTCCCGCCCTCCACTCGCGGGATCATTAATATTGTTTTCGTCCTTGATTCGATTTTTCTGTTCGCTTTTGTAGGTCCGTTTGGCCGTTTCCTCCGATGGCGCTGGTGTCGAAGTCATTTTTCACGTGGGATTTATTCCCCGGCTTTCGTTGTTGCATTTATGTTCTCCGTTGAAATTATCCTTCCAAAATCTAATATTTAAGGAAAACGTTAGATCACGCTTCTTTTCCAAGTGTTAATATTTTGATATTAGATATTGCGAGAGACGGTGCAGAACTTTCTATTAATTTTATAACAATGAATTCCAAACTTAACCTTTGTTTAAATTTTGCCGATATAGAGAGAGGAAGTCCATAAAGTCCAAGTAAATACACTATTTTCCCGAAAAATTTGTTAAAAAACCTTTTTAGTTCATGAAACTTATGAAATAAACGATCACACTATATCAGAAAACACTTTATCGTTGGAATTATTTTTTGTCGGTTTAATTATGTACAGAATCATATTTACACATTCTATTGAAATATTTTACATAATGTTTAAATTTTATTAATTGTAAAAGTCGAGTTACGGGTGCCGAAAATGTTCAATGACTATGAAAAGAAAAGAAACTGCATTAAAATACATTCATCATAAAGCTAATACTGTGCAAGGGAGAAGAAAATCATCTCCGTAAGTATGCATATACGCTAGAGGTCTGCATGGGCCGGGCCTAGGCCCGTGGGCCCAAGCCCGGCCCGGCCCATGGGCCGGGCTCGGGACGGGTAAGCAGGACGTCTTTCGGGCTCGGGCCGGGCCCGGGCCTGGTAAGCAGGCAGTTTATCGGGCTCGGGCCGGGCCTGGGCCCATGAATAATTTTCCATAAGGTTTGCACGTAAATCTAATTTTTATCGCATACAGGGTTTGTTTATTTTGCAATATTAAATTAGTAAAACAAGTCGTACGAAGTCGAGACAAGTACCAAAAGAAATGAATTTGAATGAATACTTTTATTTCAGTCGTGGAATATTGCTTTTAATTTGAATTGCGAGAACAGCGATGAAATAAACGAAATATTCCGGGAATTTTTGAGGTTGTGAACAAAGAAATTCTCTTGGATAGCCACAGTGATTGTTGAATCAATAGTTAAGGTTTTCACCGTTAGATTAGATAGTGTAGATCAACCCGATAGAAGGGAGAACAATATTTTAAAGCGTCACTAGCAACCTAACCTTATTTATAGCAACGTATACTTCTAATATTGGAATTTTATTTCATGAGTAGAAATATAGAATCTATTAACCGAAACGTTTCTACTAGGCATTTACTTATTCAGATAAGTGTTTATTATGTAAGTAGCATATGACGGAGCCTTTGTGCGACCACCAGCCTTCTCATACAATGTAAATTACTGCAATGTAGATACTTATGAAGTGATATGTTTTTCATAAAAGGCCCCTGGACATATGTTTTACATTTTTTTTCGCTAAAGACCCTCATGACATGAAATTACTGTCCTTTTTTCAGAACAAATTATCATTTACTTGATAACATTGTTTACTTTATTTATCATTTATTCAGTAAAATCACTTACGAAATAAATTAAAACTTCTAAGACAAAAAAATAAGAAATCATTGATTAATTTTCATTTAATTTAGTTTCTTTATATTTTGGCATTGCTGAAGAAGTGAAATAAATGTACTGTTTCTACGTTCGGGCCGGGCCGGGTTCGGGCTCGAAAATTTTCTCCTACGTTCGGGCCGGGCCGGGCTCGGGCTCAAAAATGTTTTCCTAAGTTCGGGCCGGGCCGGGCTCGGGCTCAACAACGGATGGGCCGGGCCGGGCTTGGGTTAAAATTTTCGGCCCATGCAGACCTCTAATATACGCACATACCTTTATAGAACTCCTGCTTTGTATGGGTATCTAATCATCCCCTATCTTCGAATACAATATGTATGCAGACGGATTTTTACCGTAAAAATATGAATAGCTGTAATTTACATCTGGCTCGTGCTTTGAAGGATTGAAACAGGTTTCTTAATTCCAGAAATTAAAAATATGTATGTAGTGCATGCATCAGTTTCGCTTCAAAAAATAAGAAAGGCAAGGAAATATTTTATGAATGCTATTGCACTACTCTACGACAATACGAGGAAAAATATTCTGAAGATGTTTACCCCTATTCCTTAGAATTGAATAACAGTAGGAATTCATCAATGGGGTATATCAAAGACCCTCATTCACGGTTTCTGGGGTTAACATTTTCACTACTTGTAAATTAATAGCAACATAAATTAGGCTAATTTCAAAGAAACAATATTACTTATGAAGTATTCTCAGTTGAGTTAACCAACTAAATATTACTCGCAAGCACAAAAGATCTCAATCTTCTCAGCCGAAAAGTTTGTAAAATTATATTATGCTTTCATTTTCTTATTACAATGCTTAGCTTCAAGTATGTTTCCTTACGCATTTTCCTCTCAGGTCTTATTGTTAGTCTGAATTTTCTCCTCGTATACTATATACTGCTCAGATGCTGGTAGTTGTTTCTTATGCTTAGCTTACAAAAAGAAATGATTTGAAATTGTAACCTTACGAGTATGTGTATGATAGCGATAGATCACCTCCGTTTCTCAACTGTAGGCGCTGTAGGCCGATTTTAAGCGATCGAAATGGTAGATATCGAACCCCCGTTTGGAATTGAATTCATCATGCCTTAATGATTCATCGAAACTTCAGGTAAACATTTACGCAACCAATATCATCGCTATATCTATTATATATAGATGCTTCTCCGGATTCATTCATGTGATTAGATAGATAGATAGATAGAGAGGATACTAACTCACAGGCTAAACCACAAGCGTCATTGACTTGAAATTTTTATGACCTATTGGCCATAACGTGTAACCGCCAAAAAAATTGCGACTTTGAACCTCAGTGTCATGAGTTCGATTCCAGAGGGCCCCAAAGTCCCGATTTTTTCCATTTAAAAGCATTGCTTTGATTTTTGGGAATTAAAAAAAAATACTTTCCGGATAGGTAGAAATTTAAAACTCAAGAAGCCTATATATATGGTCATGATCTATCAAAAACATAAATAACTTTCAAGGAAAATATCCTGGGTTCGATGCTAGGACGATGCAAAAATCTGCCCTTTAAAATACATTGAGGTAGTTTTTTATTATTTTTTTGATGCACTTATCGAAATGATAGGATGTTCTTGCTTATACGGAAGATATATATTAAGCCTAGGATTTAAAAGAAAATTTAGATAAGACCGTACTGTTCCTGGGTTCGATGCCGGGGCACATTAAAATATCTCTCATAAGGAATATATGCGAAAAGTAGGACGCCGTTTGAGGCTGTTGCAGCCAATATTTCTGCATGAATTTTCACATATAGTTGGAGATAGTGATTTTCTGTTGTTCAGCATAGGAAGTATCACCCAAAAGACCCGGGTTCGATTCCGGGTGGTAAATATACCTGCCATATAAAACACATTGGGATAGTTTTTCATTATTTATTTTGATGCACTTATCGAAATAATAGGATGTTCTTGCTTAGATAGAAGATGTATATTAAGACTCGGTTTAAGAAAACAATTTAGATAATACCATGCTGTTCCTGGGTTCGATGCCAGAGCTCATTAAAATTTCTCACATAAGGAATATATGTGAAAAGTAGGACGTCGTTTGAAGCAGTTGGAGCAAATATTTCTGCTTGAATTTTTACACATAGTTAGAGATGGTGATATTCTGTTGTGATGCATAGTAAGTATGACCAGGAAGACGAATAAATTAAAGCAAATTTTAAAAATTTTTCAATCCTTTGTTTTCTTTTGAGGACCCTCTTAATATAATGTCGACTTTAAATTTATGTTATCGATATGCTTGGTGTTTTAGTAAATACGGCTTAGCATTGCTTATGAGCGTGTTCGCCGTGAGTAATTTTACGTAGCTTTACGTGTTTCTCTCATGGATGGCCATTTTAGTAGGGTAATTAATTAGTGAGTGATAGTTCAGAGTATAGGATGCAATATATAAAATTCAACATTATATACGAGATTTCCAAAAAACCGATAAGTTTCTATAATCTTTCGAGATAATAATTAGGAAAAAATACAAAAATATTCTTCGCTCAATCTTAAGGAAATAAAGTTTAAACAAGAAGTGAAATATAGCGACAAGACTCTAACCCAGGTCTCCCACTTTCTGGGAAGGCCTTCTAATGCCTGTATATTTTATATTTATATTTAATTTTCTATATTTATATTTTATAATAATAATATTATGGGTTTGAGTTTCAATCATATCGCTATTTTTTTCCTTGCTCAACCTTTGGTTCGAGTTACTCACTTTTACGTGTTAAGCTAATTTCATTCCACCTTCCTGTCAAGGAAATCATATTTCACATATTATTTTAATAAAATAAATCAAAATTCATTAACGTCACGTACACAATGTAACAAAATATAATATAATATAATATTAATGCTCTGATATGTTATAGATAGCAGAAGTCGGAAACGATTATACAGTACTCGAAAAAGATCTTGAGGAATTGATTCTCTTGGAGTCTTACCCATGCATACTGTTTTGCGGGCGAACCCTGAATTAAATTACGTAAATTTTAGCTTTTATTATATTAATGGGAAGTTCCTTAGGCATACTACCTCTGGACAAACTCCTTACCTACATAATTATACAGGATAATTATTTTAAGGACATTAAAAAATACTGAGGACAAGAAAACATGCTATGGAAGGTAGAAAACAAGATATGTATCATGTGCCATCTTTTATAAATCATTTTGGTAGAAACAAACTTGAAGTTGTGGTACCAAAAATCTTTAATAAATTACCAAAAAATCTTATTACTTTGACAAGTATGTCTCAAGTGAAAATAAAAATAAAATAGTATCTTGAGAATATTATGGTATACAAATATGTACAATTAGTTTATTTTGTTAATACCAATGTGCCTATTTCTGTAAGTAACCATGTAAAAACAAAATCTCTCTTAAAACTCAGGAACCACCTGAAGAGCCAATTATTGGCTCAGGTGGACCTTAAAGTATATCCTGAAAATTAATCTCCTGTATATTACTGTACTATTACTACATTTTTTTATTCTTGTATTTTTTTCATGTATACTACTGATTCAATATAATGTAAATGCACTTAATAAATGCTATTATTACTTTAAAAAATAAAAATAAAATCGATTGCGGTAGGCTTTATTAAGTGGGAATTCAGATCAAAGGATTGTAAGAATAAAATTACAAGTACTCTTTTCCCTATAATACATGCGGAAGAATAATTTTATTCTTACAATCCTTTGATGGGAAATGAACTAAATTCCTTGAATAAAAGCGCCAGGTTGAGCGAACGGCGCGAAATAATTTTCTCATCGCGTCGGGCAAAAAGTGAAAGCACAGCGGCGATTTCTTCCTTTCACTTTCCCTATGCATTTTTTTTCGCATCGTTAAATCTCCGCCGAGATCTCCAAAGCATTCTACTGCTTCAAGAAGAAGGATTTCAAGATATTTAAGAGGAAAAGGAACAGGTAGGTTGGACGCTTGATTGAGCATCGGAGAATGGTCGCTGACCATTCCGCACTCTCGAAAAGAATCGATGAAAGTCCAAGCGATGACTTCAAACTCTGGAAATCAGAATTCCATGATTTATTCGTTTAATGTTTGAAAGGACGGGGAAATATTTTTAACGAATGCTTTCCTCACAAAGCCAGAATGTTATAAGTGGAACCTTTTAAGTGAGGGAAACGCAACACATGATTTTCCTCTCGTGGTATTCAATAATTATTTGCCAAAATGTTTTTATAATTCGGTATCACTCATAGCTTTCTTATTATCAAATCCAAGGGAAAGACTGAGACAGCATTGAAAAATAGAAGCTCTCCTTTATCCTGAGCAAAAAGACAAAATATATATGTTTTGCTGCCACTTATTGACGAGAAGAATATTATTGTTAAGGGTAAACCACCTAAATTTCCTTACCGAATCGAAATTTTTCCTCTCCACCTGTATCTGTAGGAAGATTCATGATCCAATCAATATTTAGGATAATAAGAGAATAACAGAACGTAGTACTGAAAAATAAAAACCCAGTTCTTACTAATCGATCTGAATAACATCATCTTCAAAGCAAGTAATCGAATGTATACCTAAAACAACGGAGGCATGATACAATCCATAGATATGGTATTTATTTAATCCAATTCTCACCAATTTAGCATGAATTGTTTTATCGGTTCATATACTCAAGGGATGATATATTCTTAAACCTTTTGGTATCTTATAGAAGGGACTAGCAGCAACCAGCCTCCTGGTTGATTCTCTTAAGTAAATCAGACAGATTGATGCTGAATTTTCGCTATCTCACCTATACACTCTGCAAACTAAATACTCATTTCTAAATAGGGGAGTAAGGGAATGGAATATGTTACCCGAAGAGGCCTTCAAGCCTTTACCTAAATCAAATAAAGATTTTAAACTCACAATTAGATGTTTTAAAATATAATAAAAATGCATTGTAAGAAAGGGATTTTGGATGTTTTGTTTAAGAAAATGTTAAATCTAGAATATTTTGGTTTTAAAAGCGCAACTTTATCCTGTTTGTGAATATACTGTTCTGTAATGCTGTGTAATTTGTAGTAGTAATTTATGGACTTCTGGAAAAGTAAGGGATTGTTTGGCAGGGTGATGTACGGTGGGGTTCTACCCCGTGACCGCTACGGTAGCCGGGAAGGCCTGTCATGAACCCCGAAAAACCCAATAAAACAGTTAAAAAATTTTATTGTAAATTCATTATTTAGTTGTAAAGTAAATATAATATATGTATGAAATCATTCTGTGGGAATTGTATGTTTATCAAGTATTTATTTTATGTTAATTTTGTTTATCACTAGTATATATGTATGTAGGTATAAAAAACTGCCGCCAGGCTAGCAGCCTACTTGTAGTTTATGCAATAACAAATAAATAAATTTAAAATAAGCGTTCAATCAATCCTTTTTGATGACCGTGTAGCGGATATTTGGGGAAAAATGATTTTAAAAATATTTGTCCTGAAGAACTTCTCCTTTAACAGTCATTGTCAGCTTGGCTGAAGTCTATGTCTATGGAAGTCTCGATTCTTCCACTTCTTCAAGAGTTCACAAATGCCAACTGCTTAGGAGTGAGAGAGCAATTATGAAAATCTTCTTTGAATATTTTTTTAAGAAAAAGCACAGTATCGCGTAGTAACTTCTCGAGATATAGATACGGTTCATATATATATATATATTTAAATACGTTCATGTTTCCTGCAGTTACCATGAATTATACAAAGGATCTGGTTTGGGGTAAGACGACTATAAGGAAAGCTTTTCGAGGTAAACCCAGGAAATCACTCATTTCTTATGGCATTCTGGCTCAGTGAGGAAAGGAAGGGCAAATCACCTCACTCCTCATCCTGACAAGTAGGCCTCATTCCCTCCTAATATCTCTTCGTAAGCAATGCTATACTGGGTGAGGTACCAACTGGCCTTCGGGCTGAATACCTCACAGACTTAGTAGACAGACGTGCATGATCATAAATTTCTTATTCAAAGTTAATTCTTTTTTTAACGCCATACCAATATCTTATCGAATCCCTTATTTCTCAGAGCATTCTTTTGACTCTCTATATATTTTTGTATTCCTGTCGAGATTAAAAAATACTTTTTTTCGTATTTTTGTACATCTTTCCATACATTTTTGTACTCTGAGCATTTCTTGTATTTTGTTATACAAGCGAACAGTGCTAATCATGGATAGTGCAATTGAGAAGTTACTAAATTGAAGATAATAATTTTCGCATTCGATGGCCTTCCAAATGCACGAGTCAGAGAGACTCTTATTTGGATATGGAATTTGAGGAAAAGATTTCTTAATCACGAGACTTTACCTCACCTCAGACGATTATCTGTTCGTTTAAGATTAAGATCTCGTTTCGATTAAGAAGGCTGGATATTTCATTAATACCTCTTATGATACTAAAGAAGCAAAAGGATGAATCTTATTTACAACAGTAACAGTAATTATTACCAAATTTTCCATATTTTGAAGAATTATTTTATAGATATATTAAAATTATCATTATATTTACATCTCGAACTATCGAAAATCGCATCTGTTCGACTATCGATTGCGACCGCATTTGACGAAAAAGAAGAAAATGGCGCCCGTCTCGAAGTCAATACCCCTTCAACGGCCCACCCACGTCACAAAGCGGAATTGAACCCGTAAATACCGTCTCAGCGCAAGGATTTAATGCTCTCTCTTCGGAACTCTTTCTGAAAAACAACTCGAGAGCGATACTCTCGATTTCCGCCATTTCCGACCGGAGAAATTTAAAAGTCGACGCGATGTCCTTAAAGGAAAAACGTGACGCAAAAAGACCGTTAAGAAGCGTATGGGGAGGGCAATACCTCCAAGGACGGCTCGGCGTTCCTTTTGGAGGCAAAGCCGCGTGCGTGCAGTGGGCGTAACTGCGTCACCCACACGTTCTGTGACTCACCTGCCGACTCTATCCGTCTCCCTTCGAGCACATTGCGGAGGATTCTCTTCGTCACATCGAGAGAAGAGAAATCATTTTATTAGCAACTTAGGATTTCGACAAGACTTCGAGAAAGCGCAGCACAATGCTCATTCTCTCCACTGTAGAGATCGGAGCTTCAGTGATTAAAGGCTAATCCATCGAAAACGACCAATTCGAACGATCAATTCTTCGAAAGACAAATCCATCCAATTAAATTACCACATGCAATACCTTCCCCTAACCTTCAACCAACTTTCAAGTATTTTTTTAACTTTACTGAATACAATTCACGAAGGAGGTATCATTAATAAATAGAAGAAAAGCCGTGTTAATTGAAAATCCTTGCATAAATACATAACTGTACCGCTGTTCACTTCCGGTAGGCTTCTCATCAGCCTCCTTCATTCCCAAATTCCTATATTTTCTTCAATGTGACATACTAATTCTAATTTCTAGCAATTACAGGAATTAATACCTGCAAGATGCATTTTCATCGAAATTACTTTCGCGATACCATTCCACTTTGTGGAATTCCGACCTAAAGAAAAATTGTTAAATAAAATAAAGGTTTTACAAACAACAAGGTAACTTTTACTAACAACATAACGTATCCTTGGCGACTAGTTTTGGCAAATGATAGCCGAGACTTTGAAGATGGCTACTATTGGCCCAAACTAGTCACCTAGACCTTACGTGGATAGTAAAAGTTACTATGTTGTTTGTAAAAGCTTTGTTTTATTCAACAATTTTTCGTTTACAGTATAGACTACAACTCCGAATCAGTTTATTAATAAAAAACTTATGGTAACTTAACTCATTAGAATGGAATAATTTTGAAGAATTTTTCATTCAAAGAATTCATTTTCGAAGAATTT
Organism: Sympetrum striolatum; assembly: GCA_947579665.1. NCBI lineage: Eukaryota > Metazoa > Arthropoda > Insecta > Odonata > Libellulidae > Sympetrum > Sympetrum striolatum. The sequence goes on along the minus strand of OX388351.1, from coordinate 14,432,577 downwards.
GCTTTAGAAGAATAATCTTTCGAAGAAGTTATTTTCGATGAGTTTGCATTCTCCCGCTATAGCATGCCAACATTAAAGTCCCGGCTTCGAATCCCTTCCTGGTTGTGGATGCTGTAGTTAATTTTCACGAATTAAACTATGATTGTTAATTCCAACTTCAGATTCGTGCCCATCCTTGGGTTATATTAACTGAATCATTGCATATGTAAGTAACCAGCAATGTCGATCCGACTTACAAATTTTACAAAAATTGATACAAATAGGATAATCTAGTACCTTTTGGATTATCCTGGGGGTTTCATGAAAACTAATGATAACGAGTAAAAACGACTTCCATATTTGAATTCAGTGTATAACTTCCCTTTAAATCAGCTATTTATTTTCCTTCGCGTGACAAATTAAGGTTTCATAAGGTAAACCAGTGTTATTGTGACGCGATCCAATGATGCACACTTTTCTGCTGCAAGAACACCTGACCAATTCTGAGATTTCACAGGATACCTAGCTTACTTGGCAGCGTCGAAAATTATTAGCAATAAATATATTATATCAATCGATAATTAAGTGATGGTGTTATCTTCTCTCAGAGTGATGAGTTAATAATATTCGATCATTTTTAAAGTTCATCCAGCATTGAAAATCATGCAATGTTGGTTATTTTTCGCGGAGCATTGTTTACTTATCATAGAACTGGAAAAGTTAGTCCAATGGATGTAAGATTGTTTCTTCTCCATCTATATCATTCTCAAATGCAACGATACTGATATAAATATTTCTTACCCTTTAATATTCAATACTTGAGTTAAAATCGTTTAGTTTGCACAATTAACCACTATTAATTTTCGGTTTTGATATTTTAAGGCATTAATTAAATCTGATGCTATCCAAGTTTTGACGCCCCATTGATTTACATGACCTGAGGCGATTAATTCATTAGCTAACTCTCTTTATAGTCTAATACGAGCAATTGCTTTTAAGACCTTTCTTCATAATCGGAATTGTCAGCCAATCCAAAAATTTACTTGTAAAAGGATACTTATTCTAAAAATATCAACGGTTGTCTAATTTTATGTTTTCTGTGTTTTAATAAACGAGGAATGAATGTTTCATCATTTCGCCTATAACAGAAAAAATTGATCTAAGGGAATTAAAATGATTTAATATTTCATATACTAGTAATTTTCCTTATATTGTATGACTTTCTGTATATACCTTTGTATAACTTTGTATAACTTCCTGTATATACCTTTGCATTATTTAGTGATTTCATTCTGTAAATATTAGTAATTTAATCATTTAGTTATTTAAAAATTATTTGTAAATTCATAACCATTCACAATGTATGTATGCATATGTACAAGGGTTAAATGGAAGATGGGACTTATTAGTCCCAATTTCGCCCAATTAAGTCGTTAATAAATAAATAAATAAAAATAAAAACTGAAAAGTAATGAAAAAATAACATATTTTCAAAAATAGGGGCGAATTAAAACATTTCACGATAGAGAATAAAGCATATAATAACATTGAGTACTTACTGATAGTGTAGAAACTATTTTGTGTTGAATAACACAATGACCAGTCTTCGCACATAAGTTCAGGAAGTATAGCGCGATCCTCCTAACATTTTATTATATTGTGAAGGTATTACAATTACAAGTAAAACCATAGTGGTTCTCTATGATTTCAGGAAATCTGATTTACACTAGTAGACGTACCTAAAGAAATATTTTAAAATAATGAGTACCTTAGTAACCCTTTCACTCCAATGGTTCGTTAGCACCGCTACATTGGGGTCCTTGGTCCGTACCTCAAGAAGGCACGCGCAATTATTTATCTCAAAGGATTCACCGATCATCCGGAAAATCGCTCTAAACAAAGCCAAGTTATAATTATTGGTGCCCTCTTTGTCGCTCACTCCCGCCTTCACCCCTCACATTACCCATAATCCCACATCCGCCATTTCTCCCGGAATCAAACGCACCCGCGAGCTTTCATCTTGGCGGACTGCGTTAGTGTTTTGTTTTCGCGGCGCATTGGAATTCACACCGAGAGCTGGCAAAGGAAGGCGAGCCTATTTTCCATCGTCTAGGTCGGGATAAAACGCGGCTGTTGAACGATTGGCGGCGATGGTTTGAAGTAAAAACAACTTCCTCGGAGTGACTACTTGGCGTGCCGACGACTGCTTTGTCGCCGAAGGACAAAGTCTTATGATATGGCTCGATTTATTGGTGGCGGTACAGCGACCAAGAAGAATGAGAGTCTATCTTTGCCTCCTCCATGATTATATGTATTTATAACACGAGTGTATTATATGAACCATAAACAAACCGCATATAGTCAGTAATTCAAAGTGTTTTGGCGAGGAGGACTTCTGGCGCTCTCGATGGTAATGCTTATTGAGATTGCAACCACTTTAATGAGTATATTATAAAATAAACTCCAAAAACCATCAAGCTTACAAAGCGGCTATATGCATTTCGACTTCCACGAAGTCATCATCAGGCTAAATACGTATAGCCGCTAAATAAATAATCTACACCATCAGTTTCTCTAATTGGCTGAGGAAAGAACGACCATATGTAACCATCGGTTTTAGAACAGTATCCTTAAATAATTTGTAAATAATATAAATTTCCATAAGAAAAACATAAGTGTAAAGGATTTACTATTGAAATGATTAGAATTAAAGCTTTTCAACAGTTTACATAGCTGCAGTTAATGAGTTGAACGTTGTGAGTTGCATGAATTTTAACGCGAAAGACCGAATTTCCTCCGTTTGTGTAATTTTCGATCATTATAATCATATATTGTGCTGCATTTTAATCATATATTTTCAAGTCACTGATGATTTTCCACAAAACGATGTAATTTCTTATTTTTGCAAGCTGCCAATGCAACAGCATTAGGATTGTTTATTGTGATATTATCTTCTCTCCAAAATTTAGCCGCACCCGGAGATGCTTGGTTCGCTTTTACATTCCCTGAATATAGCGGTCATCCAACTGGATATGATTCTTTGCATATTTTGCTTCCCGTTGCTTAGAAAATTTTACAGCGAGGATTCTTACACTGCCAACGTTCATCAGTTCGTACAAAGTATTTCAGGGACACAGGTAATGTGGCTGTATTGTGCTGTGATGATCTTCGCTGTATTCTCAAATTGATCTTATAATTATATATATTGAATTATAATTATTGTAGAGTGTAATCTTTGTATTGATCGTGTTTTATTTTGCTTATTTCTAGTTCAGTCATATTTTTTATCACAAGTGTATGTATCTACTTACTGTATTTTCTGCATTTCATTTTTTATTAACTCTCATTATTTTTCTTGATAATATGTCTCTAACACTTCTTGTAATTTTCCAGGTTATATGTACATTGTTTTCTTTAATGTCTTTTAGTTTTTGCTATCGGTAGGTTTGTGCAGGTTTTTCACACCCCCCTTCTTTGCGGGTGTTTTCCTGCAGCGGATATTTTTTCCTAAGCTTTTCTTAGGTTTTTTTTTAAATCCGCAATCCCTTCTCACATTTTCTTCTATTTTCCTCTAAGTTTCATTGATACATGTAATATACTTATAATAATGTAATAACTTAACGACAGGTTAGATGGAAGAGGAGACTTTTTAGTCTCAATCTCGCCTAATAAAGACCTCTAATAATAATAATAATAATAATCTTAGGGTATCGCTAGTACAACGGTAATATGATTGCAAATATATTTCAAGCGAGCTTATTTTTTTGGCTTGGGTCAGATTTCAAGCAAAGTTAAGTAAAAAGGGTAGAATTAAACATAGCGTAAATTCCAACAAAGTTGCGGGATAGAAAAGTGTATGGAATTAGGCAGGAAAAGAGGAGCTACTGGTTTGCATGAAATTAGGTGAAAAGCCGTATACGAGCAACGGCCTGCACACCTGCAATAAGCATTATTTCCACCAACTTGATTATTTTAAAACGCTCAAAGGCTGCTGTGCTTTACTAACACTAACTATAGGCAGAATGATTCATAGTATTCATAATGAGCCAATGTTAATGCATATTTAATACTAGTACCATAAAAATGTTCTTCGTTAATGCAATTAATATGAGGTAAATATTTAGCGCTTCACGATCCCGTTCACTCGTCAAGAAGGATACTAAACCTGCTCCACTGACCCAAATGCATTTCGTTTTAAGACATCATAGTGTGCGTCATGCATTAAAGCATCACTTTCTCTACACAGGTTTCCACTTAGTTCTTTCTCTCGTCTCTTCAACGTAATTGGAAAAATCCAATTTTTTTTGGGGCAGCATTCACGAATATTAGACTCGACGTTCGGCAAAGAAAATACGAATTTCTGCTAAAGAATGTATTCAAGATTTACTAAAGAGTTTTGAACAGTGTAAAAAAAGTAATAGATTCCTTAAATTGCTATATCTCAATCATTTTTTAATCTGCATGCCATGTAAACCAATCTCACTGTGACATTTAAGACAAATAAATCGTGAATTGGGTGCATTTGCATGGAATTTTGATATTATTCATTTATATTCGTTAATTCTGATACACATTAATGTAAAATCAAATTGCAGCATCAGACTGGGTTTTGTGTTTTCAGTATAGATATATTGTTACCGACATTGTTTTGTTTTGGGCTTAATGAAGAAATACCTGGCTTTCTTCAATAGTATTAACTTATCGGGTATAGTGCAAGATAGTTGTTTCATTATTTAGATATACTAGACATAGATTGTATATACGAGTTATGATGTGGTAAGAGAAATCTCAGAGTACTCACTTAAAAAAGAAATATCTCAATCGGGAGTTTCAGATACTGTACTCACCTGTAAAATTAGAAAAACACAATAATTAATATGGAAAAAATACGTATTTCAACTACAATTATAAATAAGAGCTAACAAAATTGCATTGAAGTAGGTATGTTAAAATTTTAGAATAACCACTCTAATGTCATATGGTCATAACACAGTCATGAACATTAAGTTTCCCTTTGCAACAATATCTCTTGTATTTATTGATATTACTGGTATTTTATGTCAACCATATTGGAAAATAAAGATTAAAGCCATCGATATGAAATCACCCACATTGTGCGAATGAATTAATGTAGGTCAGAATAATAAATGCACGCACGCATAACAGTTACTCTACTCCTTTTTGGGAAAATCAAGCTAATAATCAAATAGCCTCTTAAGTTCGTATATTCCCTTATCTCATCCTTACTTAGCAGACATATTCTGCTTCGGACACCTTCAAACATCTTTTCATGCCTTCCTATTCATTTCTCCGTCCAGGTATGTCCTTTATCTATATAGTTTCATTAATCTCATCTAGAAAGCAGAATCCCGATCATTTTTCTCCACTTCGAAAGTTCCCTCATTTACCAATTCTTCTTGATTTCTTTATCTACATAATTTACAGGAATACTGTACCATTTTTATCATCTCCTGCTCTTTGACAGTAGGGAATTCACGGCTGAAACCAATTCCTAATTTCAGAAAATTAGAGTGATTAAATAATCTTCCACGATCAAAGAAGGAGATTTTTAGTAGCTAAGGGTCGATGAGGAACTAATACTCAAAACTGGAAAAAATATATATACAGCGATGCATATTAATAAGCTGAATGCTTCTGAGCGTGTACTTTCTCATAATTGAAGTTTCGCGTTGATTTTCCCAAAGTGAATAGTAAAAACCGCATCACGAAGCCTTTGCATCACGATTTCATTTACCAGATATCTTATTAAGAAAAAATACTAACAGCTTAGAGATAAAATATTCGCTCATAGTTAATTGCTTGATAACATTATTCCTATTTTGTATTCATAGCAAAATTAATCCTAAAAGTAGTTAGATAACTCAGCAGAATCTTACTCCAACAAGATGGTACCAAAAATAGAGTTATTTGTGAGCACAGCTATGAAACAATTAGTACTCTTCATTGTAGTTACTCTTCAGTTCATTCAAAGACAACAAAGCACCGAATCACACGTTTTAAAAGCTGTCGACCATTTTAAAAGCATTAGAATCCCACGTGCGACAATCGAATCGGCCATCTTGTGATCATCATAGCATTCGCGGGAAGGGAACACGCGGTGTGGATCGTCAAAGTTGGAACAGAGGAAGACAATTGAGGGTGAAGAGACACGGCGGTTCCTTCGGCAAGCACTAAACTCCAATTTGGATATTAGACAAAGTGGAATTTCATTACAGTTTCGTTTTACGAGGGCCGTAAATGCCGTTAGCAGAGTCGACGGTCGTATGTGGAGCTTCTCCTACGCAAACACTTCCATTACGCCGATTAACTCCCTGTTTCACGACTAAATGAAATGGGGGACAGATATGAGTTTGGTCTCGATTCGATCCCATATAAATTAAGCCCATTATTAATTAAAATTTGTGACCACGTCCTCCTCCAGAAAGTAAACATGGAGTTGAGGAGATCAGTTGGACGGATGCAATCACAGATTAAGTGCAATGTTGCATTCGATGGACGTAGATTACACTGAAAATGGCAACGTTCACGGTAAATAAATGGAAGACTTGTGGGAATCGATGCGGTATTTTCATACAGATATCCCATACACATACATGTGAAAATGTACAATATCGTAAGCCCAAAGTGCAAAGACCTTATTGGGGGAGGCATTTGAAATTATCGTTGTGTCGTAATTATTGAAAACTTTTAACTAGTTACCAATTAAGTAGATTCCTCTAAATGAATTCCACATAAAATTTAATTGCGCCCAATTTCAGGAAGAAATACTATCTAAAAGTTAAAATAAACCGATGCAACATATCGATTTAAATGAAAATTCAATCACTTTCAGTATGTATATGAAAGAGAATGAAAATTTATAGCCCGAAGTATGCATTAAAGCAAAACTATATGAAACACCACAGAGAGCAACGCAGCTGGACTATTTTATTTGCCAGTGATACTCGTAGTATCTCCTTGCAACTAGGTGCGAAATTTGTCCTTTAGAAATTACGTGTGTAATTACTCTTGATTTTAAAACGTAAAAGGATTGGCATTGAAATTAGAGCAATTGCAGAACGAGAAAGTAATCTTTAAAGTAATATTTTTTCGTAATTTATGCCTAACGAATATGCCAATTAAATTACTTTTTGCATCTATGAATGCGCAGGGCTTCGGCATAAAACAAAAAGAACCGTTCAGCTATCGCCTAATGCGTCCTATTGAAAATTCGTCACTGCTCATATACCTCAGAACCACTTATCCACACATTTGGACTTTCTAATCACATCTATGAAGTCAAGTTTCCTGCCAATATATAACTTCGCATCGCCATTTGAAACTTTAGAATCGAAATATCGGACTCACTCAAAGAGCAGCGACAGGGATAAAATCTCTGAAAAATTCTTCCATCCGTAAGTATTTCATCCTTCACGAGTTTCAAGAAACATTGATCAATATTTATTTATTCAAGCTCTTCGAAATCCATCCGAATCCGAAGGTGAGGTTGTTTCATTATCGAGGCCAATTAAAATTTGCTTACTTATTAGTATCAATTCGTATCCGTGACTTTAATGAGAAATATTCTTCGGTTTTTTCAACTGTCATCAATCTGTCATTGTAAAGATGGCGGAAGAGGTTCAGTCACCTTTTTGAAACAAAATGATGACTATTTTTACTGAAGTTTATTTGTTCATGAATAAGTATTTGAGAACTGTTTTACACGATAAACAAATCAACTTGAAGAAAGATCTGAGATATCTATAACAATCGGAACGAAGAAGTGTTTGAAGAATTTGTTCTAGTTTTTTCTAGCAGGTTGATAATTGTGACGTCCACCGACGTTCCGGCTACCAACTCAGCAGCCATCTTCAAGGTCTTTGTCGATAGCCAAAACGTCGGTGGAGATAACCATAATCAATCGGCTGAAAATTCGAGAAGAATTTCTTCACATCATTTGCCGGGAAAGAACGAGGAAGTATTTTTTCAACATCGAAAATCTAAATTTATTTATTTAAACGAGATCGTATCTTAGCGACAGAGAATAAGTGGGATACCTTTATCGGGTTGATTCAAAATCAAAATATTTTAATGCGCCAGAGAATAATTGTCTTCACCTGTGGACTATGCAAAATTAGATATAGTATCTCTAAATTCCATATCACAGGAGATTTACGACTGTATTTCAAGCTTTGAGAGTAACACGCAATGTGTGACTCTTAGTCTAGTAGCGTATTCCACTCAACTGAGCTTTTCCACCATCAGTAAGATATCCACTGAACATTCGACTTATCAGTCAATATCCAAAAATATTTAATAATTTACTTATTTATTTTATTAGCCCGGAAACCAGTTAAATCATTTTAGATTTTTTTCCTTCTTAGGTATATTTATTACGGAAATATCTCTTATAAGATCCTGAAAATAAATGACTTACTAAAGATAGGAAGTATGAAGCAGTAAAGGTCACGTATGTGAATATGTAAGGATAAGTCTTAGCAAGAGGCATATGGAAGGACATGGAATAATGAAGAGGGAATGCTGACTAAAGAATGAATAACAAATTAGCGATTATATTATTTGAAATTACAGCGTGGCTACTTATTACTTGCTTAAGTAGGTCTTTTTCTAATAAAATATGAATTCTGAAATTTGCCTGTAGTTTTTCTTACATGAAGTCGTAAAATATAGGGCACGCAACCAAAAATAGTGAAGTTTACATCAAATACTCCGGAGCAGATGTGCTACAGCCATACCTTTATGAAAACCATGGCAGGTTTGAAATCGAAAGAACAACCTACTATATTCTTATATAATAAATCTCGATGTACAATAAATCTTAATATGAAAATGTTCTTAAAATTTTATGGAACTAAATTCCTAATATTATATGGAAATATCCTTGATTCCTAATTTGAAATAAGAGAAAGGGAAAAAAGAGAAGAAAAACTTTGTAATTTACACAAGATATAATTTACACGACAGCTTTTGATACTAAGCCATCATCAGGTGAATATTTAGGAAAAGCAAACACTATTTTCTATAAATCCACGGTCATTTGAACTACATATGTAGTGGAAATTGCAAAGTGTTCTTTTTCTCTTATTTCATTATTCTTTCTAAGTAGTCCAGCCAGAAGTGATCGATTATATTAAAAGATGGGATCATTAATTAAATAGATGCTGACTTTTCAGGATTGTAACGTCTTTCAATCCTTCGCGTATATCTGTGGAAAGAGAGAATGGATGAGTATTTTGGTATGCACGTATTCAGGGGCGGAAGATAAATAGAAAAGAAAGGTCTGCGTATTTGTGAGTTCGGTCAGTGAAGGGCAGTTTGAAAGTGAAAGTGCACTGCGGAGATGTCAGCTAAAGAACTTTAGATTCAGTCTGCATGTTTAGCTCAGAGATACCTGCAGAATTGTGAATGAATGCACCACGGTTTATTTTGGAATTCTTGAGATATTTCCACGGTAATAATTCGGCCTATGAGATACTTGATCGAGAAATCGTAAGAGGCTGATACTTATGCTTCGGTATTGAAATTACGATTAAGTATAAATCTCATTTCATGTGCGATTACCATCACCATCAAGCAAATAATTATGCATGTGGATTTTTCTTTACGAAGCCAATAGTGCATACTTAGTGCGATTTTAGGAGAGATGAATTAACGTTTTCTCAAAATTCTATTCGTCATCATGTGGTGTTCTGCCCAGAAGCAGGTCCCGCACGCCACTGCCGTCTCCATTCACATCTCCCTTCTTCTTAGCCTCTCTATAATTCTTGATTTTCACCTCATCCACCATCTTTATTCTTCTTCTTCCTCTCTTATTCCTTCCACTGAGTATTCTAATGCCACTTGCAGTATGCTATTTCCTCTAATAACGTGGCCTAACCAGTTAGCTTTCCTTATTCTCATTCCCTTCATCATTCTTCTTTCTTCTTTCACTTTATTTAAGATCTCCTCATTTCTCGCCATATCTATCCAAAATTCTATTGCCCTTGGTGAAATTGTATGTTTAACAAAATCAATACCAAATCTTGCTTTACATATACTGAATAGTGATTAAAACTTCATATAATATTTTCCAAGTTTTCTATTCTATTTAATTATGTCAAATAATGTCAATCCATCGCAATTAATCTATATCGATTCGAGCGATTGCTCATATAGTATTTAGCCCGATGACAGGTTGTTGCATGGTTATGATGGCAGGTTGTATAGATGTTGGCTATATAAGTTAGAGAATATAGGTTTCGATTCATGGAGTCATCCTCACCTGAGTATGAGTTTGACTCCATGAGTAGGAACCATGGTCGCTTTTATTATTAACTAAATTTTATTGATCATCGAGTCATTAAACCTGCTGCTGGAATTATATACTACAGCCAGTATGCCAAAATGGATCAGAGGGTGATCTGAATTGATGCTAGAATCAAATTACATAATTGATGGACAGAATTAAAGGACAGGATAGAGGAACCACATTATATAACTCGAGGCGACCATAAATGTACGTTTAAGCTTAGGAAACAACCAACAGATATAGCGAAGTATTTTTTTTATAAATAGGGGGATGAAAGATTGGACTATATTACCTGAAGAGGCTCTCAAACCCTACCCGAAAAGCAAAACAGACTTTAGGAATATATGTTTTAACTTACTACTAGCTATTATAATGTTTTTATAATAATACAATGTCTGTTTAAATCTTACCTACTGAATTTTGTCCTATTTGTAAGATTGATTATGCAAATAAATAAATAAGCGAAGTGATTCCATCTGGACTCACTTGACCGGAAAGGGTGTCTCGGTGAGTAAAGACCTGTTAATATTGTTTCCCAAACGAATATCACTAGTTCTGATCAAGCCGTCGAAGCAGATGGCTTTCGTTGTTCATTTAGCCTCAATGGTCCTTAGATACACGCAAATTCTCCCGGAAGGAAAAATTCCCAACAAGGCAATACCACGCGTGCGAAACCCAACTTCTTCCTTCCGAAAATCTTAGCGCAAGGTTACGATGAAGCAAACGTTGACGGTGAATGCGGAACTGGAATTAAAACGGATGCCGGAACTGCACGGAAGCGAGGAAGGCTGAATTTTTCAGGAGCCGCTGAGGGAAGCTGTTCAGCACCGCGAACACGCAACTGGTTTCCTCTTTTACGCCCGGAAGATCCTCCTTGGCTGCGGTAATGCACCATCGCGGATGTAGCACTCGGCAAGAAGGACGCGCTCCCATCTGTGTCACGTGCTTCTTCTGGAGGGTGCCAATGAGGACATCTTTCCTTTGCCGCTGCACAAGTCTCCCGCTTATTCGGGGAGGAGTGCGGACATTTAAAAGGATATGGCGTCTACTTTCGATCCTGCTACCATATTTTATACCATATATGTACCATAATCTGAATGACGCTTTCTAGTGAAAGGGATTGTGGAGTGTATTTTTGTTGTTAATGCTGCTAGATAATGATTGTAGCTGCCATCTGACAACAGTAATACAGCAGCATGTATTTTTTAAAATTTAAATTTCCATTTATTCTCCTTTTAGCAAATAAACAAAAGAGATGATACAATGAGCAATAGTAGAGAAACCTGCCATTGTTAGGCTTACAATTTTAACTAAATATATAATTATTTTATTAATCAATTGATAACTAAATATATATAATTAATTATTCAAGAAATTCCAGTAAAGTACATAAAAACAATGTATATTAACATACATTGTCAGTAGGGAATCCTTCCAGCGTTTGGCTCAGAGAGCTAAAATTGAGCAGATAATAGAAATATAGAAAATATACATCTTTCATTTAACAGAGAAATTCAATTAATTTAACAAAAATTCAGGTCCTGCAGAGCCCTTCCTTGCGCTCGTCTGCAATTGCTTCTTCTTCTACTTATCAGGTTCGAAATTTGTTTTTAAATTACGAATCAATTAGGTGTGTATATGGCTATGCATAGTATTGTTCCTGCTACCATATTTTGAGGAATGGAGTATACTCGTATTCATTTATCATTTGGTACAGGATAGAGAAAAATAACTTTTAGCATTCTGGCTCAGTGATGAAAGCAAGGGACCCTCACTCCTCATCCTGCCTAGTGAACCTCTTTCCTCACAGCAAGCTCTTAGTAGCTAATGTCAGAGAGACTGAGGTACCAACCTGCCTTCGGGATGAATACTTTGCAGATAGACATCTACTTATTCGGCCACGTATTTGTTATTGCTCTCCGTTATAAAGGGTAATAAAAACAGCACTTCTGCCTTTACCATAGAATACGTTTTATTTCGCAGCCACAGTTTCTACCTTTTGGATCTTCATCAGTTGTAAAACAATAAAAAATTTTCTATAATAAAGGTGAAGTAAGGGTGTCCAGAGACCAAACCGGAAAATTTACCATTTTAAGGAAGAAAATTCCCGGACAATCGGGACACAACTGTGAACTTACCGGGACGAATCTGGGACAATGTTTTAGTTCAGTTATTATCGTATTTTGGAATATTATAATACTCTAATGAACTCCTTCCTTTCGTATTACCATTTATTTCAATAAGAAGGGTTTTTAATGTATTGATTTACGTAAATTTTTACATAGTACTTTATATTCATACATGTAAAGAAGTTTGAATCATTGTCATAAACGTAGAAAAATTGAAAATACAAAATATAAATCAGACAAAAAAAAATTCTACAGGTATTTAATGAAATGGTCACGCAAGACAAGTTTTCGGTTATAAATATCGATATATGGATTAGTAGCATTCATATCACGTTTATCGAAGAACAGACCGTTCATTGATGAAGAGATACCTCAGGTGATAAATAGAAACTGATAGATTACAGAAGTCCAAAACAGCCTAAATTTTCGCCTCCTTTTAAATTGTTTTTCGACACAGGATGGAATGATTAAAATCCGGTACAAATCCCGGAAAATCGGGATGTCTGAACACCCTAGGTGGAGTTTTCTATTCATTATCCTTCATAATCATATAGTCATTAAGGTATTAAGCGGTGCACCGATGGCTTTCATACCAGTGTGCCGCGGAGTATGTGCTGGAAAGTACTGATCTAATTTATTCTAAGGAGCGTATATTTCGTGTGTGCATCGATGACGCAGCTATGCACGTCACAGTTTCTAAATAAACAGTTCTTCGTCTTCTAAATAAAATAATCAGTTCATTTGGACCTTTGTCATGGCGTTCCACAATATCCGACATATTGATTATATTCCTCACACGCGTAGCTAACGACGAAAGAGCTTTCGGCGCCTCTCTCAATAACATTTTTTCAAGTTTGGTTTCACGATTTAGTTAATATGTTAAATAAGAATGGAAAGTATGTATCATTTATCTCTCAATAGCTGAGTTCTTCTAAAGAAACAGGTAAACCGATTTAATTAGTATAATGGCAACAGTAATCTATTCTAAATAGCATGATGAAAATTACAAATCTAATGGTTGCAAATTAGTTCATTATCAGGTAATAATGTGACACAATTAAAATATTCACACACCTGCAACTTGCGCTTGAGTATTTATGATTCCTAGTTTGGACTTCTACAAGGTCAAGGCATCGAAAATTGAATTCATTGATAAATGATAATATATTATTGGTAGTATATTTATTGAAAATCACCATCGATCATGATGGATCATATCAAATGGGTTGTGAAGTTATGGGCTACTGAATAACCTAGCCGAAGAATCTGCCTTTTGTAATAAGAACCTCGGGTTTTACAGATGCTTTGTTCTTTTCGTAGGAGAAATGAAAATGTGGTAGGTTGATACTAGTTCGTTCTATTCAAATCTCATCAATAAAATGCGGCAAGTATCTGAGGCTCTACAGACCTGCATCCGTGAACTCGAGAAGATGATGCGTATGGCAAAATGATTTTTTTTAAGGATTGCAGCAATAAAACATTATGCATTAATTTACTCTGAAGCTGCATGGGAATTTTCAGAGAAAATGAGATCAGAAGCTACGTGGCGGTTGGGATATAAATTCGAAGCAAGAGCTTTCACGGATAAAGGAAAGGGTATTATGTGAGCCCCTGCTCTGTCAGCCGATACACGCGAGAGGACATGCCGTTCTAAAAACATTCGGGAACGATCCGCGATGTTAATAAACAAAAGATGGGTGCTGATCAATTTTCGCTCCGTGCCTCAAATCGAGAGGCGTTGCGCAGTCTCTCTAAATTTCGATGTATTCAAGTGTATAAATATGCGAAATGAAATGCTGTTTTTCAGAAACACGGAAGGCAGATGTTAATGAAATACTTGTATAACTTCGTTATGAAACAATGTCAAATCATCGATTCTGCATTCGAAATCACACTTTTGTTTGGCAGACTTAATTTAGACTCCATTGTGACAAAACGTTGCGAGAATTCTTTTTCAGAAATATAAAAAAGGTCAAATTGTGGGCCGCGGAGGAATAATTGGTTATGTAAAATAGATTTAGAATTACCTAAGAGATATGCAAGCGTCTTTTGATCGACTTTCCACGATGAAAATTAAGATTTTTCGTGATTTTGCAAGAAATTACCCGTTTACACACGGCAACGTTGCCGTTGGGCTGGGGTAGGGGGGAGGGATTTCTATCAAAAATGTAGAAATCCTCCCCCCAACCCAACCCAACAAACGTTGAGATATTTAAAAGAACCGCCTATATGACCCCCCCCCCCCCCCGTGTAAACCCGTTTGTAAACGGGTAATTTCTTGCAAAATCACGAAAAATCTTAATTTTCATCGTAGAACGTCGATCAAAAGACGCTTGTATATCTCTTAGGACGAGTAAGACGACGGAGGTAATAAATTGTTGCTCATTTGAATTTTTTATAACTTTTTAAATCGTATTCCACGGGGTCAGTTTTTTTATGGTACCCCCTGATGGGAAGGCCGGGCGCTCCCGAGCTGGGAAGGGTCCGTATTAGGATGGTGACCCTCGAAATTTCTACCTGAAAAAAATAACGGTATAACCCCCGCATAACTACCATTAACCCAAGTCTTAAATATGTCATACAGACTGCATTGGATATTGAATTTTATGACGTAACCAGTTCAGAATAGAGCTAAAACCTCTCTATTGTATAGCGAGCCCAAAATATCTAGTTCAAAAGCAGTAATCTTGATCAGAAGTTGTATTTCTCTTAATAAATTTATTGTTAATTATTCATAGCAATTAAATACAAATTAAGACTGTGACAGATTTATAATCGGTCTTACAGGGTGACGATGACTCCATCCTAAGGAGGAGGGCCCCAAAAAGACTTGTTCTAAGAGCAATCAATGACATTCTTATTCAAATTTTTATAGATTTTTCACATCACGTTCCCGTATTTTTACTTCAGGAAAGAAATACTTTTGCTCAGTAGTTATACATACTTCTATTGTAGAGTGTATTAATTTTTTGTCTCTGTGCAATGTAAACTTTATCCATCAATTATACCCCATATTTCGCCAAACGAAGACAAGCATACGTATATATTTTAATTAATGAAAGTACGTTTTTTTTTACTTTTGATTTACAGCATGATATTATCATTCGTCAATTTTAGTACGCATAGTTTCCTTAACGATTTTAATTTTTTTGGATGTTTTATTTCTTGTTTATTTGTGATTTATATTATTTTCTCAGGGTTATCGGTTACAATTTTTCCTGTTATTGATTTTTATTCACGTAATTTTGTTATGGTGCGGTTTTTGTAATTCCCACGTTATACATTGCTTTCCTTTACATCTTTTAGCTTGTATTATCAGTAGGCTTACGCAGGTTTTTCTCATACCCCTTCCTCTGTGGACGTTTTCTTGCAGTAGATATTTTCCCTAAAATAATGCTTTAGCTTCTTTTCCCTCTCTATCTCTATCATGTACACATTTATTGTGCTATTAATAAAATTTACGTGAGGTTGGATGAAAAACTAGACTTTTAATCACCATCTCTGGTCATCAATAAAGACCTTGTTGACCTTATATTTTAGTTTGTTCAATACATGTATTATTCCTACCAGATGGACCCGAAGAAATTTCCACAGTTAGTTCTTCTATGAATATTACGACAAATTGCATTTTTTCTCTTGTGGTTCCTAATGCGTATCTCAATATGAACCTTTCTTATCGGGACTCTTCTATCCTACAATCACCCCTGAATTACGTTAAACTATAAATATCTATGATTTTGGATGGAGGATAGAGGAACGTCTCTGATACGAACATATTAATTTACATACTGTCTACTTATGTTAATGTAATATATTAATTTAATTAATTTAGTAAAGTATTTAAATTTTCTACAAAATATCACTTGAATTTTAAACTTACAATTTCTATTCTCTCCCTTACAAATTGGGCTGCATCGTAATTATTTTAAATCTCAAACTACTCTTTACTTACGGTTATTAGTGCATCCATCATTATATGTCGTGTCTAATAATTCTGATTAATTACAAGACATACACTTAAATCTTCTAATTCTATAAAATGATAATGTTGCGTTGAATCTTGGTCGGATTACTGAAAGTGGACATAATTATTGACAAAATTTGCTTTGGATCTGTGAAAGACGTGATAATCATTGATAGACTATATTTAACTGATTAATACATTGTTACAAACATAGTTAATTATCAAAGAGTGTGTCTTTAAACTCCTTACCAACTGAAAATTTACTTCTACTTGCAAGGTTTACGTAAAATTAGATAATAAATAGATAATTACTTCACAAAATGGATCATCCGAAGATTCGATTATCCGTGGATATCGCAGCCGGATAATCGAGCGTGCATGTTGCGGCGATGGATCGGAAGGCGCGGCGAATATTCGCAAAGCGCTGCATCGATCCGAGTCCTTCTTCAACAATATCGGCGCTCGGCTTTTGTTTCGATCGATGCCGCGTGGCTTGCGCCTCCGACCTCTATTCCGCGGGAAATTTGCGCTCATGCAGATGCACGGGTTGTGCCATGGAGGAATCACGAAGATCATGTGAATGCATAGAATCACTGAAAGATTTTATAAAGTGATTGTGAGCGTGAAGGTTGTAAGGAGAGAAAAATGGATCACGGCTTTTAATGAATTAGGGATTAAAAAAATATCCAGTATTTGTCAGCGCTCCGCACCGAAAATGTAGTCATTCACAACGAAAATGTTTGGATTAGTGACTTTTGGAGATATATCTAATGCATATACATGATAGCATGGCTATCCTCTTCAGGGGTAGAAGAATGCAACTATGATAGTTGCTGCCGATTTTCGGAAACAACAGAATGTCCAGGATTACTGACCTTCTAGGAAACACTCAATATACATTTCCATAGCCATGCTACCATCTTCAGGGGTACAATAATACAACTATGATAATAATATACAAATATGATAATAATATTTCGGAATCCATGAATTCGGAAAATCCAAAGATTATCTATCCGGGCATTTCCGCTGTTTCCGAAAACCGGCAGCAACGCGGTGCGGAGAGCTGGCAAATACTGCTTGTGTAGACTTTAAAAACCTCTAACGGGAAGGTTGTGCTGTGAAAGAACTATATTGTTTTTTAGACCCAAATAAAAGAAAAAGTACTAACACTTGCTGATTTCGATGTTAATTGATGTCAAACTAGATAGATTAGAACAGGCCTACTATTTGGTTAAAGTCAAGAAATACCATTTTTCACAAATGATATTTTTACTTTGATTTATATAAAAAAGAGCTTTACATATTTAAAGAATATATTTATTTAGCATGAAGCTATACTTGCATTTAGTCATAGTAATTGGATGTAAAGGGTGCTAAAGAATGACGCACTAAAACAATGCTCAAAGTGAAGACATTCACAGATAACACCGAAGCTGCAATTTTACTATTCCTTTCCATAATATTTCGACCGAATTAAAGTGTGAGATATGCCTCAGAAGTAACCGATGTAACACCTGTAGCTCGACTAACTTACATCTGCATCCTTAAGTTGTCTCCACTTCTTTTTATTACGATTTCAAATGTTTAATTCATTTAGACCTGGATGTGTATTTTGTAAGTGCATATTGGTTATGTCACGGCGTTTCAGTGCATTTTGCAGTCATTTGTGTATACTGACATGAATTGTTCGCGGAAAACTTGAATTTTCGGTACGACTAGTTATCATACATAATACTCATATTAGCTTCGGTCAAAACTTACAAACTTAAAGTCATACGTATAACATATTTCATCTAATCGTAGATTGGGATACATTTCAAAGAGCTACCGAAAACCCAAGGATAAGAAGAAGTGCAAATTAAGGATATGACTGAGACTCGAACCCAGGTCTCCTACCTAGGGTAAACTACCTAAACATTTTAATAAATGAACACAATACTGCTAACCTTGCACCAACTGATGTACCCTTGATTGTTCTAAGGTAAATAAATCCTGGTTGAGACCAAAGTTTAAGATTATCTCTTATAATAAAAGTTAAAACACTACGAACTACCAAAAAAATGTACAAACAGAATAAGCCAATTAAAAACATTTTAGATTTATCCATCAAATATTGAAATATCTGCCTACTAGAATAGTTATTTTATCTGAGAAATGAATTTCAACTTTGGAGATTGTTGTTTCAAATATTCTTGAAAATTATCAACAAAGATATAACACGAGAATAGAAAAATGGAGATTTAACTGTTTTTACCATCATCATTAATAACAGTTGCTGAGGTCAAAAATTAAGATCTAATTTTTCTAGAACATTAATGATGTTTATATTTTTTTCACTCTTATTGCCATTTACAATATTGCTGTTTGAAAATTAACCTAAACCTTGACATTTTCAATTGAAGAAGCCTTAACTTGGTGTAACTCCGTATGTGTTTTTCATTTAATACGATCCCTTGACATTTTCACAAAATATTGTTATGATTCATAGCATAATTCAATCAAATAGGTCAGCATTAATCGAAATCACTTAAATAAATACATTCGGCAACAAATATTCATTGATTTAATGCATTTGTACTGAACTTTAAAGATATTTCTAATGGTCGTTAATGGATTTGGATAATGAAGATATGACTGTTCACCTTGGTGATTATCGTGGTTGTTGAATATTGGCAAAAAATAAACGAACGGTATAGGAGATAGAAAAGGAAGATACTACACAGAAAGAATTTCATTAGAATAACTTGGAATCAAAACCTGGACGATTTGAAAGATAAAAAGTAAACAATCGTCTTGAAAGCGTCTACGTATTTCATACAAAAAATGTGTTTGTAAGCTGCATAGCCATGCCAAATTCATAATTAAATCCATGGAGATGAGACTTAGTACTCTTCGAGTGGGCGGCATACTATATAAAAATTACTTTACGTTCTGAAAGAAAGCTATGCTTCGGGGGTGACAACTGAAAACCTTAACTAGAGATTTAAGTTCTCCAATAACCGTATAGGGCATTCTAAAAAGAGCGGCGATCCTACCTGTTTTCTCCGAATACCGATGAAGAAGGTGAGGAACGCCGAAAAAGACGGCTATTGGAGATCCTAAACCTCTAATTTATTAACAGCCGTGTTCCAAATTTCTTCCTTTACAATTGAAAATCTGTTAGATCAAAGTGAAAACGAAATATAATGAGCCACGCTGCTTCAAACTAAAACTCTTAAGGAACCTAACTACCATCCTAGCTTCGCCACCTTATCAACTTTTTCGCTGAGATCTTCAATAAACGAGAAACCAATCTTTGCAGAGGGCCAAACGCCAAAAATTCTGTTTCACTCCAAGTTCGGGCAAACGTCTCCGAAAACAACGTCACGTGTCTGCAATCAGCGCCACATAAACATTGGGAAGTGACTATTTCGAGCGGGAACTTTTGCTGAAGAAGAGAAAAATAAGAAGCATAACTCCGATCCTCGGCTGCATTACTTGCAGACGCACGCAATCGGAAAATATATCGCTTTCTCGGGAGAAATCGCATAAGGGGTTCTGTTCGATAGGTCGGTCGGATCGAACGCCGCAGCCTAGGAATCGCCGCATTTGAAATTATGAAAAATTCATTTATACGGTAGCACATGCTAAGTTTCGCTAATTTTTATAATGGCCATTTTGGAATCACGTATGCATAGTGATGGGAGAAATTAGAAATTAGAAGAATCGTTTTATTGACTTTTGCCACCAATAGGGAATTATAA
Organism: Sympetrum striolatum; assembly: GCA_947579665.1. Lineage (NCBI taxonomy): Eukaryota > Metazoa > Arthropoda > Insecta > Odonata > Libellulidae > Sympetrum > Sympetrum striolatum. The sequence continues at coordinate 14,412,450 of OX388351.1, read as the reverse complement.
GATCGCGAAGATAGCATTTTTAAATTGTGTTATTCCTAACTAAGCGAAATTAGGTCCCTGATGGTCTCTACCAAAGGTTCTATTTCGATATTTATTTGATTAAAATTAGTAGTAATAAATATAAAAGAAAAGATTGTTTTTTAAAGAAAATGCTTCCGAATCCATTAGTCGGTGAAAATAAGCTTTAACCGCTAATAACCGCTTTAAGAAATCTATTGTTTAAGATAGAGCGTGAAGGTTCCAAAAAGTTAAACACAGGTCAATGGTTTATTTTACTTGCAATTCTAAAGGGTATCAAGTTGGTTCCAATAAATAGCGTTATAGATTTCATTAAATATCAATATGTGGTAAATGCTCATAGTAAGCAATACAACAGCCGGAAGCATAATCTGAATTAGTAACAAAAAACCATTCGGGGGAATCTCCTCTGAGTCGTATATGAGTCAAAGAAACGTTGCAAACGTGTGTGATTATCATTAAACAGTGTGCAATTTAACGAAAACAATAATAAAATCCGAATTTTACTGCAAAGTATGTTCTAGGGAAGATTATACATGAGAAATTTTCAAGAGATACTGACAGGTTATCCCAAATCGGAGGAATAATCTATTCGATAAAATCCACCAATGTAAGTAGTATAAATAAGTAATCCGTCTATACTTTAAATCAATTATTATCATTTTTTACAAGACATTCTTAAATCCCAATTTCTTCAGTTTTAGACTCATAAGTTCGAGGAGATAAACAAAAGGGAATCAATGTCTCAACGAAGGTCGATCAAGCTCCAAAAATAAATTAGGGCGAGAAAAAGAAGTAAACGAGGTTGTATACTGAAAGAAAGTCGCAATTAGACTGAAATTCGATCAAAATGTTGATACGCTGAATATTGATTGGAGCAAAGAGAGGAGGAATATGACGGAAAATACATTTCGAAGGATAAGAGAAAGATTGAAGTCAAATAACGAAAAATATTATAGCTGTGAGTTGGAAAACATCGTTTTGCTACTACTTTACTAGTTATTAGAGGTTTAAAATCTCCAAAAGCCGTCTCTGACGGCGTTCCTCTTCTTACTTCCCGGTAGTCGTAGAAGTGTATTATATACATACTATTCCACAACTATATTACGCACTAATTTAGTACTATGTTATGAAGTATTTTACTAATGTCATTACTGCTATTATTTTGGTGTAGAAGCAATTGACAAGGGCGCCCGTGGAACGATGTAGATCAAGCTTTGAAGCCAAGGAATTTATATTTTATTTATTCATTCAAAAGATTCGCATACCATGATACCACCATTTAAAGTGAATATAATGACAAGATGTTTACGAAAGATATACATGAAAGTATGAAGCATAAACAAATCAATAAAAACAAATTAAAAAAATAATTACAAATTAAATTGTAGTATAAAGTTATGGACAAGATAGATTATTTTAATGAATATTTCTTCAACATTTTTCAAGAACGATTTAATTGTCAGTCTAAAAGGGGTCTTTTGAAGATGGCAGGGAGTTCAGAAGGTTAGGAAGTCGATGTAATCAAATATAGCTATCCAAATAATAATAATATAACTTTCCTAAATACTCCTTCGTCTATTAACAACATTTTCACGGTCAAAATTCCCGGTTATCGTCCATATTGACATAATATACTTAGGTGCCCTCTTGGTTCGAGGACAAAGGAAAGATTCCATTGAAGCAAAAATAACGCCTGACCTAAAAAGATCTGGATATGACATCGAATGCGCGCCGCTAGAAACTAAGAAAAGACCACCACCGTTTCTTAAGCCACAAATTCATCGAGATCGAAACAGGCTTCGCTAATACATCACGTGACCGAATGGAGAAGAGCACAACCGAAGGCGCTGCATCCGGAAGATGCACCCGGTGGGAAACGGCAAACAAACCCCCATTTCCCCGGCGGATTTTTAATTGACGCTTTGTCAATGAAGGAGGGAAGAAGGAGGCGAAATTTTAGAATGAGTCGAGCGAAGGGCATATCGATCTCTCGCTTTGGTTCCCCTCCCCGCCGCCCCTCCCCAGCGCCGCTCTCCGGGTCGCCAGGGGAAGCACCGTTCCCGCAGAAAGGATAACTAACCAATTTCTAACGGAGATGTGAACGACTGCGCTGAAATGTTTCGAAGATGCGCTCATAGAGGTCAACGCCATCTGAAATAATTTCCCCCTTCTTTTTTTTCCGCCGGCCGGGAGAGGTCGGCGGAGTCGCATCGAAAAACAATTGCGCAGCGGGATGCGTGCATTAAATCAGCTTCCATTATTGACACGGTGAAGAAGATTCGAATGCTAACGGAGGCGTACGCAGAGGGGACTGAATTTAATAACTAGATACTTTCGGAACGTCCTTCTCTTTGCTCTGTAGCCTCGGTGGTACTTGACTCGACTTCCGGGTTTTGGCGTATTTTCCGCTTGGTAGGAGTCATTTGCGTTTATCTCAGGTGAGCTATCCCAAATACATTTTTCTGTTACATTCAGCTTTCATACTCTTCCATAGACCTTTTGCAGGCTAGTCTTCTGTATACAGCAAAAACTGTCTAAAGCGGAAGTCCAAGGTAACTAGTAAATTTCCGGCTTACGCTTGGTTTCCGGCTTAGTTAGGTTAATACGAAGTACATGTATCTATTAAGAATTGCTGTTTCAAGCACTGGTAAACATAAATAAATATTAACGTAATGCAATGAATATGGTAAATTTACCGGAATGCAATAAAATGCCTTTTCATATAGAAGTGGTACTCTGGCGGAATAAATTAAAGCAACAGTACTTAGCCACAGAACTGAGGGAACACTGGAGGTGAGCTAAGCTCATTTGAGGGCCTCAGGCGTAAACTGTTAAAATAAAATCCTCTACACCGAGTGTTTTTTCTTCTGAAAAATCTTAATTTTTGTATTAACAGTGTCTTAATTTCCTCTAGATGTAAAATGAACTTAGAAGAGAAGCTAGCCTATGGTAAATACTTTTGAAAGCAAAATATTTTGTTCCGCCTTACGCAGGTTCAAATACAGGTACCTGTACCAGTTGTCCGTAAGCGAGGAAAGGACCACAGATTCCCCACCTCATGGCTAGTTCAGTACTAAAGTGGCTAAACTAGAGGTGATGGACTTGCAGTAATCTTGCCAACGGTTCAACTTTTACGTAACATCCTGCAAAATGCATGCATTTGAATAATTTACCTTCCTAAACTCGCTTGATACTTCAAGTGGAAATAAAATTCATAAATGAATTATTTAATTAATCTTCATAAATAAAATTTGTAAAAATGAATAATAATTCACTTAGGTTCATAAACAAATTGAACTCGTTCTCTTTGGTATAATGTAGGTGTCAATTGAAACAAGATATTAAGGTGCGGCCTGATAGCTTCATATGCGGCCGGATTGCTTCTTACGAGGACGCATGGCAGAAGCGGCCTTCCGATGAAAAAATACGTTCTAGGCGTTTCTCCTGTGATGGCACACTTGCGAATCAACCTGGATTTCTAACCACACTATATTGTTGTTCTAGTTTCGTTTTGTGATAGTGTTTTAACGGTATTTTATTATTTCTGAGCATTTGTGCATCCGGGTTATTCCTTGCGGGTATTCGAGTCTCGTTTGGAAAATAGAAACTAAAAATCCACGAGTATTACACTCTCCTGGGAGATCATTGATGTGCTCAAATCTAGAGAGTTTCGAAAAGTAGGAAAACTGCATCATAAGAACTGAAAAACACGATTGATTCAACTGTAAAGCAAAAGAGGTAGAATTTTAGAATTTTTACAATTAAATTTTGGTTATGGGAATGATGTTTCTAAAACAAAAGTGGAACATATCGTGCATACCAAGCTAATCGACACCTAAGACGTGTTCTACTGATTCTGATAGTAATTTCTGATAGCACTTTAACGTCTATAAATTACTTAAATTTGTGATTGTGAGGTTAAAAGAGCTTTAAAAGGTCTTATTTTTAAACAATAAAATAATACCTACTCATTTAAAAACATTAAAATATTATCAAATAACGTAAAAGTGATCCTTCACATATATTCGAAATATAAGAACGATAGAAAAGTCAGATCATCGAAAGCTCTAATATCTTAACATCTTCATTAAGGAAAAGTAATTGGCTTTGTTAGTTCATTATAAAATACATCGTTACAATAAAAATACACAAAATGTAAAAGGTAAGAAAATATTTCTATTTTCAAGCTCCTTCTGCTGCAAGGGTTCCATTCTACGAAATTGGAAAAGAAATCCTTGAGCCATGTTAAATTCTGTATTGATCTACAGGTTTCGTGGATAAAATTTTAAGATAGCTGGGAAAAAGAGATTAATGTGCTTATGTATCCAGGTGATACACAGGGTATAATCATCGATCCAATTTAATTTTCCTGCTCTTAAAAGGTGCAATGATTAGCTGATATTGCAAATTACATTCATTGAGCTCAGATATGTTGGAAGCCAACAAAGAATGCTAACGTGTTCGCGAAGCTAGTCTCCTAGTTCAGAAATTTTTTCAGATCAATGTTAATTTTTGGATATTTTATTTTGCTCTTTAATATGGTATGGTAAACCATGAAGATCACTTAAGTTGTAATGGTTGAATATATGTTTATTGCTCAACCAGATATTGTTCTCCATCCTAAAAACCTATTCTTCCGATACCAGAGATATAAGTATAGTTGGAAGGCTCTGACCTAAAAATTTGATACTTTAAATCGATCCCTCGACCTATGACTTTTTCCGAATAAAAGATGGTGGAGTAATTTTATTTTTGATAATCGCGTTGTTTCATCAATAATCACTCAATTCACGGTATTAAACATAGATAATCGTTATTTATAACCTCGATGTTAAAACCTTTGATGGATATGCTACAGTAAACATATGAAGCGTGGTCAATCTGTAAACTTACAAGTCAGTGTATAATATTTGAGCATGCTTTATGCGTACATAAATTTACCAGAAATAGTAAGCATATTACCCTGAGTTCATACTTTGATCAAAATCTTACGTCAACATAGACTAACATGTAAATGGTTACATTTGCAGGGTTCTGAGTCCCGTTTTTACTATAACAGATACATATCGAATCGAACAGGTGATACTTTATCGATGTCTCTTTCGATGCTCCCTCTCTCGATAATCGAACTCATTTCGATTCGATAGGTATCTCGCTACGTACCACGTACATCTCGCCCATTCGACGATCGGCCATATTTTATTATGTTTTGTGACGTCACATTTCTTATGGGGCAATAAAACATTAATCCGTTTCCTCTGAGCTGTAAAATGCGCTCACCTTCCTGCGATCGTTATTGTTTGGCGTCGAAAGAGAGACAAATGAAAAAAGCGCGAGGAGAAACAATTTCGTAAGTAGGACGGTCTACTCCTGCGCCGGGATGAAAGCACACTTTCAAATGCTTTTCCCCGCTCCGTAACCTTATTAATCTCTTTCCTTTTCCTGGAGGGGAGTATCACGCGCCTGATGCACGCGCTCGTGTGAATAAATTCGTGAAGAACATTAACACACCTATAATTGTAATACAAACATATTCACATTTCATAGTTTCATATTCAAGCTATGAACTGTATTTATGTGCTGAATTAAAACGTGTTTATAATTTATGATAGTACCGCATATCATATTTGACTTCTGATTCTGATATTTATTGAAGAAGAAATATAATGATTTCTTCCAGTTATTATTGACGAATCTGGGTATTATTATAATATACATAATACTGCAAGTAGGTGCAGGACCTGCTGGCAGTGATTACAATGCTATATAGAAATACAATTTATGCAATACACATAGTTAAAATTGAATAAAAATTCAAAGAGAATAGTTACTTGTGCTGAGGGGAAACTCATCAGCCATTTGCCCAGGGAGGGTCCCTCCCTTCCCTCCGGAAACCTTCTTTCGCAGTATTCATAAAACTTATAGTAGTATAAGTTTTACTAGTGAACCCTTTAATACCACTATTCTATTTTAATTTTAGATTTGTAGTTATTCAACATTTTTTCTTGGAATCTAATTATTTGCATTCCTCTATATTCTTTACTGTTAAAATATTTACATTTATATATCTATGTTAATATATATCTGTGATGTTTTCTTTGCCTTTCAGATCTTTCTCAATCTATCTGCTGCTATCTCTATAAAATTTACTTAACTATTTGTAGGTTTCGAAGCTTTTTCACACCCCCTTCTTGCGGATGTTTTCCTACCGCGGTACATATTTTTCCTAAAAATCCCGAAAGTATTCCCAAGGAAAAACGTACTTGAAAGAATTCGGCCCTGTAAGACTTTTTTCAAGTCCGTTTTTCCTTGGGAATTTTCCTGGGTGCACGCCCTTATGTGCAAAGTCACCTCAACCCTTTCCTTGCCCGCAAAGTATGTTTGTTCTAAGATTTCAGGCTTTCCCGCTGATTGTTGGAAGAGCATTTCTCTGGATTTCAATCGGGTTGCTCGATGATGCATCAGTAGATAACTTTCAGAGGTTCATCACTATCAACCAATTTAATTTTCTCCAAGAAACGGAAAATAAGTTACAGTGAGGTTGCATCCATACTGACTGTTTGATTCTCCAAGATGAAGTATTTCATGATGTGTTTATAGGAAGATTTTTCTTATCCTTCTTACTTTATCTGTTTCCAATTAATTTCACCCTTCTTTGCCGTATTTCTTTGAAGAATATACACACATAGGTATGATGGTGAACATTATCTGTGCACCTGGCTAATTATTTAGTGGCCTTATCCCATTACAGCTTCTCACTTTATATCCGAAAAATCCTTCTAAAGCGAACCATCCTCATTGAAAGGACATCATTTGAGAGGTTTGATTGATCTCATCGACTCCCTATGCCCTCCCTATTACTTCAAAATCCAACATTTTCCCCCGTTACTAAGCTTGAATAAGTAATGAAATCCCATTAAAAAATAAAGGTTCAAAAACTGTATGAATTCCTCGCAGACCATGATTGACCCTTGAGAAAAGGCGTTGCTTTTAAAAATAAAGGCGGTCAAAGGAAATAACTCAGCTTAAATTAGAGGAAGCGCTTCCAGCAGTGGCCTCAAAGGTGAAGAGGATTGGACTGTATAAGAATAACACTGTAAATGAATAATAGGAAGCAATAGAAAAAAACGCTGTAAAAATCCCATCAGGACCTGATAATGACTACGTACCGGTTGAGACCAGTTTTGTTTTTTCACTAAAACTGCAGAATTTTCGTACTGCTTTTTATTTCTTCCTCTTCTGGATTTTCACGTGGTGAAGGCGTCTTCCATTGAATATATATACCTATGAAATATAATAATTGACGCGATAATACATTCTTTTCGACTTCTCAGAAATATTGCATTTAAGCTCTATGTTTCCATGTTATGTTAAAGAAATGTTCATCCGACTGAAGCACATATCAAAAAGATACTTAGTGAATTATTTATTTCACAAATGTTTACTAAATTCTCTCTCAATCCATGGATCCGTTAATCCAATCAATAATTTAATTATTAACTCCTACTTAGGAGCTATTCTGGTAAATTGACTAACTTTTCAGTTACTAGACATCTACGAGAACATCACGAATAGTCAGAGAAAATCTAAGAGTATCATATTACACTTACCTGGTGTAATTTATAATGTTAAGATTTATTATCATCTATTATTATTATTATTATTATAACTTATCATAATAATTATTAAATTTACCTCGCAAAAATGTGTATAAGTTCGTTTCGTCATTCATTGTATATGATTTTGATATATCCTTTTACGTTTAACGATATTTGTTAATGTATGGTGTTATTATTTAATATATTATATAAATATATTTCAGATTTATATATATATTAAGGCATATTTTTAAACCAAGAATAATTGGAATCACCGAGTTTTCTGTGCTGCTTACGGGGAAAAAAGAAGAAATTAAAGAACGAGAATATCAAAGATCTAAAAATAATGCAAAGAAATGTTAATTAGCGTTATTTTTAGACACAATCTGGTATTGGTTAAAATATGCGAATAAAATAAGCAAGAAAAAAAGGAAATAAAAAGTGGAGATGCGGGGGATCGAACCCCGGACCTTTCACATGCAAAGCGAACGCTCTACCACTGAGCTACATCCCCAGCTGAATGGAGACGCGAGAAATCTATGACGTAAACAGCCGTTGAGCGAAGGTTTTTCACCGCTGGCTCTCAGCTACGCTTAGGATTGTATCTGAAGAAAGTGGAGCATGGAACTTACAATGATTGCACTTTTCAATCCGCATAATTGATATGGTTTCAAGCCATTTCGCCACATCCTGTTTTTGAGAATCTAAAGATTATATACACAATATAACTTCCAATACTTCGTATGACATCGTGTAAAATATTGTTTGTCTTGTCTTTCTGAACATACTGCGTACACTACAAACATTACTCTTACCCTTATAAACATAACTTGAGCTAATTCAAGTTTATTAATTGCTGCATGTTTATATTTTCTCACTCGGTATGTCTCGTTTGGAAAAAGTATTGCCTTACATAACACATATTTAATCAAGGCCGCCAAAATCGGCAATTTTTGCATTTGGCGAATTCTTTAAAGATATTTGAAGTTTAATTTTAAGATAACAGACCAATTCATGGCTACGTAATTTTATCCTTATGTTATTAATTCCTTTTCTGGGTAATGGGGCAGTAAATGTTGCTAAAAGATTGTATACCAATTATAATTAACTTTAATACCTATTCAAAGACATATTTTGGAGAGAAAATTCACTACATAGTTTCACTTTCATTTGTGTTCAAAATGCTTATAATTATGTACTTATTATTCTTTCGAGAAAATTCTCCTAAATGAATTCGGCATTTAGTTTGTAGTCTTTCGAGTTCAGTAGCGTAACTTATTAAGCGTTACGAACTACTTATCCTTAACATTTACACTCAAAGAAACCTAAGATCGATGCGTAACTATGTATAAAGATGTATTGTCATTCAATAGTAAGTTTCACAATTATTTTAACATTCAACCGAAAAATTTTGATGTGCTGTAAAAGGTAAAATAGTAGTATTTCGCATTGATATTCTGTAATTTTTAACTTTTTGATTGTTAAAATAGGGGATAATTTTAATATAACATGTATTTTTTCCGCTGAGCAAAAGCATAAATAAATGTTTTTCATCAATATACCTACGGTCTACAGTCCTACTCGGTGCTATATCTGCAGACATTTAGGCGTGCCTTAATTATTAATATACTATCTGAGAAGCCCAAAGATTCTCAACAAGGCTAATATTGATAAATATCAAACTGATCACGATTTACTGAGCTCTCCAAATAGAAATAGACAGCCAATTCACCAGAAAACAATGAATAGTCAATTTCAAAAAGGAGGCACAGGAAAGAGGGGACATTTTTCATTATTTTGAAATCACGTTGACGTTTCCCTTTCGAATGTATTAGAGGAATTTTTCGAATGTACGGGTAATCTAAGGATTGAAACCGAGAGGAGAAAACTCAGGCAAAAAAAATGACCAAAAAACCTTCCAAAAGGAGTACAGATGTAAGTCCACTCACTTTTGCAAGAAGTCTCCAGAAGTTTTCCAAACGTTTTCCCTTTCTTGTTCGAACACTAACATATATCATTGTGATCGTGAAAAAGAAGCATTTAACTAACCATTTCCAATGTCTGGGTGATTGATAAACACTTCTACATGCCCGCAGGTTTTACACCGATTTTTTATATGCATTTATATCTCTACCACTGAATATAGATATGTCGATAGTCATAGGCTTGAGAATTCTCTTTGAGAAAAGTCTCAGGCACTCTTGAGAAACTGGTTGCTATAATGATAAAATCATTATGGAAAAATACGAAAGATATTATTTCATTTGTGAATTATGTAGAGGACTATTTCTATTCTATAGACGCATATCTTCTGATATTACCCTCTATATTAAGCAAGTTTCTTTGGTATATACCTATTGGCCAACTACTAAACTCACATTTAGAGGATTATCTTGGGTCTAGAGACCGGTTTTACTACCTTAAAGACGAAGAAGCCGGGACAATCGGAACACAACCAGGGATTTATCGGGACGAATCCGGGACAATGTTCTAGTTCTTGCATTATCCTAGTTAGGAGTATTAGAATACTTATAATTAACTCCTTGCTTTCTTTTTCATATTAATGCTATCAAAATGTGCTTTTAAGGTATCGAATGTCAACAATTGAAGTTTTTTAATTGAAAACAACGAAATACGCAAAGTTTTATATACATACACGCAAGAAAGTTGGACAAAATTACATAAAATTAGAAAATTCGATTAGTAAGTCGATTCAGTGATAAAAATACCTACGTTGATTAATAGAAGGTGATTTAGTGGAGGATTCCAAAATTATCGGGGCATCGAAACGGTTTTTCGGGACACCGAGTGCAATGATTGAAATCAGGGACAAATCCCAGATAACCAGGACACTTTATAAATATATTATTATCACTGAATTCATATTTGGAGGATAATCGGACTATCGGGAGCGTTGATTCGCATTGCTTCATTCTTTCAACTCCGCCACGTTTTCCTCGAGAATATCCAGTGGAGCGGTACTCCGCCATGGTCATGAGGTTCCACTTGCAATTAAACGGAGAGGGAGCAAGAGGAACATCTTTGCGGGAATTATAACCTGAGACGGTTGTCCTGGTTCTACTTTATTACCCCAAAACAGCAATGTTCCGAACATATAACCTGAAGGAAACTCCTCATGCTCGAAATTCAGGTAAATATCGACTGCAAAAAACTTTCTCGTATTTGAATCTCACTCATTTCCATTTCAGTGACACTATTGCTATTGCCTGCGTATTTTTCTTTCTCGTTCGGAAATTGTCTCTAGCAAGTAAGATATATTTGCTTAAGTTTGCTAAACAGAATGCACGATAGAGAACGAGTTGAAGTTAGGCGTGTGATCGAACGAATAGTAGAAGTACAGCAAAACCTGCCTAAGCCAGAATAATTACTATTATTACTACGTATAACCAAGCTTTTTCACTGGAAAGGCCCTCTGTAAGGCAGAATCTGCGTAACGGAGACGGGAATTCCTTCAACCTCACTTATGAACAACTAGTATACGAACCTATGACAGGCAGAACAAAATTGTTTGCTTTAAAAATGTTTACCATTAGCTTGCTTCTCTTTCAAGTTCATTTACTATATCGACGGAATGAACAATCAGTTAATCCTAAAATAAAAAATAATTATAATAATATAGATTATAATCAGGTGAAAAACACCCGATTTAGGATACTTTATTTTGATAGTGTACGCTTGAGGTACCCATATGACCTTCGCCTCAGGCTAAGCATTCTTGCTTTAATTTATTCTGTAAGTGGACCACTTGTTTATAAAAGAAATTTGATGGCACTCCAAAAAAATTCTCATTTTCTTTGTATTACCTTTATAAGTATTTACGTTATCCATTTTTTGTAACAGCTATCCTAAAAATAAATTAATGTAATTTGCGTTAACCTACCTAAACCGGAAAATTTACTCGGTTCCTTGGACTTCCGCCTTAGACAGGTTCTACTGTATTAGATTTGAAATTCAACAACTCCGCGACAGGATACAGCGGCGACAGTTATTCAAAAAGGGCTGCCAACAAAGCGAAATGCATGTAATCGACAAAGATACTTAATTCTGCACATAAGTCACTGAATATAAATGTAAATCTCCATTGAGGGACGGTTCGTATAGGGATTGCAGTCAAGTCGGTCACTTGAGAAGCCCTAGAGTAGAGCTAATTGGCTGAATCGGCTATCTCTTATAAGTTCGGTGCGACTTTTACTTGACTTCCTCAAACGCGTTCGAAAAGTTAAAGTTTTCGTTTAATAGTGGTTGGATATGAACCAGTATCCGGTTTGCATCGAATGAAGCGAATATTTCGTTCAAATATGCATTTAAATGTCCTCCTGCTTATCAATTTTGCCACAGTAAGTGTGTTATCAAAAGCAGCAATGCAATCGCCTAATTGTCTAATGTTGCAACTACAGGAACATATTGAAATGCTCAGTTTCTCTGTCGGTATAAGCAAAAATATCATAATTTAAATCGATAAAAATATAAATGATAAAAATGATAAGCTCCATGTTTTTCCATTTTAAGCTTAACAATAAGTTACCCTTAATTACTTTGATATGATCACAATTTTGAGTGAAGAAAAATAGGTATCTCCATTGGAACTGATCACAAATGGAAATTAACTTTCAACATTCATTATGCATACAAATAAAATTTTCTTAAGGAATATCTGATAAAGATTTTTTAATGTGGTGAACAGTTGTCTGAAACGCTTACCCAAGCTACAGTACATGAATATTAGCTAAGATGTGTATAATCATCTTTCGTTTTATCATTCTAGAAAATGAGAAAATCAATCCAAAATGTCCACACCAATATGATGTGACTTTTGTTCCATGAAAACTTCAAACACGCAATTTTTATGAAAGATGTTAAAATAAAAATCCTCCTAAAGAGATTATGCCTAGATCATTTCAAAACATAATGCCAAATAACTTGAGCAGAAAATAGGCAAAGAAATTTTCTTCCATGTAATTTTTCTTTCATCTTGCAACTCTTTACGAAGCATTCTAGAAATGTTTTGCAACTCTTATAGACTTCAGAAAGGTTTCAATAGATTTGCCACCTAAATTACTCTAATAAGTAAGCGAACAAAAATGTAGGAATTTCAGAGAACTCATCTTACATTTCATTACTTCATAATAAAGAGAATAAATAAATGAATCAATTTGAAAAACAAATAAATAAAATATATATATGTGACCACCCACTAACTTTCATAATAGATAAATTACGCTATGGATGCAAAGCGTAAAATAAATTATTTCATTTTGAGAACTTTTTACATTTGACATTGCAAACATTTATTGCTATAAATCTCAGGATCCGGCCAAGCTTACTGAGAACGAATCGCATGCCCCTGTCGGATGATAACTGTCCTATGACCGGAATGTCATAGCGACTAGAAAGATCACGATCATTACTTATTCAAATCACATTTAAACGGATTGGAAAATGGTCTGGTTCAGCAACACGTCGAGCAGTTCCGGGTTCGATTCACGGTCACGTCTCCAGGTTTTGCAATTATTCTTAATGGTGTAGCGATGCAGAACGAAGATAAGATGTGCCGAGATTAGAAAAATATCTTATAAATAGTGCTTCTTTTTGCCAGTATCTTTTTTAATAAATATTTAAATAAGTAAATAATATAGGAAATTTAAATGTATCATAAAAGTAAACGTTCCTGGAAGATATATGATTTGAAGATATTAGTAAAAATATAAAATAGCATTATACGACATTTTACGACTCGTAAACTTTTAATAATAATGTTTCGTCAACAAAGTATGTCATAGCTAACAATATGCACGCAAAACCACTTCTAGTGCATACTACAATTACAGGCCATTCAAAGCTATTTACCATCTATAATGACGAAATGATTTCCTGGTTTTGAGAGCAAATTATTTGTTTTCACGAAAATCCTCCGTAACTTAAACCTGATGACAACTCTTCAATACCGAAAAAAGATCGTAAGTAGTTATTCCGCACTTATAAATCTAAATTATTACCGTTTAAATCTGCTAATAGGCCATGCATTTAAAGATAGAACCCTACAGAGATACTTACACCAAAGACATACATCCAAATTTTGAAGTCTTAATATCACCTTAAATTCTAATAATTTTAGTTTTCTATTATATTTCAATCATAATATTTTAATATTCATATCCCATTTTCCTCTTAGTTAATATTAATAGGAAAATTTTCATGCTATTCGGAGATATCCTAACTTAGGTTGTATAATGTACCTTTATACCCTGTAAGTCGCTTTTCGGTGCGTGGCAGGAGGTGCATATGTCTACTTCATTAATACATTACTTTCGCGTACCGGAAAAAAATGAGTTTTTGATGATACTTGTTCTAGCATCTATTTCCCTGATTGCACTAAAATTCCAACGAAGGATGCGGAATAGCACGGGAAGAAGGTTTCTCTATATATTTCTGTTTTCTTACGTATTGCGGATTTGGCTGTCATACGTATGTAATTCAAAACTGTTTGTTGGAAAGTAAAAGATGGCAAAAGTAGGAGATGGATATCATTTCATGAGCATACGTACTTAAATGCATATATGTAGGCTCGAGCAGAATCCCATTCCACGAGAGAATTGCATTGAGTGAATCAGAGATGTGGGGTAGAGGAATAAAGAAATTAAGTAGACATAGAATGGAAATGAAGGAAATACAATTTTGGGAAGGAACGGAGTGGAAATAAGGGGAAGAGGGCTAAATGCGGGAATGGGAAATTGGGAGAAAATATGAGTGGGGGGGTTGAAAAGTAGAGGGAGTCTTTCATAAGGGAGGGTTGATAACGGAAGATCCAGAAAAGGTAATTTGAAGAGAGTGAATGAAGTAGAGGAGGAAGGACGGAATTGAGGATTGGCAATGAGAAGGAAATCGGAGGGAATAAATACCTTCGTCAGAAGGAAAGGTAATGCTTTCATATTATTCATAAATGTTTGTGAAAAAGTACTCCTATATTTTCAGCAAATACGAATAATGCATAATGATGTTGATTATAGTAGTTATGATGATAGAAATATAACATCCTTGATAAGTACATGGTAGAGACTCAATAGTTTCATTTCACTTCTTTATCTTTCTTCTTTAAAGACAGCCCGCTGATAATACCGACTAGTGACATTAACCAACACAATCAATGGGAATTGGTGAAATAGATGGTAATCTTGGAAGAAGAGCAGATTTGTAAGTTCCACAACCATAACATAAAATATCATATATCAAATAGTACAAAATCATAATACTACATATTATTTTTTATATAATATATGATAATTGTGGAACTGCAAAGTTGTTCTTTTTCCAAGATATATGTTGTTGACGAAGAAAAGCTTGCGCATTTTAATTTAATTTTATTGCTGATTATATCAAATAATTAGTCGTAATAATTAATCAAGTAATGATAATAACGTAATACTCCTAGAAATGGGAACTCTGAAACTAATTAGGATGATTTACACTTTATTTATTGACTTTTCAGCTAAATATAAATCAGAAAGTAGCTATCTCCAGCTTAGTGAGAAATTGAATTATTGGGACGATGTAGAGATTGAGGTTTATTGATCTATTCAGCTGATAATTTAGGTGTCCTCCAGTTTTTCTTAAAAATACAATATGACTGTACCACTTTGCTCTGATGGCCTCTTTTATTCATAAAATTTCTTCGCATTTATCCATATTCATCTACGTTTGCACTCCGCAAGCAGCCTTTTATGAATGGCGTTCGGTTAAACATTTTCTAGCCGCTTCTTTCAAATCTATGCTATGTTCGTACATTAAACAGGAAAATACCCAGACTTTGCAACAGGCATAATTTAAATAGATGTAGAGCAGTTATAACTACAAATAGAAATAAGCGAAATGAACATTTTTATAAAATTAAATAAATTTCCTACATATCGTCTTTTTCCTACACTAATATACGCACTCTATCATTTCACTTAGTGGTTCGTGTGCTTATTTTCACTTATAGCTTGTTCGTAACGTTGCGCGGTTGATCGTATCTTTAGATCGAGTTCCTGAAAGCAAGCAAATCTTGATGGGAGATATAATCGATGGGAATGAAATTTGTTTGGTAAACATTCTATCGAAATTCTTTGCTTAAATGGTCAAGGTTACTCACAACGGCAATAATGTAACATGGTAAACAATATTTCAAATTTGAAGGCTAGGATAGATATTCTGAAACAAATTTATTATATAGGAACATTGAATGTTGATGAATTGAAAGAAAACGGGTGAATTGTGTATTCGCAGTTTGGTCCAAAAATAACGTATTAAGGAACAAACCTCATTAAAATGTGATTTCAGGCATATCTATATATGGTATCACAAAAGTTGAAAACCGAATTCCGGTGATTAATTGTTATAATATAATATCAATGAAAAAATGTATTATTATGTGAATACTATATTTTATTTATTTTAAATATTTGATTAATTTTGTGAATTTTCGAATTCATTATTTCGATTTAACTTTCCTGATTCGCAAATGAAAAAAACGTTGATAATATTTTTGAGAATCATCAATGAGAACTAGCGAAACTAAAGAACCTAAGTAGTACTGCAAATGGGTTTCATGCTTCCTAGAAGGTCGTTTCAAATGTAAGTAAGATTGAAGTTTCTAAAAAAGAGTCACCAAAATTTTATGACCATAATAAATCCCTAGCTCAAAATCATATGCAGAGTCACTTCAGTTCTAGAGAGAAGAGTTATTTCATCAAGGGCTCTGTTAAAAGTGAGATTCTCTCAAAAAGAAATACCGTGACTGATAGTTGACAACTAATAATGGCTGATAACTAAATTTCTGATCTCGATAATCATGACAAATATAACAAAGGTTCATCGTTTCATGTTGTGAGGGTTCTGCTGGATTCAAGGTGCTACTTTTCAAGGGTAAATCTCCCTTACCCGAGTTATTTTTCGATTCCGGTTCAACTTCACAAGAAGTTCGGGGAAAGTAAATCTAAAAAAAACCTGAGATCGGCCACGAAAGAATTTCTGCTCAGAAACTCAAAAGCGAACTAGAAAGTTGCAGTTGCAGAGTGCAAGACCGAGTTTTTTTATGGTTTACTATGTGCCTAATCCAGTTCAAATTTTTCGTGATCATTTGTGATTTACAAAAGAATCACTACATTTATATTGATTCCTTTTGATTTATATACACCTACGGTAATGCCCTACAAATCGCCTAATCATAAGCATAATGATTTCCAGTCTGAAAATATTCAGCTCGAAGACTGGTAGATAACTAACTCCCTAAAAACATTAGCAATCGAAAGCTAGTACTGGGGAATGAGGCTTACCTTGCAGAATGAGGAGTGAGGTAATTATTTCCTATCAAAGAATATTGCTAAAAAAATTTATTTGTTTTCAATTTCCGTGTCATTTCATCATAGCAACTTAATCGTTGGATAAGGACGTTGAAGCAGAAATCAAAAGTAAAAAAATCATCCTCGTATCTACAAGTACAGGGTGTCCGGGTTAATCATATAATAAAACAAAATGTAATAACTTGGGAAGTAATTAAGATATTAATTAGCGGTTTGCTTCAACAAGTTTGGTAACTCAAAATTTTTTCTATGTTTGCTTGATGATGGCGCATATGCCACTACGTAGTAATTATGAGGGATTGCTTGGATAATGAGTTCCAAGATCGCTTGATTGGGAGAGATAGTCCATCGATTGCTTGCACCCCCTTGGAAATCCAGACATGAGGCTACTTTTCTGTGGGTGTTTATCAAGAATTAAGTGTACCAGACACCATTTACCACCAGTCTACCAGAACTGCACCATCGAATTCCTGCAGTTATTGCAAATGTTACGCCTGCAATGCTGCAAAACACTTGGAGGGAGTAAAATACAGATTAGATGTCAATCTGCCACTGATGTTTACTTATCGAGGTGAATAAACTGTGTAAAAACATTTTTAGTAACCATATTTCAAGAAAAAAACCGCCAATAAACATTTTAATTATCTCTCAAGTTATTAAGTTTTTAATATTATACGTTTAACCCGACACCCTGTACATCGGAACCCTGAAAATCTTTCATGTATGCCTGTTTTTTATATTATCATAACTGTGTATATGTAAAATTGCATATTAAATTTAACTGTGTTGTGAATGTAATTGTAACAATTAAAATGCCATAATTAAGCTGCCACCAGACATATGTCTAACTGTGGCGGAAATACCAATAATAACAAAAATATATAACTGCGCAATTAAAGGTCTAAATGAATTACTCATTAAGGTAATTTTGATCATGTCAACTTTGTCAGTGGACCAGTTACACTACAGCACTTCCATTCTCCATGGAGGTAGAGATCTAAAAGTTAAGACCAAAGCCGAACTCGTTTCTATCCACGGAATGAAAGTGCGCTCCGAAAGGCAGAGTTCTCCGGAGCGAAGTCCACGGCTATCGATCCTGAATCCGAGTCTTTTGTCATTGACCCCTTCTAATTCATCTTCGTTAAGCTTTCTTCTAACGAAGTTGTACTTCGCATGACCGTGTGGTGAAACTCATCCCAGTAGAAAGAGCATTTGTTCGTGTAGGAAAGTAAAGAAATCATAACACAATTCTGCAGCTTGTAGCAAAATGAGGCGAAAAGAATGTAACAAGTTAAAACTATTGTACGCTACTTAAAAATTTGGCCGTGATAATATTACCTGATGACGAAGAACATTTGCTTTAACGCCAAATGTTCGTTAATTAGATTTACCAAATGAAAATAATTTATTTATTTGTTATACTGTACCTCCGCGATAGGACACTATAATAGGCGGCGATGCTAACTTAGAGCAACACTAATACGAACATAGATCCACATACGAGAATATCACTTAACCATCCCTTCTGTTAACTCTAATAATTTACAGAAAACGCCGATTAATAATTCAAACAGTTACAATTCATAAATCAATCTATAACCGCTACAATCACTATGTGACCATATAAACAAGCTCCAACAATTTACCAGAATCCATGCGTACATAAAACAGAACATACTAGAGAGAAAAAAACACTGCCCACCAACTGTAATAACTTTAAAAACATTTTGTCACTTAGGTGCAGTTCCTCATTGTACAGTCCTAGCCAAAATTAACGCACCACCGGTCGTTAGGATCGCTAGGGAGGTGGTGCGTTAATTTTGGCCAGGAGTGCACTTAAATTCTACCTATGAGGTACTCTAATTGGTTACTAAAACTTATTCACCTTTGTTGGCAAAATAAACTACGGAAATTTGAAATCCACAGTCCCAAAAATTAGTAGATTTACGAATTTGTTAGAATTTAATACTTCATCCTCATATATTTATAAATTTTACAACTACGCTTGGGCACATTTACCAACTGATGATGCTATATGTGTTATCCAAAATTCTAATAAAAGTGGGTAAAATAGAAAAATGAAATTAAATAAAGAATATCAATACTTCATCCCTGTGACTTTAGTCCTTATTTGACTGAAAATAACGCTCTCAAGTATGGGAATTGTTCTTTAAAAATAGGATAGTAACTATCCTAAATATGAACTGATTTATCGGAAAAGTGCTGTTGATTATTTTATTTCAAGTCCGGAATTAATTGGAAGCTATTCATTGAAAATAAAAGGGATCACTGGAAAAGTATACCTCAACAAGTTTAGAGCTTAACTACCTATTGATGCCATCTTGTGGTACTAATGATAAGTAGCGATAAGGCAAAACAAGTATAGCATATATATATAGCATCTAATTTTGAATAAGCCCACTAAATCCCCACCTTACTTTCATACAACCAATGATGTGGCTCAGTTACAACACCTTTGCTGATATAGATTACTGCGTATGTTTAATATCTGTTGTCACGAAATTTATCTCGATATGTCATCGGTTTTATGAGACTTTATTACTTTAGCGTCTTATCTGATTGAAAACAACGCTTTTTCTTTTAAAATACGACAGTTATTATCCTATACAGGAACTGATTTATCGGAAAAATAGTTTTGATTAAATTTCAAGTTCGGAATCTAATTGATTGCCTTTTATTGAAATAGCTGGGAGCAATGGATCTATATGATAGAACCCATTTCCTTATTGACGAGAGCGCTGTCTGTTGGATCTAAAGATAAATAACGGCTAAGGCGAAATATGAAGCAACTTTTTTAGAATCATAAGAGGAATTTAGAATAAAATATACTGACACACTGGAAAACAAATATTCAAAAGAAGTCATTTTACAGGATTCTGAACATTTTTATCAAAATCGAGGAATTCAGTCTTCAGCCTTTTATGTACGAAAAAAAAAATAATTTCAAGCAGTATAAGCGTAAGCATAGCCTTATGCAAAACCATAATAATGGAAATTTAATTTAGGTAAATTAAATTTTACCTGTTGATGCTCGCTGGCGAAACATTACAAAATTAAATTTCAAGTGGAAAATACCAAGAAATTCATTCCTATTATTATTTCCAACTTAGTATAACACTAAGTCACTGATTTCGCTATTAAGGAACATAACAATGAACATGGAATGTTGAGAAAATTATAATAACTGTTTTCTTAGAACTGGTTTCTGGGTATTAATGGTGGTATTGGTATGATTATAAGTACCGAATGTTCATGAAATTTTAATTTAAAATAAAATTAAAACTCCTTTTACACCACGAATTCTTATGAGGGGTATTCCAATATAATCTTTATAGACGTTACGCATTTCATGTACTATTTATACTATTTGCATAGGAATAAAAATCAGATGTGGCCAACACATGACTTTCTCCATATTTATTGAAAACAGAAGCCTATGCCGGTAATATATAAATAACTCCAACACAATGAGTGTAACAGGAAAACGTTTCAAACAAAAGTTGTAATAAAATACATTATCTATAACTTTTGTACAGAATTGTATGTACCTACATTGCATTCTGACAGAGATATGTATGATCGGATAATTACTTTTTAAAATAGAGCGCACACAAAATTTTTTTTACCACAGACAAACATGTTCGGGAAAATAGCTAAACATGCTCTATGGGCCCCAAAACATCTATTCCGTCGAAATCTGGAGGTCGAATTTTTTTGCGAATACAATACTTTCTCTATACTACGTATAGGGAGAAAGTAAAAATTATTATATTTTACGAGCTTATGATCCAAGTGCCGAATTACCTTTTGCATTAGCCCAAGACATGTTTGGTGAACCTATGACGTTTGGAACTCTCACAATGCTAATCATGTTAGGCATTCTTAATGAGTGCATATTTTTGTATTATATTATAAGTTTTTAAATATTAAATCACGATATTTAATATTTATTATGTTATATTGTGCGATAATACAAGTACAGCTCGTACTTTATACAAGTTGCTTGAACATTAGTAATACATTTCAGGGGAAAATTCGGTATTAATTTTTCACTTAAAAATTTGATGCTAAAAAAATCATGTTTCGTATTCCAAACAGATAAATATTTATGATATTATATTATTATGTATTAAATATTTATATTATTCTTCGTAAGGTCTTATGGTATCCATTCTTCACTTAAAAAGTTTAAGCTCCAAAGTAAATGACTGCGTATTCAGTCAATTGAGAACGGTTTTCAGTCAACAAAGATATCGTAAGCCCATAATTGATATAATTATAGAGGCAATACCATTTTAAGGAATGATTTTACTCCAGATCAGCACCCAAAAACAAAAATGATAATTCTTCTTTATTTATGTACATATTTTAGTCCACATACATATAAAATTATAACATTACCATTCTTGCAATAAACCCTATTTTTGATAACAGATTTAAAAAACCATGCCCTAATGTGGATTCGAACCCGAGAACCCGATCGCGCTACCCACTATGCCATCGAGCCCGGCTATGGCAAAACATATCAAAACTTCGCCATCTACTGCAACTGGTGAAACCGTACTTTATGCTCATGGAAGTACGAAGTAAGAGATGGAAATGGCCGTGATCAGCAAGGCGATACTTAAGAAATGCCGCAAGAAAATAGAAATACGGTTGTGTCCATTCCAGTGCCTAACCACTGCAATGGATTGCAATGTCAGAAGGAGTTGGTGACTCAAGCACATGGGAACGCGTCATAAAGTCGATGAAAGACTAAAATCGGAAGGAGGCCTTAGGAAGGGAACTGCAGAAAATGGCCACCGGACTATATGGAGTGCACATAGGAAATCTGGGGGCGAGTTTATTACGTCTTCGAGGGAGAGGTCCGAAATTTCATCGAAAGTTGCGGGGAAATATTATCAACCGCAATTCCGAGACGCAAAATATTTTCCGAATAACTAAAAACACCGCATCGATAAATTCGGAGCGAAATGAAAAATATACCATGGGAGGGAAAAAACACATTCCCTTTGTTTTTGGAGCAATGCGTTATCGAAGTGACAGCGTCACCCAGACGATGAAATAACGAACTGATCCGTGGATTGCGAAATTCGGGCGGAATTAAAAAAAAGGAAGTTTGAAATTTGGTCGAAATTCGGATACAGCGGATAAAGGGAGGTATTAGAGATATTGATGATACACGTAAAATTAAAATGGTTGCGATAATTACATACACATGAAGATAATATACACATAATGATGGTAAAATGACGCTTCATTTCATTTGCAGAATAAATTAGAAATAATTCTTCTGCAAAATCGAAACGAGTACTAAAAGACGGGAACGTTATTGAAAATTCATGTATTTGTCTTGCAATATCGTTTTCAATTTGAAAGTTGGAGAATTTGGGCAAAAAAGACGAAAATTGTGTACAATTTAGTATTTATAAACAAGCAGTTCCCATGACGACTAAGGCGATTGTTGTAGTCTCATACACATACATGTGTGGAAAAGAGTCTAAATATTTAGAAATATGATGCTTTCGAGGAAGTTATGGATCATAAATTTCCAGCTCAATCCCTATAATGTTGGATGTTTAACAGAGAAGAGGGATTATATTTATTCCTATATATTCAGTAGGATCGGATATCAGTAAAAGTTGTAAATTTTTATAAATTAAATTTAGTTCCGTTATTTTTGACTAGGGAATTCATTAGTGTACACAGGTACACATACTAGTATATATAAGACAAGTGAACCTTTCAACACAATCAGCTTTTCTGAATCAATAAATCTAAGATACGTACGGACTCCGGGGGCACTTTAACAGCTGAGGAAACTTTTACACATTTCGGTCACCACCGGGAATCAAACCTGATATCCTTAAACATGAAAAGACCCATAACCTGCTTATTTCGGGTGCTAAAAATTCCTAAATATAATAAATATGTCATTAAAATTATTGAAAATCTCACTATGTGTAATCACACAAAAATTTGTATGAAAAATAAATTAACCATGATATTGCAACCATTGAAGTAATACAGCTTCCAGGTGCTTCGAAGATAATTATGTCGCAAACAAATTCCTCTTAAGCCTTAAGTCCCACAACTCTTAGAATATCTCCAAATTCAGAGCATTTTAATTTTCCGGAAAACCAACACTGATATTTTTACCTCTTGTCTGTCCTCATTCGGGTTTCATTGAACTTTTTAATTCAATTAATTAATCTTGTTTTCTTCTTTCTAATTTCTGGAAATTCCTCTTCCATTTTAGTTATTAGGAGCTAATTTAAAAAAAAAAAAAAAAAAAAAAAAAAATTTTTTCCATTATTAGGAGCTGTTAGAAACTTCTTTACATTTCAACATGCCGAGTTCTAATCAAGATAAAACCTCAAATGAACATGTTCTTAGCTAAAAGAATTAATGTTCATATTTAACTCAGCCGATATACCATGAGAAGAAGGAATGCTCTACTCTCATATTAATTGAATTATGCTAGCGTCTAATAAACATTGTAATTAATACTAAAACGTTTCCATTATATCTTATTAATTTCTAGACCTAGAATAGTATAAAATGTGAACATGAATATTCACTCCTGACGATGAATGCATGGAATCCGAAATACGTGTTGGGTTCTCACAAAAAGTACGGCGTCCTTTCTTGTTTTCGCGGAAAACCGGTGAATGAGAAGAAGGCCGAAAAAACGGCTATTGGAGATTTTAAACCTACGATACAAATTTGAGTCATTAGGAATTAATGGTATTAGCATTCTTAAAAGTGCTTCGACAGCTTAGGTAATTTCACACGTGAGCTTCCACCGGGAATCAAATACAGGAATGCTTTCACGAAAGCCAAAAATGCTACCCACATGGTTAACCAGAAGCACCGTTAGGAATTATTACTCAAAGAAACTATCAATATGAACATCAGTAACTATTTTGCTAAGCAACCATTTCTTTGTTTTGCTCCGTTTTTAATATAACGCCGAATTAATTTTTTTTACAAACTTATGTTTCATCATAATTTGAATATAAATAACGCTGCTACAAATTTTATGCCAGATAAATATTATCTCTAGATATATTTAAAAACATTTATCTCCAATTATAGTAATGATTTTGTTGATGCACGTCTTTTGTGCTGATGTTGTTTTCCCATTGCCTTTCAAAGAGAGTTATGCTAGAAAACTAAGGTTGTTCGTCGTTTTCAAAGCTTAAGAAAAATCTCCGAAAAACTTGCTTACGTTGGATAAATTATTTTAAGAATTTACTTCTTTAAGTATTTTCTCTCAATTTTCGTCTCTTTCTGCATTTTTTGTCATTACATTCTTATATCAAAAATCAGTCTTCAAGTCGAACTTAATTTCTTCTCAAAGCTTCATTTTTAGATAAATCTTCATCGACTAAATTTATTTTTATTATATAAATCGAAAACCTTCTTCGACTAGATTTAGAAATAAGAACAATCTACTCAAAATCTACTAGCTTAGACCTCTACGAGTATTTCATCAGGTATTATCTAATATTTAGTATTTTTATCTGGAACTTATCTTGTATTTCATCTAGTATTACCAAATTACTACACTGCCGTGTTACTAGCTGCACTCATCTTAAATTTACATATTTCTAGGGCGTAAGCGTGCATGCGATTCTGTATAAAAATACGAGGAATAAGAAAGAGGCAGAGAAGGAAAAAACAGGAGCAGATAACAGGAAGAGAAATCGCGGCATAAAGTAGAGGAACAAAAGAAGCGGTAGAGAGAGAGAAAAGCCGTAGATTTCACGAAATAGGATGAAAGAGAGGAGGGAGAGAAAGATGAGGTAGCGGAATGGAGAGAGAGGGGGAATTGTTAGAAGTTAGGGAGGAAATGGAGGGTCCAAAGAAAAGGGAGCCAAAGAGACGAACCAAATATACTGCAGAGGGAATCGAGAAAATAGCTGCTTTTCTCGGAAATCTTGTGCTCCTACTAGAGATAGCACTTCACAAACATTCTTACTGCTACATGGGTACTGTCAGGCATGTAGCATGCGTGTGGGGCATACTCGATTCCATATGTATTTCTGTTGTCGTCAGTTTTGATAATTTTCCTTGATTTTTATTGAAATGAAAATTGATGAATGTTAGACATAATTTTTGAGCACTTCTGACTGCAATTTACGAACTTTAAAATTCCAAGGAAAATTAAAGACCCAAAATTGCACTAAATTTGGAAAATATATTAATTTTTTTAAGAGTTCACTGTAAGTTGGACTTATGGCCAGGTGACAATGTTTAAGGGGAGCATAGAAATGAATTTAAGCCTGGAATTTGCCCAAAGACGGGAGGGAAACCCCTCCAAAAACCTCCCGTAGGCTGTACAATTTAATTAACTTGTACCTATTATAAGTACATAAGATATGATATCTAAAATACCTAAAATATGTATAAGATCTATCATTTAACTACATGGTACATGGTAAAGTATCCACATAGTCACATACATATAAATAGATTGAATGAATATAACAAATACGACTCGAGATAATAATACAGAGGAGATAGCCGTGAAATACACTATAAAAAATTACATTCAGTTTAGCTTGAGCTTAAGTTTCAATATTTTCACATTTTTAGGCATTGGCGTGAGAATTGAACTAGGTAAACCGTTCCGTTCCCTAATACCCATATTAGTGTAAGAGTATTTTGCTGCGTCTGTTATCTGCTATATGAAGATAATGTAAATTTAGAAAGGGAAAAGATTAACATCTAAATGATAATAAAGATCTTTAACGAATGGTGCTAAAAGAAGGGTAAGTTTCGATCCGTTTATGTTGAGAAATATGTGGCAGATAGAGACGGGTTTTGCTAATGTGTTGTTTTCGTGAAAAAATTCCCCTCTCTACTGATACAATACTACAAAGATCCAAAATATTTTGACGGAAAATGGATTATGAGATTATATATATCTTTTGTACACTCCTGGCCAAAATTAACACACCACCGGCCGTAAGAATCGCTAGGGAGGTGCTGCGTTAATTTTGGCCAGGAGTGTACTTTGTCTTCTTTCAAAGATGATTCCTAAGCCACTTTGAAATTCATAAACTTTAGAGATCTCAGCATGTAATATTAGTTTTTAGTATAGATAGGTTTATGGGCTTATTCACACGCCATTCTTCTTGGACGTTTTTCTGCTCTGTGTATATTTTTCCGAGTTTTTTTCCCATGCGTTTCTCCCGTCGAATTCATTCCTCTATTCCTAAGCTTCTCTCATTTGTTAAATTACGTTAATATTATCATACACATGAATAATATGAGTTAGATGGACAAAAAGACTGACTGCTATAAAACTCCACCAATAAAACCACGGTTTGGAACTATAAAATCATTTTCCCAGTCTAAACTTTTTTACAGTATTTACTGGAAAATTCATGGAAGTTAAACAAATTTCATTGCTTGATAAGCGATTGAACTTGAAAACGCATTGATCAATCGAAATACAATGTATTAGAGAAAATTAGATACATAAGTGTCCACTCAACTGTATAGCTGGATCTGAAATTGCAAGTAAGTATATTTATTTCCGCAGATAAGACGATAGTGGAATCGTAAAATAAGTCCCGTAAATCCGGAGTCGTCTTATAACGCAGACACAAACATAATCAGTGCGAATATTTGCTGCTATAGCAAGGCAGTGCTGCAAGATCCAAGGAAATAACATTTGCTCACATAAAAATTATATAAAGGACAAAATTAAGTATATGCTACACGGTATTATTATCCAGATGATGGTCCTTGATCTAAACTAACTTCATGGGCCGATGATAGTTGGATGGTCTTATAAAAATATCCGCCAAAACAAATACAAATAAATACTGACGAAAATATATACCTCGTCTTATCTTTGGATACATACGGTATATTAAAGATTATGGGATTGAATTGGATTAGATTTAAATCTGATTGGAAAAACTGATAATACAAAAGGGCAACTTGCTGCGAAGCGGAAACGAAGAATTCTATTTAAGAGAAATAGTGAGACAGGTACTACTATCGTAAAAGAAATTGTTACGAAGATGAATGAGCAGTAAAGATGGTAATCCCTTAAGGCGAAAGAGTAAAGGCGATAAAAAAGGAAAGAGAGAAAAAAGCAGAGGAAAGGGAGTATTTCGGAAAGGAGGACGTAAAAAAGAATGAGAGAGAATGATATTAAAAATAAAACGCTCGGACACAATTCGGGACTGGTGCGAAAGAGAGAGACAAGAAACAGGGATGGAAGGAGAGAAAAACCGAACTTAATTCAATAAAAGGTGTGCAATGCGGAAATACAAAAAACGGAGATTTCAACGCCCACTGGTGAACGGATGTTCAAATCCGATGCAACTTACAAAGGAGCCGAAAATTACATGTTTAATAATTGATTTAATACGCCCTCACTGTGTGAAGAGATGCACTATGCCGAAAAAGCGAACGGAACAGAGAACGCAGGATTTGCGCTAAATTCTAAGAGGAGAGATCGATGGACTAAATTCCCGGAGTTCCGATTTCGTACAGAACTCTCTCGCAGCGGTTTCTTAAACTCCCGAAAATATGTTAATCGAATACTGTTTCTGGAAATTAAAGACGGCTAAGAAGGTATAAACTGTTATATTAAGTCATGAAGATAAGTGCTTTTACTAGAATCGCATCTGTGGAATAATGGAGGTTTTATGCGAAACAGGAAAGCTGGAAAAAATAAGAGCTTATTGTAGTCATCAATAAAGTAAGTAAGAATGTGCGTGTGTGTGTGTATGTATACCAGCTAAAAACTCAAGAATCCGGATACACACGATTTTTTTTTTAATTTATAGATAGTTTAATGCCTTTTTGGGCAGATAATAAGCTACTTTTTATTTACCTAATAGTCCAAGGTTCGATCCCAGACGAGTGAAAGCGATACCATAAGAAACGCAGGTAAAGTTCATTTATATTCTCGTAGGTTGTATTTCCTTAACAAAGTTGAAATAGTAACATTCGTTGCATGCAATCGAGGTAAGAACTAAAAGAAAAAGCACTAAAAGAACTATTAACTAAAAACCTAATGATTTTTGTTAATAAATAAAATTGGACTTAAATTTGATGACACAATCCGAGGTTTCATTAGTTTTATATAGTTTATGAGAGTATCCCAACTTTAAGACAGTATTCTATAAACCACCGCATTCAGACATGAAGGCATTCCTAACGGAATAGCAAGTTATTAATAGAAACATCAACTCGTCGGTAGAGTGGCCGAGCGGTCTAAGGCGCTGGTTTAAGGCACCAGTCTCTTCGGAGGCGTGGGTTCGAATCCCACCGCTGCCAGTAATTTTGTACCCATTTCGTCATTGTGACGTATTAGGATACCAATTCTTTTAACATCTTCCGGAAAATGCGAGAGTGCAGTCTCCGGTAGTCTCCGACATCGACCAATCATGTAGTCAATAGTAAGATAGCATTGACACCCTACAAGCCTGAAACGAGTCGTTTGAACCACTTTTTCAATCTACCGCGTATCATTTGCAATAAAACTGAAGTTTTGACGTCGATGTAAATAATTTGGATGTTACCTTGTTAACTCTTTTATAATTAAATATATTTAGTGCAGTGCAGTGCAGTGCAGTGCAGTGCAGTGCAGTATAGTGAAATCGAAAGCTTATGGTCCTTGGACAGGAGCTATTTTCTAGTTGTATAATGTATCACAATTTATATACGAAAGCGAGAGACACAGAGACCCTGTTGTACTGATAATGTACGCTAATATAGTATGCATCCTGGAGCCATAAGCTTCCAATTTCACTACACCATCAGTGCAGAAAAAATCATTGTGTACGATTCGATCAGACTGTGCTGGGAGTCGTCGGCTTACGACTTATGCGATGGTTTGACTTACAGTGGCTGTTACTCTGTACCTTTTTAGATGTTCACAAATCATTATTCGCACATGCAGAAGGTTCAAAGCATTAATTTAGTAACTTGATAGTATAGTATTGAACCCGAAGGCCGGATGGAACCTCAGCCCCTCTGACATAAGCTAATAAGAGCACGCAGAGAGGAATGAGGTTCACTAGGCAGGATGAGGAGTGAGGTAGTTTGCCATTGCTTTCCTCTCTCATCCAGAATGCTATAAGCGGAACGTGTCCATGTAAGTGAAGCACAATGACTAACAACGAGTAACACTTTTCTTGGCATTCCGCAAGGAGAGACCTAGATCGGTATAATTATTCACTAATATCTCAATAGCTTTGATTTCATCACAGCCACGACCAAGACTGACAAAAGAAAATGAAAGATGCATTTTCTCTATCCTGTACTACTTGAAAAATGAAAATATTCCATTCATCAGAATAGGGCATCAGGATCAGACTGATATTAATATTTTTGATATAAGTGTGATTTTTGTAAATTCACCATTATGCTGCATTTGTAATTTCCATATTATACACAGCTTTCTTTTACATCTTTTAGCTTGTACTATCAGTAGGCTTGCGGAGGTTTTTCGCATCCTTTCTTAGTGGGTGTTTTCCTGCAGTGGATCTTTTGTTCTAAGTTATCACATTGGGTTTGTTTTACTTCCACTCCTTCTAAGGTTTTCCTTACTATTTCTGTTAACCTACACACAACTTTTTATGTATGTAATATAATTGACGGAAGGTTAGATGATAGAAGAGACCTTTCAGTCTCAAACTCGCCTTGATAAAGGCCTTATCTTAGATGAGTAAATAAAGATGCATTTTATTCTATCCTGCACCAAAATTGATGAAGGAAAACTCATTTGTTAATTTTTTTCATGTATATGTAGGTTTTAAAACGGTAACGTGCAATTAAAATGTTATAATCATATAATACATACATCCTGATGTGAATACGTATCTAAATATTTGTTAAAAATCACCGCTGACAATTACCATTATTTTCGTAATGTATATTTGTATCGGTTTATATATGTACCTCAGTTTTTTACTATTAGGAACCTGCTGACGAGCAGTCTGTGCTTAGCAGGGTCTACTTTGTATAATATGGAATTTGACTATTGTAGTGATTATTACCAAATAGAGATTTAATTTCTCATTAAATTCGTCAAGGTTTAGCACTAAGTACGAACATTTTCATATAAATCGGAAATATCTACAATTAAAAAAGTACGTGAGGGTGAGATATATTCTCGAAACGTGTAATTTTTGTCAGTCGGGAGTAGGTCGTCGTTACGCACTCTAGGCGTGAATCGGAGTTAAGCTACATCAGCGCTAATTTGAACGTTCTCTGAAGGGATAATACAGGCGGCACAACGGACAGACAAACACGGCGTAAGCGAGAACGCAAAGGCGCAATTGGTTTGCACTCTAGTTGCGCGAGGAATCAGCTCCGAAAAAAACAGAGAGACGGAGAAGAAGGGAGGGAAAGAGGAGAGAGGGTGAAAGGAGGCGGGAAAAGTGAAAGAGGGAGAGGATAATAAAGAGGGATTCGACGAGACGGAAAAGTGAAAGGAACAGCGGGGGGAAGATCGGAGATGAGGAAGAAGAGGGAGAATGGAGAAGGAAGGAGGGGAAAAGAGAATCCGAAAAGACAGAGAAGTAATAGGGATGGAGGATATAAGAGGATAAGTCGGAGGGGAAAGAAGTTTGATAAATATATACAGTGAGATCTCGATCTAATGTTTGAACCGGACCGAGGGAAATCGATTCTAGTTGCGGGAAATCGTAAGATGCGAAAATAATGGGCGTAGTTGCTGTGGCTGGTAAGAGCTAAGGGCCGGGAAAATGTTATACACAATAACGGTATTTCAGTGTATACAGTAAATTAATTTTTCGCTGATTACTAGGAAGAACTGGATATGCATCAGTTTTAAGAATGTTATTGACGTAAGGTTAAATAGAAAACTGGTACATAATACAGAATGCTTCACAAATTGCGTTATTATAAATCGTACGTGAATTCATATATTTTTATTAATTTATACGTAAATAAAATACTATAAAATATACAATAATAAATGTATATATTTGTCAATCTGCCATTATTACTCATGTGATTATATCGATATATGTGATATCGAACGCGATATGTGAACACATCGTCTTTGCTGAGCTGTAGTGAGTATGATTGTCAGCATTACAGGAAAAAAGATCAAAGAAGTACTCCGTAGGGGAATTCAAAAGTGATTTTGTTATCACGTATACGTGAATTCATATATAATTTCAAATTATAACTTGAAATTTAATATGAATTTTAGGTATGTTACATTTACGCAGTCTATTTTATAACAAACTTTTATCTCCTTTAATGCAGAAAATCACAGTTGAGTTCTAAACGAATCAATAGACGAGATCAAATAAAGAGGCGAATTTTATCCATCAGAGACCCAAGGCCCCCAACTTTGAGGTCCTAAGAAGTATATATTATAAAAAGACGAAAAAACGTACTTTTTTGGCTCTCATAATGGTGGGGCCCTCAGCTAGAATCTGGTACGTCTTATGGTAAATTCATTGTTGACTAAATATAAAATATTATAAACGAAGAAAAGGGAACAAAAAAGAAAATGTAATAATTAACAGAGTGATATGATGAAATAGCTGTGTTAAACAAACAAATGTAGGATTTATCTTCGAGAAGAAAATCTTTCGCTGGAGAAAGCATGGTTTACGAATTGGTAAACAGAATAGACGAAGGATTGACAGAAGTAAAGAAAAATACTGCATTCTAGTTTCACTAGTCAGTTGCCAACTGAAATACTGTAGTTTAAGACTTTTAATTTAGTCAATAAATCGATTTTTCAAACCGTAAGATCGAAAATACTGTACAGAGACGACCTGAAGTAAGGCTATTCTTGCAGTGAAGAAAAATACACAGGTTTTCGTTCCTATATAACAATCATTATCGACTAAAAAAACTGGACCGCACTATAGAAAGGAGAAAACTCTAGGGAGCACTCATTTCCTCAAATCCCATCTCCTTTAATTGAGAAATAACGGTTAGTGCGGAACGAAGTACAGGAGAGGCCAAAAGGAACGAGAGGAGAACATAACTGATAAATATAGAAAAAGGAATGGAATAATCCGAGGAATATGTTATAAAGGGTGGAACAGCTTCCGAAGGGAACGAAAAAAGCGCGAAACGGGGATAAATATTTCGTTTCGGGGAAAACCACGCTTTCTAGAATCCTCGTCATCTTCAGGTAGACAAGAAAAGAACGGAAAGAGACGCGAAAAGGAAGAACAGAGAGGAGGGATAAACAGCGACATACAGAATAACAACGAGTAAAAAAGAATGAGAGAAAGAAGGAAAACGAGACGAAAATGGGGATAAAATAGCGAAGAGGGGTTGGAACGGGGAAGAATACATAGAGCGGGGTACAAACAGAGGGGGAATGATATAGAAGGGAAAAAGGAATAAAGTCGGCGTGGAAGGGGAGGCGGGGGAGGGGAATAAACAGAGGGAGGGGGAATCAGTAGCACGGCAAAGGGGGATGAAAAGGGGTGGGGGGAAGGGTTAGGGCCCCCCCTCCTCCCACGCGCCCTATTGTGGCTCGACTTGGCAACGCCGCCCACTCCTCCCTCGCCTACGCTTCATCACAATCCCTCCCCCTCCCCCGACCCCTTCCATTCATCCCCTTTCGTTTCAAACCCCTGTATATCTCATTCGCCTCCCCTATCTCCATGCTATTACCCTCTCCCTGATCAAACCCACCCCTTCGTCTATCCCTTCAACGCCCCTCCCCCTAGATTCCATTTCCTCCCCATCCTCCAGCTAAAAACCTCGGTGATATTTTACCAACTCTTTTCCCACCTCCTTTTTTAATTTCGTAACTTCTTCCCTAGGTTTACCTAGGCGGGGACATCCAACTTTACTCTCCCGTTTTTTCTAATCCGGTGTCAGATACCCCATCATCGCGTAATGGCCGAAACCTCCGATGGTTTTTCGCTCTTCTTTTTTTCCGCAGTCGGCACGCCATTTGCGAATTTTCCATTTTCGGCCGGCGATTGTTTCGGATCGCGCGAAAATCGCGTGGAATCGCTAGACCGAGACGATGGTTCTAGAATTTTTGCCCGTGCGCGCGGCGTCGTTCGTTTATTGGAATCGATTTGGCCTAAAAACGAATAAAGTGAGAGGTTCGTTACGGCGGTGTTGGCCAACCTGGTGATGTTTGCTCCAGTCCTAAGCGTCCGCACTAGCTGAGAGCTAATCATCGCAAATCCTTAGATCAATACCTCGATTGATCGACGATCGATCCAGCATGCATCGATATATCGCTATTCAATCTCAGCATTTAATCTTGGAAAATTTTTAAGACTTCCGGCATCGCAAAATATTCCTCTGAAAGGATACTGTTTTCAGCGCTACTGCGTCAACTTCATACCCTGCCACTACTTCTCGCAGAACGTTCTGCTGGAACCTGAAATATTCACTGCAATTCCAAGCCGTGCAGAGTGAGGTATATGTGTGATTACCTTTAACTCTATCCGTACCAGATAAATAAATATCTGGCTCAATAGAATATTTACTCAAGTGCGCATATTTCTATGCGTAAAGAAACCCGCTTAATTTTTCAATCGCTTCCTGACAAAAGATTCGTCGATAAAACTTCCCAAAATAAAATTATGACGTGGAAATGAAAATCTGTTTCACAGATACAAAAAACGATTGAATTCCAAGTAATGAGAGACAATACTGTATAAATTAAATGGTTATTAAAGATTTTTTAAAGTTTTCCGTCGAACGCTGATTTCTGAAATTATCGTGTAAGCAGTCCTTCATGAATATTTCGTAGTTCTCCTTGGTTCTCAAAATTGTTATCTGAAGTCTTTTCTAATTTTTTTTCAATTCTCAACTGTACTTATCATCGATTTCTATTTCGCAACCTAACTTGATTGAGACGCAAAATTCATAATACACTCGTAAACTAAGTCTAACATTCTTAACTATAGTATAAAAAAACAAGTACCTCTAATTAGACATAATTAGCATTGAATTATCTTAAAAATGTTGATTTACTTCTTTTAATAAAATCAACAGTCTCAGGCGACGTCTTTTGGAAATAAGTCATGATGAAATTAACAAAATTTGGAAAAAGTGGAAAAAGTACAAATGTTGTTATTTTCATCATTACTTCTTTTAAATTTTAAATCAATTTCGTATTGATTTACTTTTT
This sequence comes from Sympetrum striolatum, assembly GCA_947579665.1. Classification (NCBI taxonomy): domain Eukaryota; kingdom Metazoa; phylum Arthropoda; class Insecta; order Odonata; family Libellulidae; genus Sympetrum; species Sympetrum striolatum. The sequence goes on along the minus strand of OX388351.1, from coordinate 14,378,320 downwards.
CATTTGTAAACACAGTTATAGATGATGTTTAATTAAAATCCACACTGTTTGATACCAACTAAAACGAGGTGTTACAGTATTCTAAAGTGAACGGCATTGGTACGATCCGGAAGTGAGAGGTAATATTATCCTTCCTCTTATTTTTCCGCGCCCCTTTACCTTAAAAAATTGAATTATTACACAATTATTCTCAGTGCATCGTTACTTGTTTTCCTAATGGCAGGATCACTCTTAAATTATAAAATTGTTACCCATGTTTGCAAATATTTAGCACGTAAATTAGTACATAGATTGAAAGTCGACTATAAAACAACATGCAAATGTTAAAATACTAATGATTATAATTTTGGGTTAAGTATTCAACTGATATGAGGCAATGTCAAGGAGGGCTACCCATTAGCGAAACACCATTTAAAGTTTGTATTGATTTCAGGATTTCCGTTTTGAAAACAGTTCGTCATTCAAAGAAGTGATGGTCCAAGGAATGAATTTTCAAAGAAATGGAAATTTAGTAGCCAGGAAGCTTTCAGCCAGATGAATACCTAATAATCATTGATTATTTCTTTGATGATAGTTTAGCCTGACTTGACCATCGAAAATTCGCCATTCGAAGATATGATTTTAGGAAAAATTACTTCTGAAAGAACGATTGGCGAAGAAATTTTATGCTGCTTATACTTATAACGATTGCGTGATAATATATTAATATATAATTATTTTCGTGGAAATGATATGCTTTTAAAACAAATTAAGTGACAAGTATCACATGGAAAGCAATATAAAACGGTGTGTATATGAAAACATGTAATTTGGATAAAGAAATAAATAACGTCCTTATTCCGGGCGAAATTAAGACTTGAAAGTTTCCTCTTCTCTTCAACCCGCGGTAAAATGGATACGAGTACGTTAGGGGACAAACTATATATTTATAAAATTTCGTTAAGATAATTTTTTAATAAATCAATACTTCAATCATTTCAATGCACTCTTTTATATGTATTGTTTAAAACGAATCATTACGAAGCTATTACGATATATTGATAGATTTCGTAGCTGGTTCTAATAAAGCCAATATCATATAGTGCGTTCCAGGTTCATTAGTCAATTCAATAATCTTCAACTGTAATTGGAATCTTCCAACGTAAGCAATATATTATAATTGATATTTGCTACAGTTACACTGAAGTCAGGTGGCAGCCCCAAACGTTGTCAAATTAACCCTTTCTAACTAAAATAATTAAATTTAAAATTCCTAAATTACATCACTATATTAAAAAACAGAACTAGGTCACCCTCTTAACAACAAAGAAGACTAAATTTAGCGAACATCTATTGTACATTACTACCTACCTAGACCTAATGATGTAGCGACGCTACGAAACCTAGGTCGTGTTTTTTCAGATATTAAATTAGTGGTCGAGTAAAAGTTTGTTACCATGACTTTTTTACAAATTAAGAAATACCGCAATGTTAACCCTGAGATGGTTTCGTTTACTACCTAGTACTATGTATACTATATACATAGTACTATTATATCCCTATTACTCCACATAATACATTTACATAAGATATATTCAATCATAACTGTTCCTATATAATCATATTTTACATTGCTCCTTTGATAAGTCACCTATCACATCCTAAGTTTCTCAATCATCACGCTTACGTATTATAGATTTAACAATATCTAAAACAACACATCCAAAACCCCCTTTCATATGATACATTTTTATAATATCTTAAAGCTTCTAATTTTAAATTAAATTGTAATGATAAATTATAAAATATTATAATAAATTATTATATATATATTAAATAATAAATTTTATAAATAATTAAATTATAATTTAAATTAAATCATCAGATTGAGGAACATCGCATACGTAGAGAGAGGCTATTCTTGCGATTTATAGAAAAGTGTGTAATATTTCATCCCAATCATTAACTAGAACGCACTATAGGAGGATATTAGGCCGTGATAACGTCTAATTACCACAATCTTTGAACAGACAAATTCAAAGCGTTGTCTGTCAACCTAAATTGCATTTTCGCGACGATCTACCGACCACCGTTCCGTATCGCTACCTTCCATCCTTTGGACCATTTTGTTTCCCTCCCTTTTTAAAACTTATTCCCCTCCGCGTCCTTTATCATCTTCCCTTCCCCTCCATCATTCGTGCACCTTTTCTCTTCTCCGCATATATTTTTTCTAATCGTCTTTCTCCCCTTCTTTTTCCACTTCATTCTTTCCGTCTTTCACTAATACCCGCAGCTTCCCATCCTCCGCCATCTCTACTTGAAGAATGACGTTCATCTGTTATTTCGAGTTTTGTCGTACATTAACAGTTCATCTGTCTCTCCTCGCATTCATTTCAAACCTTTGGTAATCTAGAAAGAGAGGCATTTGTACCCGTTACATAGCGCAACAGTTGTTGTGTGCTTGTCGAATGCACGTGGATGCATATCTTTGGGCTATTCATAAGTTGCATATTTATCGCGAGATGCCACAGGTAACAAAACGCTTCAAAAACTCTGCCTCCGGCAAATTTAATACGTTCCAACAAGTTTTTGGTTTGATGATCATTTCATAATTGTCATTTATTTAATGGGAACAAGTTTAATCAACCGAATACATTCGTTAATCAAGTTTACGAAATCGTGACTTCATGAAACATTACATTAAGGATAGCGAAATTCAGTCGTTTACTACTTGATCATTTATAACGCCTTCTTTAGCTATTAGAATAGTCTTAGAAGCTGAATTAAAAAAGTAATTCCATAACGATATTTAAAGTAACTCTAAGTAAAGATACGTAGATACCGGCAGCTTACTTGTGAAAATCAATCACCTTTATTCTTTATAATTTCATCTATTTTTATGGATCAAAGGCAATTGCGCTCAAAGCGATAGATCATGATAAAAGAACGAATGCAAATAGGAATCGAACCCGGGGCCACGAGGTTCAATCGAGTTGCCGCGTTGAATAGCAAAATGGATTTTATTTGAGCCTCACCCCTTTAGGAGTCATGTAGTTTCAGTTGATTGGTACTCCAGCTCGCATCCAGGATTTGGAAGTCAATAAGGTAGCTCAGATAGATTCACTAAGCTTCCATCTGAAGCAAAAAGAAAACAGTTACCTCAAACATCCATTCTCAACCAGCTTTTCTGCGTGTTTTGCCTTAACTATAACGACGGCAATAATATCCCACCTCTTCGCAGCTTAACTCAGAAAAATCAATATGGTGCACCGCAACCTCTTCTAAATCCATAACTAATCAAGATAGGGTCACTATATGAGGTATGGTAATACTTTCTATAATGAGCTACCCTGATAACAAATTTTTCCGCTGACAAGGACTGTCTTCGCAGTTTTCCGGAGTCAGCTAGCACATTTTCATGAAGGTGCGCGCGCAGGCGGGAGAGAACGAGGAAATCAAAATATCTAAACGTAGTTGATGCTCAGTGGTGAAAAGTTGGTATTTCGTGCAATATTTATGAGTATTTCACGCTTCAGAACTTCTTGTGTAATCTCATTTCACCTCTTAGAAATCAAAACGTTAGTAATTAAAGCAGTATCATAATTATATGGTACTGGTATTTCCCATCAGCTACCTTCTGGTATTGCTAGTCTCCTAGGAAATTGTGCCGACTAGTACATTTAAGCTAAGGTTCTCCGAACCCTTAAACAAATAAAAAAGCCAAAGTTAAAATAAAACGACCTCAATTCAGAAATCTCATTACTAATGCTTTCATGAATATAGCACCTACGTTCAACTTCGTCGTGTCTAAATAGCCATCCAAAAAAAGGCTTGTTTCCTAGGAAACGGTGAAGCCGATTGGTCAATTTGAATTGAGGATCGTTGAATCTTTAAAGTGCTGAAAAAATACCGAAGTTATAATGAAATGCGCTGAACACAGAAAAGTAACTTACATTTAACTTCACCTTGTTCTTCATAGCCATCGAAACAAAGTGTTTTCACGATAACATTCTTCATTGTACTTTTTTTTTACTCTACGACCAATCTCAGCAGCACCAAAACTTCGCCAATGGCGTGCATTTACGATAATTATAAAACATTTCAAAGCGTCCCTGTATGAGAAATTAAGCCAGTATTTGCGTTTGGCATCGTCACCCCATGCATAACTGAAATGTTCGGTATATCAATCACTTGAATCTCGAGAAAAGTAAAATTCAATTGCTTAGCGCCATATATAATGATCGGAAAAGAAGATAAGGAAAGATACAATCAGAACAGACCTAGCAAAAAACTAAGAAAGGTATCAACTTAAACAATAGATATCATAAAATAGCGAGATTCTACTTTCAGAGATAAGAAGGCGCTAGATACACCAATCTGGCGCTAAATCTTGCGCTGAAATAGTAGTGTTATTCGAATGGTATACTATACACTCTTTACGTGACACATTGCCAGTTCAAGGTATGCACAAGATTTTCTATCACCAACAGATTCCGCATCTGGAGTATTGAGCAGGTGGGCTTAGCGGAGCGGTCACAGGCTTGAGCGATGCTACAAAATTATATCGATTGGTGAGCACCCATTGCTAAGAACAGAGATCGGTGACAGGTGAGAACATCCGCGTCAACGACCAGCGGAGACTTCATTGTCGGCACTTCCGCTTCGTCTACATTCCATTGAATAGCTGGGTTACGGCAACTTAGGAGTTACTATAGGAAGTGTGCATAATTTACAGCCATTGCTAATTGCACGAGATATTGGGCATCCGGCAAATTTTGATGGAATTTTAACTATCTACTCAATATAAAAACCACTTTTTATATGAATTAATTAATTTATCCATCCGATGTCAGTAACTCTTCACAAGAAAAGCATTGAACCAATTTTTGAAAATCGATTTTACGTACTTTCCGATGACATAGAAATTCGAAATGCTAGAGATTCAATTTACAGGCCCAATGAAATATTACGTATCGACATTTTTTGGCCAAAAGTAAACATGGTTCTACTGTGGAGTACTCGGGGAGTCCTACGAAATAAATGCAAGAAAAAAATCTATTTTACCGTTCGCAGGCTTCATTTCATTTACAGTATTTAATTAGAAATAATGGTACTAAGAAATCGTGTTTCAGAAGTTTATTAGAAACACCAAGCTTTTTAGGAAGAAGTCATAATCACAAAATAAAACTTAGACCGCAAAGAACCAATATAGCTAAATACTCTTTCTTGAATAGAGGCATAGCAGAGTGGAACAAGTTACCTGGGGAGCTCTTTGAGTCCCTTCCTAAAAATCCAAAATCATTTAAGAAGAAATGTTCCGTATTGTTGTAGTGTGAACTTACTAGTATATGCTCAAATAATTGTGGAATTGTGTAATCATATTTATATAATATATAAAAAAATTATAAGGTATTGGTAATTACAGTAATGTGATTTTTTTCTTTTATTGGAATTATTAATTCATAGTATTATTTATGGAATGTATATTAATTTATTAATTGTATATTTTATATATTGAGATTAGCTGCCACCAGACTGCTGTCTAACTGCGGCGAAAATTGTAATAAATAAATAAATATGTGAATCACAAGTCAACAATGCAAAAGTGTAACCCAATGTTATGTAAGGACTGTTCTTTGTTATTTAGTTTATGTAATGTTTTTTTAATGTAATTATTGAATGTAAATATTAACTATAGATAGTCGGACATTATTAAATTATGTAATCTTTTGGCTATCTCAAGCATTATATATACTGCTTTATGTTCATTTTACATATATATTTGTAAATAGTATTTTTGTATCTGATGATTGATAGAAATAAATTGAAACTGAAATTAAGATTTTTATTGGTTACTAGCTAAACCCGGCCACGCTTCGCTGCGGCTCAGTCAGATATGAAAAGAATGGGAATGTAGATAAAGATATTCTAGCAAACACATATATTCACATAACTCAATTCAATACCCTGCCTTGAGTTGCTGTAGCTATGTTGTGGAATGAAAGGCAAGGATGAATAAAGAAGTTTTCATCGATAATAATGGATATAGCACTATGACTAAGATTCTTATTATGACTCAAGGATATGAAGCTCAGTCAATTAGATATTGCAACTGCATACGCCTTAGCTGTAGATCTAATAGTTATTGGCGTCATTGAGTCGATTGAGTTGCTCTTCTTCTCGATTCAACCCAAAAAACTGGTACTATGGCCCGCAAAAACAAAGACGACGATCAAGTGGAAAATAACGAAAGAAATGAATGCAAAAATCAAACACAAAGTAAGTCACACTTTGTTTCTCGAAAATAGATCATTAAATCGTTTTTAAAACAAAACAAATGAATTGAACTCAATAAAACATTCGGTATCAAATTCACTCACATTTCGATTTACGAAAATAGATTACTCAAACCATTTCCAACGATTGATTATGTACAGTCCTGGCCAAAATTAACGCAGCACCGGCCGTAAGGATCGCTAGGGAGGTGCTGCGTTAATTTTGGCCAGGAGTGTACATCAATGTGAACGAAATCAACCAAACAAAAAAAGAACTTCTTCTCAACTTTAAATAGGCTAAAATGCAGGAACTTGGATTCAAAAATGGCAGTTATCGTCAGGGGGTTGTGTACACCCTCAAAATTTTACAAAAATTTCGCGTATTTCGCGTAAAATCTCAATAATTCAATTCGAAAGCTATAATACACGACCAAAATAATATTATTAATTTATTTGACCTTCTTTTGGTGGTTGTCTCAATTTTGTATGACCAATACTTTTAATTTAATTTTGCAAAAGAAATAAAGCCTGCAGCGGAAAAAAATGAACTTTACGTGCATTTCTTATGGAAATGCTTTGAATCGTCTGGGATCGAACCGAGGACGAGATGTCAATCATTTTTACAATAGGAACACTCTCTTATATGAATTCAACGTTATGTTAAAATTTCAAGTCAATCGAGAGAGTATTTTCGAGTTTTTCGGTCACAAATATACGTTAGCTGAAGATTTGTAAATATGATTAACATCGTTTTGGTTTAGAATTGCAAGAATTTAAAATTCACAGAATCGGGCGAGATATGGTGGATATCCATCATGCAAAATGAAGGAGATTTTTCCACAAAATTTTGTGGAAAAAGTACCAATTATTTCCTTCATTTTGCATGCAAGAATTCAGCCCATAAATATGAAAATTCGGTGTTTTTCTATGAATATAAACAACCAGTCTCCCTGTGAACCAAGGCGATTTTTGAAACTGACTCTCATACGAATTTATGGGAATAATAGGACAATAAGAAATATATAAGGAGGTATTTAGTTTATGCTATTACAGATGTATATTTTTATAAGTAAATTGTGTTCAACGGGGAAATTTACGATTCTTCAAATTTTTGGATAAAAGTAATTCCTTAATCGGATCTAAATTATTATATACCACTTTCAAACTTGAGTTTTCTTTTAATGGCCATTCTATGGGTTAAATTTTAGAGTCATGATCAGACAAATGGACGACAAAATACCGGAGGAGGTCTTATATTTGAAATTACCTTTGAAGGATGTCGAAACGTGAAGACTACCTACTCTTTCAGGATCTACAGAAAGTAGAGCTACTAATGTCTCAGGCGGAATGTAATATCTACTCACGAATTAATAATTAATTCGAATCAAACGGGTATAGACTAATACATTGAATAAACATAATATTGCCAGAAGTATAAATTTATCTGTAGCGTGTACGAATTTAAGAAGAGATTTAATTTTGACCTTATCCTTATAATAATTTCGTCGCCTGCAACCAAAAATATCTCCATGAAAAGATTCAAAGGTGTACTACATTCTCAAATGCAAGTATTTTCGTTTCAATATTATTTTTAATATTATTGTGAGCTCTCCTTAAGACATTTTATTTAGAGCAGTTACAATTCTATTCTTCGTTATGTTTGCTGTTAAGCTATTCGTCTGTTAAGACGTATTTCTCGTAGAAAGTACTCAAACTAGATTTAAACTAAACGAAATTTCCAAAATACTGGTGTTCCTCGAGGTATTTCTTTAGTCTCACATGGACATTATATGCTACATGATTTTATGTAAAACTGAAGATAATTCTTTATATTCTAGGATTTGGAATTGCAGACGAAGAACAGTCTAAAACACAAGGAAGGACTATCACAACGTTACTGAAACTACGAGGATGAGAAAATATTGCTTAAAAAACGCCCCAAATTAAAAATATCTATATAAATTCACATATATTATTATTTACGATATAATTTTAGAGAAATCGATGATTGAAAATATTTGGCAGATTTTTTACGGTTAATAATGCCATATTGGAGTTTATATTTACATTTGCATGTGTTTATCTTTCAGAGATAAAAATTACAGAATACGATAATATTTTAATATTTTTTAAGGATTATATATCATCCTAAAATTCATATTTCGATATATTTTCCTTATTCCCCATCATCCTTGCAACTGGATACATAGTCAATACAGAATCCTAACAACCAGAGAATGCAAATACGCGTCTTTACCGAGACTCGAACTCGGGGCCTCAGTTTTGCTAGGATAGTGCTCAAACCTACAACAACGAGGAAGGCAAAAAAATTGCCCCCTGAGAGAATCGAACTCTCGACCCCTGGTTTACAAGACCAGTGCTCTAACCACTGAGCTAAGGAGGCACTGTTAAAACGCCTCCAAACTTTTATTTCAGATATCTCTTTCTTCATATTCGTGGGTGCGAGTGAAAATTGAAGAGACTATGAATGCTACACCAACTACGCAGCGTTATTCTGCGGAGGAAGGGAGGTTGCGACGCAGTAGTACGAACGGTAACATTGATTGGAGATTATTTTACTTTGTCATGAACTCATTCACTATTTACTCTTAGCCATTGTTGACTACGACAAGATATTTCAGCAAACTTATTTCACGTAAGAAAACCATTTCTCTATCGCCGTAATTTATATTCTGTAGATGTATTCATTTCGATCTTTTTAAACCATTCAAATTTTTTCTGCAGCAAGATTACTCTAAAGCATCAGGTTTATCTGCCATATTATTGCCTTTATTGTAAAACATCATGCAAGATGACAAAGTTGAGCGATGCTGTATGTCATATTTCAGCACGGCAGCATAACATATCTTTATCAACGGGATTTTAAAACTTGAAAGGAATCCCGGATTACTTAAATTTTACTATCTTTAGAATCATAATGATTACTCTTCATCTGAAGTTTATCGTAGAATACAGAAGCAAATTTTTGGCGGAAGATGAATCGGCTGAGCATTTTATTTTGAACTGTATTTTTTTATGATGCTTCCAGAGATTGTGATACCTTTAATCATTTTTTAATGTATATTTTGGTAAATTTTGCCCTGTTCCTTCGTCCATATTTACCAGATGCAGTTTTCATCTTGTCTGCACTCCAAAAATCCTAGCTACGATTTATAAGGAGATAATCTTGGATTTTAAGGACTGAGCTCCTTCGTTCATTTACGAATACTTCAATTCTGATAATTATTCCTTCCAATCAAAATGAAAGATATTAAAAAAATATTTCAATTATATCAATTACAAAAATCTGATGTGGCCAGCACATGACTTTCTCTATATATAAGATGTAAATATTTATCTACGATAGTATTTTCGAACTCTATATTCAATCTAAACTTGGAAGATAAGTGATTAATTTATATCATATTATCTCACGTCACGTCACAAACATTATAAATAATGTATTTCGGGACATGATCGATGAAAAACGATGAAATGGCCTTTCGCCACAGCGCCCAGAGCGCCCACAACGTACATAATCAGCAACTTCCGGTTTATCAGTATTTCTCAAATAACTCCTACACAATCAGTGATACAAAAACATGTTTCATACAAAAGTTATAGTAAAATACCTTTTCTAAAACGTTTATAAATAATAGTATATACCTAAATATCATATTTATGGAGATATTTTGAAAACCGGAAATGAGCTTTGAAGAATGAAGCTCGACTACCGATTAACCGATTTGCTCCAAAAACTAATCAACTCTAACGACACCAACTAAAATACTACATATGGAATTTGGTTTTGACCCGACAATTAGTTTTAATGTTAGAGCGCCCTCAAAGTACAGTCCTGGCCAAAATTAACGCAGCACCGGCCGTAAGGATCGCTAGGGAGGTGCTGCGTTAATTTTGGCCAGGAGTGTACATAATGAGCTGCTTCCGGTTTATCAGTATTTCACGAATAACTCCTAATCAACCGGTGATACAAAAATATGTTAAGTACAAAAGTTATAGTAAATTACATTATCTAAAACTTTTATAAGTAATAAAATATACCTATATATCATATTTATGGAGATATTTTGAAAACCGGAAATGAGCTTTGATGACTGAAGCTCGACTTCCGGTAAACCGATTTACTCCAAAAACTAATAAACTCTGACAGCACACACCACAGTACTATATATGAAGTTTGGTATTGATACGATTAATAGTTTTCACGTTAGAGCGCCCAATGTCACACACACACATACACTCACACACACATACACACAGACATCATTCCGAAAATGGTCAAAACGTGTTCTAGGGACCCCAAAACATGTATTTCCGTTGAAATCTCGAAGTCGAATTTTTTCATGAAAACGATACTTTCTCTATACTTCGTATATGGAGAAAGTAAAAATGCCATTCACAAACAATATAAAATAAACAAATCACAGTGTATATAATGCTTGAGATACCAAAAAGATTACTTAATTGAATCTTGCCCGGCTATCCATGATTAAAATTGAACCGACATATTTCTTATGTTTCGGTTCATATAATATACAATCGAATTTTGGTAAGAAGCAGCAAATTTCTCAATAAAAAGTTTATTTTCATTCCTGTCGAATTTGGATATCATTTACACTCCATTTTTGAGAAGGATGTTAGTCTATGTAATTACCCTAGAACATATATCATTCCTTTCGTATACGCTGACGAATTGGGGAAAAAATTAAATTGTGAGCAATTTATTTTTATCAAATCACACGTTAAACTCCCGTGAAGGCAAATTTTTAACGAGAAGCGTGATTCACATGCGTAAAGCAGTTGTGGAGAGAGTTTAGAATTGGAATTTTCCCTCCTCTTTCTCTATCAAACTTAGTTTTTCTCACCATTACCATATAAATTAGACCAGAAAATATTCCATTTTCGTCAACACAGTCCTATGTAATGGCAGTACTTCTTTACACTGTTTTCCTTCCCTAATTTTTCACTCACCGCTCCGATATTTTTATCTCTACCCTTATCCATGGCCTCCCAAGTACCTCGCACTATATTTGGATGCATTCTCATTATTATTTTCTTCTTCAAGTATTCTTTTATCCATTTACCATGCCTACCTTTTATGTCGAGAAATCTTTCTCGTTCCACATTTTACCTCTATCTTCCACATCCCCCTTCCTTGTGGGTGTTTTCCTGCAGTGGATCTTTTTTCCAAAGAGGTTTTTCTTACATCCACTCCTTCTTAAGTTCTCCTCTCTATCTCTACTCACCTACACATTACTTATGCTATTAATATCATTGATGAAAGGTTAGATGGAAGAAGAGACTTTTCAGTCTAAATCAAGAAGATCTGTTGTTCTTATCTTACTGTGGAATTCTTCCATTTTTGACACTTATGTTTGGCATTATAATGGATATATAAAATGGCGTTATACCACAATATTCACTCTACCCCTACCAAACCGTAATATAATCGGTAGTTGATCCTTTACCGGCATTCAAAACGATGAATAAGGTAAGTAGTACGTAAAATAGCTTTAAATCTTAATATCATGATTATTTGTAATACACAGAATGCCACAAAATTGCAGTTGCCCTGTATCTTTAGGTTAATTAAAAAGCTGGTTTGCCTAGTCTTTACGGTTACTAGTATGATAGGGCCTCCGTCTGGTACATAATTACCTTACCAATTTGTTAATAATTATTTTATTTCACACTAAAGGATTAGCTACCTATATATTAGAGGTAAAGTGAAGATTACAGTTAAACTAAATTTCAATTATACATAAAAATAAAGTTCTCTAAAGATAAATACATAATTTTCTGAGAAAATTCAGCATGTTACTATCTATTCTGTATAAATTCCAAGTAATAATAAGTCTTGTATTTCATTAACGACATCCGCTACCAGAATTTTCTACTGTATTATTTATTTTACATATACTTACGATTTAAGTTCAATAATCCTGAGATTCTTATTTCCCAGACATGATGAAAAATATCAATAGACGACATCGTTGCCTTCTATTTCGTATCGATACAAAACGTATTTGAATCTTCCTATTCATTAAATGTTTCCGCGTTTTATATTTTCTACTTCATTTCCTCTTTTTCCATATACAATTTAAATTATATTTCTGGGTTTTTACTTAGTTTCCAGACTTTTGCGGTTTTATTCAAAATCAGATTTACATAATATTTTGTTGATATGATATCCATAGTAATAATAATAAGCTGTGCGAGATTGAGACTAATAGTCTCTTCTTCCATCTAATCCATAGTTATTAATTATAGAATAATTAAATTGAACAGAATAGCATGAGAAACAATTAGAAAAATTAAGGATGTAAAACACCTAAAAGATTCTTAGGAAAAAATGTATCCACTGCAAGAAAACATCCACAAAGAAGGGGTGTGGAAAACCTGCGCAAAACTACCAATAGTAATAACTAAAAGAAGAGAAAATCAGAGCATGAGAAAATAAAGAAATAATCTACCAATTAGTACTTTCATGCAAGGCATAAATAAGAATCAGTTCATATTTAAATAAATAATAAATGGACGATAAATGATTCCTAATCTAAACTGCCATGAAATAAGTATTTCCATAAATGCACAGAGCGTGTAATATTCAAAAATATTAGCAATTGAGCACGTTTTCTTTTTTTTACTATTTACCTTCACCAAGTATCTCTTGTATGTTATCAGTATTAGTCATTACTGAATTGAAATTAAAATGAATACCTCATTCACTCCGTCTTAGTTACGGATAATTTGTTATGAATATCCTTAGATACAATATGTACTCTTGGTATTTAGTAGATCCTTTCTCCATGGAGGAATTTTAAAACCTAGTTTGTCAAAATGATTCTCTTAGATACCCAATTTTTTCCACTCTCTCTACTGTTCCAATACCTCATTTTCCTTTTCTGGCGCGGTGGAAGAAATTTGGTAAGCAAGAGGAAGGGAAAAAGTTATTCCCGCGCCAATACGTCAACGTTTCCCCCACCGCACATTAGAACTCTTCTGCTTTCGTATATTTCCCTCGAAACTTTGGATAGGTCACGGAAAATCGTTAATTTCCGAGCCTTGGAAGTTCGCGGATAGCTCGTCATTTTCGTCCCTTAGAGGCGCTGCCTGTCCCTTCCTTTCGAATTTTCGAAAACCGCGTCCCCTTCGGAGATTGATGAATGAATTAACGCAGTCACATTTAAGCGTGGATCTCGTAATTATTACGAAAAGAAAGTCGTAACGCGCAGGTGGGGCGTAGAATAAAGTGGCTAGAGAAGTGGTCGAACGTCACTTCTCAGAAGATGAGATATTCCGAAATGATTGATGAGGCGAGGCGGAATCGATGTAATGAATTATTAATTAGTTGGTGTTATTTTCGGAGTCGATGACTTTGATATTGAGGAAGGTTCAATGAAAGGAGCGTGAATCGGTGAGTAGGGAACAAGAAAGTGCTTGGAGCGTATGAGATTTTTACCTCGGTGTAGATTTGAATGAGATATTTGGATGGACATGAAAAGAAAAAAAAAGATGATTAAATCATGACAGGCCCATATAGTAAGCCCTACCGAAATATATACAGAGATGGGAAAAAAGCAATAAGCAATTAGGAGGATATTTAAGGATAAAAACTCTCTAGTTATGAAAATAAAGTTTTTATTTCAAAATATGAAATAATAAAATATATCTGATATAAAAGGATAGGCTAATCGCTAACCAAGCGAATCAAACGGAATAAATTTCAATGAAGAATCCTACATAACAAAAGATAAGGAGAACAAGTATAACATAGTTTATACTTAAAATTATGGTAAACAGTTGAAATCGAGTCTAGAAACACCTTGATGTATTTACCGACAAATAATACAATATAGAAATAAATATTTATTTTAAATAAATTATAAAATATCGTATTCAATATATAATTATAAAATTAGCTAATTATATATAAATATATAAAAATATTATAATTATTAGTCTAATGTTTGATATAATAATAAATGAAATGAATTAATTATTTATGGTTCGTCTTCTATCTATGCTACATGTTATGAATATACATTTTAAATTAGGGAATATCAGCTCAGTTCAGTTATCCATGATCAAGAACAGAACTCTTTCGTGTAAACGATCACATTTTAATGCAATGGAAGCTTCTTATTTACCACTCAATTCATAGTTTTGACAAAAAATATTATATAAATGTATCCATTCAAATATTTTTAGGAATTTAAAGCAATTAATATATTTTAGCCACGCTGTTACGTTTAATATTCACTATTGTAATATTTTGAACCAAGGAAATCTTCGATGGAAGGTTATTTAGAATCTTAATCGAGAGTTACAATTTTTTAATTATATTTTATTCATAGTACGAAATATTTAGTCAAAATCGATGTCCTGTGAAGAAATTTAAATAGAAATAAAAATAAATAAATGCGAATGTATTTCTCATCTAACAATAATTTTTACTGAGGATAAAATAATAAAACAATTGCCACGGTGCTTCTGGAACTGCCGAATATTTATAATCATCGAGAATATGATGTATTTTGAAATGAAAAGGTCTTCATAGCTTGCCGAATGCTTAAGTCTTGATTAGAAGTGATAACGCAAATGTAGTAATACAGGGTGAACAGCCTGTTAATGATATATTGCAACCTGATGATTGTAAATAATTGCAAAAAATATTTCGATATAAAAATTTTCTATTCTTTCGAAAACCTACTTCAAAAATGTTTTCGAAAAATTTGTGGAATAAGAAAACGAATTTACTTCGTGCTTGAATGTATCTCAAAAATGTGTATCTGATTATAATATATTTTGTACGAATGTGAAGGATATAAATAATCAAAACGTAGTAATTAGAAGGTACTTGTGAATATTAATAGCTAATACGTTTCGCAATTTTTTCTTCTACTTCCGAAAAGAGGAAACGATAAAATGAGAGAGAAAATAAGCTCAACATATCTCGTTTATTTTTGTTTTCTCAGATTAGAACGTAGTTGTTCCGGTGAGATAGTATCGTGAGGGCAGACAGGAAACGTGTTTTATCTTTCATATTCTTTTTGCGTTGCGAGTTTTCAGGCCGACGCCAAAGTGTGGATTTTACTTTCTTATTCGCGTAAGGATCGTTTCCTGCGTTGGGAATACATTGAAATCTGCGCATCTTTTTATCTCTTCCATACATCCTGAAATTAGCAAAATTATCCTCACCTCTCTAGCTATCATGCATCTGCTGTTTCTTTACAGACAGTCCCAGTGCTTGAAGCTACACCTTGAAGTTGCTTGTTTGTCTTGGCGAAGAATGAAATTCATTTTTTTCCCTTTATAATGAAATAAAATCTAAAACTAGAATTATTTTTTATTATCTATCTATGAGAGGAAATTGTATATTAATTGCTAAATCTGGTGTAATCGAGTTTCCTTTTATTTTATTCCGATCATGTTAGCACATGATATATTTAGGACGTTTGCAAAATTTATGACCATAGTTTCGTATGAGATATTTTCCACGAAAAATGATGTTTAAATTAAGCATCTTGATATTTATGTCCCAAAGCACTTCGAATTACAGTGTAAGTACCTATTGAATTCATCTGCAGTCTAAAATTATTAACAGTGAGTAATGGCAAACAGTATCATTTGTTATAGTGTGGTGAATATAATGTGTTAAACGTAATTGACATGCAAAAAAATACGCTTGAGCTGAATCATTTAGAAGGAATAAGACATATAAAGAGTAAATGAATTGGTTATAATTTACGGTAAAACTGATAAAAAATAAATAGTTCACAATATTACAGTAATGTAATATAATAGGATAGTTATGCAAGTAAAATATGTATATAGAAATTTATGAATATATTGTATTCGTAATCGTGAATTTCGTGAGATCTAGAAAATGTCATTCCACAAGACGATCTTTATAGCGAAATTAATTAGTATAGTTTATAATTAAAGCTCTCTTTATGTGCTGCAAAAAATATCCTACTTTATATAGATGTTTCTAGCTATCTTATTTCTGATTCACTTCTAAACATCATCGCGATCTCCTATCTCTCTAATTATACTGGCTAACTGCTTAAATTTTATTAGAACCATCAGAATAAATTAATTAAGTTGTATAATTCATTATTTTATGATGAATTATCTATAACTAGATCTTATATACGCATGAGTTATATTGAAAACATACGCAAAAATGTTTAATTCTCGTATAAGAAATACTATGAGTTATAGCTATATGACGAATTAAACGATTATATAATATAAATCAGGAGTATGCTTTGAAAATGGGAGGGAAAGAAAGAGAAGGCATTTTGACGATTTAAATACGTACAAAAATTAAAAAAAGAGGACACGGTTTTCCCAAATATCCCTTCATAATTCAAACAAAAACCTCAGTAAAAATATCTCCAATATTTAAGTAGTTCTCATCTAAATCCTAGGTGTGTGATGACTGGACACTTTATTGAGTTCTGACTTCTCTGAATTTTCTCAAAACACTCTCACAACCGAATTGTTCCAAAAGCTCGCTTTGAATGTTTGTTCAAATTTGACTCCCACGTGGATTCAATGACAGGATTTTAATTCTCAGAATGATTCTATTTAATATATTCCGGAGGGAAAGTTAAATATCATGAAGGTTGAAATTCAGATGAATAACATCGTTGCTCTCGAATTAAAAAACATATGAAACGATACCTCTAAAAGGTAACATAAAGCGCAAAAAATAAGACACGGTGAAAAAATGAACTGAAAGACATGGAATTAGTTAAATGTTGAAATAAACATGCTTGTTTTATATTTAAAATATTAGCTGTGAGCCATAAGATTTTTGTTGCAATGGAAATTTGTAATGCTTTTTTGACAGGATTAAAGTCCTTACTAGAAGAATTGATTAAAATCAAAACTAAACGGTAAGTAGATTAAAGAAATAAAAACTACAGAACTACAATACGGTGCACTAATAAAATGTAATTCATTCTCCAAGACGTAGTCCCCCCAATAAATCTATTCGGTCCCCTACGGGTCCTTAGGGACCACTTTGGGAAACAATGCTCTAGGAGCTAAGATTTCCTAAATTAGTTGTAGTAGCAGCAGTTGATTTATTTAGAAATTCATTCTTATAAGTAAAAATGAGAATTACAAGTAAAAGTACAAGTAAAAAAAGAATATATATATATATATATATATATATATATATATATATGTATATATATATATTATATATATATATATATATATATATATATATATATATATATATATATATATATACATCAATCTTACAAAGTCTTGCGTATAAATTTCATCAATTTAACACTTTATTTGTACGACGGTTTATTGCATGCAATTCCAAAAGATTGCACAATTGAAAGAGAATTCTCTCTGCTATGTGATTGGTCCGTGATGGACTTTTTTAGCTCAGATTCTTATTTCCATTAAATTTAAATTATTTGCTGACCTTCACACATACTTATCAATTAAATATTTTAATATACCAAAAGGTTTTAGAAAATAATAGGTTCGGACGCAGTTTTCTGAAATTTTATTCATTTGAAGTTATGATTTTAAATGGCACCTCAAGGGTTATACAACCAGAAATTCCTATTATAAAAGAAACTTTGGTTAACGCATTCGATACAGCTCTTAAGTTTTGATCTACCAAGTTGCTTGGTCCTAATATCGTTGGCGAAATGGGGTTATCAGTTATCCATTATGAACCCCAGGATTTTCTTACTCTTTTGAAAAATTTTAAATGTGTTAAAAAAATAATGCTAGAGAAAAAAAGCTGTTTATTAACTAACCAGATTGAATGAGTAATGTAATACTCGTAGCATGCCATTCATTAAATAGAAATTAATTCAGAATGACACAGCTCTCGTCAGCTGATATCCATGTAGTAATTTTAGAATAGTTTTAAATTATTGATCAACCTTATGTTCCATGTACATATTAGGAAATACAATATTTTATTTCCAATATTTTACAGTCTACTTTTTATTTCAACTAATCTGGTTAAGATAACTGTATTATTAAGTTAATAATAGGCGGAAACAAGTAACCTAATTCACCAAACAAGTTTCGCTGGGAAGCCAGATAAGGAACTTATCAGTACAACAGTGATATTCAGAACGATAAAGATGAATATTTATTTAGAACAGAATCAGAAAAAAGACAACATTACCAAAAAATCTGATATGGCCAGCACATGACTTTCTCTATATATAAGATATAAATATTTATCTACAACAGTATTTTCGAACTCTATATTAATTCTAAACTTGGAAGATAAGTGATTAATTTATATCATATTATCTTTTACATCACAAACATTATAAATAATGTTTTTCGGGACATGTTCGATGAAAAATGATGAAATTGGCCTTTCGCCCACTGCGCCCAGAGAGCCCACAAAGTACATATTCAGCAACTTCCGGTATATCAGTATTTCACGAATAACTCCTAAACAATCAGTGATACAAAAATATGTTAAATACAAAAGTTATAGTAAATTATATTTTCTAAAACTTCTATAAATAATAGAATATACCTAAATATCATATTTATGGAGATTGTTTGCAAAACCGGAAATTTGCTTCGAAGAATAAAGCTCGACTTCCGGTTTACCGATTAACTCCAAAAACTAATCAACTCTGACAGCACCCACCATAGTGCTATATATGAAGTTTGGTATTGATACGACTAACAGTTTTTACGTTAGAGCACCCACAAATTCACATACACACACACACACATCATTCCGAAAATGGTCAAAACGTGTTCTAGGGACCCCAAAACATGTATTTTCCTTGAAATCTCGAAGTCGATTTTTTTCATGAAAACAATACCTTGTCTATACTACGTATATGGAGAAAGTAAAAAATCAGTCCATAAGCAAAGGCTTATTTAGGATATTCAAAGGGATCAAGAAGGGTGTTCATTTGGAACAGTATCAGAAAAGAGGCAATATCACCATAAAATGCACCAGTAGGCAAAGAATATACAACAGAACATTTTAAAGAAGCATTACAACAATTGAGACGCAAAGTAATGAGGTATTGAACGAAAAAGAGCGGTGCATTCAAAACATATCCCTTCTCCATACCTCGTCTGCTTCTAAATCTTTGTATGTGTAGACGTACACTATGGCGACATCTTAATAAAGCATACTTAGCGAAATAGAGCTCCTTATGTTTCAAATGGGAGTCTTAATGCAGACGAGACTATGGAGATAGAGAGCGGACACAATTTCTTGGGCGAGATTCTTTCCTCTTATTCCAAAAATCGAAACAGTCTGCGTTTGTGTTTAGAGAAAGGGAGAGAGGGAAAAAATGAGCGTCGCTTAAAAAAGGAGGAATTCATGACGCGGAAGGAGAGAATGGAGTGAAGGATGGGAGGAGAAAGTAAGGAGAAAGCGTGGATGAAAGAGAGGAACGAAGACGGTGGGAAAAGATGCTGAAGAAATGTACGTCGGAGAATTCAGGCTCTAAAGACGCACTTCAGACCGTGTATAGTTTATTTCAAATAATAATAATAATAATAAGAACATTTTAGTTTCATTTTCCTGTATAACACATTCTTAGATATATTTAACGAAACCAAAAAGTGAAATTCAGGCATTCCAGAGGATAATTCTTTTTTAGGGATTGCTATCACTTTAAATAGAAATTGAAATCTTTTTCCACATACATGTATAACAAAATAAACTTTTTTTGTATACAATATAATTTCTGTTATTTATAGCACACTGTTGTGTTAATTAAAGGAGCTGAATTGGTTAAGGAAAAGTTATTCCAAAAAAAACTTCGAAAATAGACCACTAGCTCCAAAAATGCCGCGATACAATTGCCACATGTAATGCCCACACCCAACCTTCAAGGAGGTTCATAGCTTTACTGAATAGATTTCAACTCCGAATCAGTTCCTACTAATTTTAGGGAACTTCAGATTCATTAGAGAAGAATTCTCATTTCGAAGAATTTGTCATTGGAAGAGTTGATCATTCGAAGAATTCGTTTTCTAATAATTTCTATGCTCTTGCTGTATTTATGCGTTACTCTATTTCTAAACCATATTCTAAGCTAATTTATGAAAATATCAAGAAAGGGTTGACGTGATCCCAAGATCGTGGGGTACACGAGATGTAAATGGGGGTCCATAGACCTGAGATCATTTAGACTGCACTTATAAAACAGTGCAGTATGGTTTCCTCTATGAGCTTACTGCAAGTGGCGAGTACATGACTATAGCAAATCATGACTGCACAGGCACACTCATGTGCAAGCTTTCACCCCAGCAGCAATAAATCGCGCTGTTAATGTAATGACAATTGTTCAGTCTTATTTCAAAGTTTTGTTATTGCTTATTCTACAAAAATACCCAACACACAAAGCATCAATTTTTCCATTTTTTTAGTTCAAAAGTATAGATAAAGTCTATATTAGGCTAGCTGGGGGTCCATGGAAAATGAAAAGAACACCAGGGAGTCCAAGGGGGAAAAACTTTGGGAAACTATGCCCCTAAGTTAAAGTGATATAAAACATCCATGCTTTACTTTTAATATTTCTTCGAAAGAAAATAATTAGAGGTCTGAAATTTATTTATGCATCAATAAGGTTGCATGATTACGTTCAGAAAAATTAAAATTTGAGTTCTTCGAAGTGAAGTTAACAGTGGTTTGCAATATAAATGCGGCTTAAAAATAGAATCCGTGAGCTCAATCACATCTAAATCGTATTTTTACAATTTATGTAACTCCTTCCACTAGGATTTATTTTCTGAATATCCTGCCCCTATCTACTACTTATTTTTTATTTCTTTTCATTGGAATGGTTGGTAATAACATGATATATTTTACTACGTAATAATCATAGAACAATAAATTAAAGACTATAAAAGTGCATTATAGATAGTTTATCATTATATAAATTTCAAGACATTAACATAGTCATAAACGCTATATAATTTGAATCTGATGACGAGTGTAGCTCGTCATTGTGCGATTTAGCATCAGATGTCCATTGGAAGCTAGATTTGTCATTTCAATGCAAGATGTGAATAATCACATCGATAGGCAATAAATATATTGTCCGTTTAAATTAAAAAGTTAAGATTTCTAGCATTTCCATGCTATATTCATTGAATTTTGTATTTAGCACTTTCTATACAGTTTCGTTGACGTTTGCTAAACTCCACAGGAAGTGGATATAAAACAAAGATAATTCTAATTTTCTATTTTAAGATTAGCTATATTCAGAATTTTAAAATACTTTTCTTTAGGAGCGTAGTTATTCCGAATCTATCGTTTCAGACAGGTTAGGACAGTAAAAGTTTACGTTCTAATGGGATTTGATCGCACATTCGATTTACCAACTGTCAGACTAAATATTAATAGTCTGGTTTGAGTTTCACTGCCAAATCTTTGGATAGACTGAAATTTGAAGGAATTCCAAATTTTAACATATTTTATTGAATGCGATTTTCTATTTTCAATCATAAGTAAGCCTTTAGGAAAGGTAAAATAACGATTGTGTTTTCGTTTCAGCAGCGGACATATCTTTAAGTACTCCTCACAAATATAGAGGTTGCATGTTATCTCAGAAGCTTTCTTTCGATTATCCGGGATTTATCGCAAAAATTCCGCTGGATTAACGTTTCCTTCTTAGCCGCAAAAACAAAACCATTCCGGTTGTCGGGAAATTTATTTTTAACCGTTTGCCTTTGATTGCCCTTTCACCGATACCCCCGTCGAGTGCGTTTCTTTCCTTCATCTCCTCCTTTTGCTCGAACGATGAATTTTGATCCACGAAAGAGAGAAGGAGGGAAAGATGAAAAGAGATAGAGAGAAAGCGAGCTGAAGATCGATATAGGAGGTCCCGCCTCCTCCTGTTACGTGACCAACGCGAACTAAAAAAAAAGAAATGCGAAGTTGAGCGGCAGAGACCTCTGACCTTTTCCCTTCGAACCCGACCAATAAAATATTGAACAAAACTGGAATAAAATGGATTTTGGTGGACTATTTTCGACCGATTCCGCCCGGCCCAAGTTTTTTGCCTCATTATTGCGCCAAAATCCTTTTTGGCGGGATTTCGGTCGAGTTCGCGCGGGAAAACTCTTTGCCTCTTAACGAATCGAAAAATATGGACGCGAGAGGTCGTAATTTCGACCGAGGAGTGACGCAGATCAACAGGCATGAAGGTTTAATCTGCGATCGTTTTTGGTGCGTGAGGTGATGGATCAAAATTGGGAAGGGATAAAAAGATGCACATAGAGGTGCAATCTCTCGCCGTGAGAAAAACTTTTAGATTTTGTCTACCTCAAAATGAAGTGCTTATTTGCTGATTTTGGAAATATCGCTCCAATATTATCATTTAGATTCCTTGCGCTAATACTTTTATTCGTGAAAACTTGATGGTAATATCTACTTGCGGGCAGTACTTAATCTTACATTTCTATACAGACTGTGTATCAATTATGTTGACTCCTATGATCTACTTGAACAACTAAAATACATGTACCTACTTTTAATACCAGAGTAGTGGACGTTTTTCAGATACGTAATTTTAGCAATAATTACATGTATTATTCCACATTACCAAGGATCATGAGAACTTATGACTTTATCTCTCATGTGGCTGACTTGTTTCATAATTCCCTCAAGAAGTTTAAAAGGATTGTGTCTTTATCCTCATGTGACACTATGTTCACTTAAAGCAATAGTGTATGTCCTGTAACTAAAGTTGCTTCTATTTATCTAGCCATTAGTCATTAAACTTTGGATTTAACATTAACATTTGAATTGACTTTGTGGTATATTTAGTTTGCTATATTATTTATTTTTGCTAATATTTCACCTATGTTTTTCTTAACTGACCATTTCTAGAGTTAAAATATTATTATCTTTTATTTACTTTTTATTCTTCGTTTTACTGAATTAAATATCGTTAACTATAAACGAAATGTATATTGTTGTATTTAAATGTTCCTTTTTATACTTCTGATATCAATTTTATACTGTATCTAAACCTTTGTAAAGGGCCAGCCCAGTTAATTAACTCTATTCTATTCTATGTATCTCCTATCTTTTACCCTTTTCTCCTTTTCTTATACTCTGTATACTTTACCGTGCTTAATACTACAACGATGACAAGATATACATGATACAATGAATAATAAGGTTCGAAAGTAGACGTGTTTTCCTAATCAATGAGGGTGTGTTATTTTGCAATCGCTTATCAAAAATTGGATTTTGTTGCGACTGAAACGTTTTTTCTGAATTTTCTTTCAACGTAATAGAATACTACGAGGGAAGTCGCCAATTACTTGATTTCATCTTAAAATAATTTTATCTTCGTGATCAAACGAATCTTATTTTTTACTCTATGATTTGATTATTTGTTACGTTAGTATTTAAAATAAAGTTGACAATAAATAAGGTGTTCATACCATGACAGACTAAAGAAATTTATGTTCAACATACTACGAGAAAGAAAGTTTTTGTTTTGCTGTTAATTTTATCTGTAATTTCCTTTTTCAAATGTCACTATCTTTTATGTTGTGATATATCTCTCTCTATATTTCAACCTTTCCCATTCGTTTCGCAGGTTTTCACACTCCTCTTCTCTTAGTGGGTGTTTTCCTTAAGCGGGAATATTTTTCATCAATTTATTAATTATGTATATAAGGCGTGATTGGTTCCTCCCTCTATTTAACCTTACGTCAGTGGAATATAAAAATAATACTTAGGTAAATATTAATAGAGAGGAAAACTTTAGAAGGAGTGAATTTGAATGAAAACTAATATAATATCTAAGGAAAAACGAACCACTGCAGAAAAACGCTCTCAATAAATGAGGGTGTGAAAAACCTGCGCAAACGTACCGCTAGAGCAAACTCAAATAACAGAAGCAGTATTTTAACAAAATAACGTAAATTAAATTCCATTGTTGGAAGAATTTCAATCATTCACTTTGAGGAACTAATAAGTTACTCAAATGAACATAAAATAAATTAACCAAGAAAATAAAAATCGTTTAGGAAATTAAACATACTAAGCATGACAAATGAATACCTATGCAACTAGCATAATTAAATTACAGTAGGCGGGATTATAATCATTATTCTACATTATAGCCGCTCGGTTCTCAAACTAGTAAACAGTAAATGATCCTTATTTTTTACCTCTTATTACGAACAACAGCAATGAACAGCGAAAGAACATGCTTAAAGTGGTAAAATGGCGAAGGTTGTTTCAGAATGATATTATTTTGCCTGTTACCTCATTACTTTTTAAAATGGAATTATTTACAGTTTCATGTTATAATTATTCCAACTATTCCTGTAATGCATGAAGGAAGTTCTACGGCCGTTTTGCGGCAGCTAGGATAAGGTATGTAATAGGTGTTTTGAAGATGAACATCTATATAGTAAAACGTCACATCTCGAAAATTTTGACTTGTTATTTTACTTTCGTAGGTAAAGAGTAGATAAAAATATGAAACTCATTAAAATTCACTTGTCATAGAAAGAACGAAAGCGGATCAGTGAGAACGGACGAAGGTTGATTCCGTATTTATATTAATCACATCATCTAGCATTGAGACGTTTAATTGATAGCGATAAAGTTATGTATCAGATGATAATTATTACGTCTAAGAATCTTTGCCCTATCGCAACACATGATTATAAGCATTTATTATTTCTTTCTTTCTCAAATATAAAAAGTTCACGTTTTACGAAGTATGCATTCCAGTGCTCAATCTGGATTCTGACGACATCATTGCAATCCAGGTAAATAATGACTCCATCCTTTTATTATATGCCTTCCTCTAAAATTGAAGGTTTTTATCTTCACATGCGCTCCGTGCATAACTCTATTTGCCAGTTCTGTCTTTGTAAAAAGTTCGAGCCATCTCTTCCTAGCTCTGCTTGCATTTCGTTTCCATTCTGCTTTTCCATTCTAGTATTTGTCTAAACACATAAATGAATAATTGTCTGAAATATTCCGGTCATTTAAACGGTCGAATTAAGTAGGACAAAAGTCGAACAAAACGAATAAGAATTTTCTAAGACCTAAAAATGGTAAATAGTCTGTAATGCTTTGTATTCCCATCTCTGTACTTTGTTTATCTTCAATATTTATATCATGTGATTTGCTCATTATATCCGACGACAAGGAATATAATCTCAATATAACATTAGTATGTCTTACCATAAGGCATGGTATAGATGCCAAATTATATGCTTATATCTTTACACCTGAGTAAAGACTAATCACTCTTACATATAGAAACATCTTTAGATAAATTTCTCATGCATTTTATGTTTTGGCGGTAACTAAATTCACAATAAGACTAATAAATATCAAAAAGAGTCACTTATCATGCTGCGAGGTCTATATTTCAAAAATCAACAAGGCACTTTAATGCTAGTATGTGCCACCAGATTTTCCTATAAAGCTTAATGATATTACAATGTTATCACATACTGAAAGACGAGTTTCTAAAAAAGGATAATCGTGAGTAAACTTCACCGGTGTATTATTTCTGACAAACACAGGATCTAATACTCCTTAAGTCCCATACACTTAAATACATAAATAACGATGTCATCTATCAACTTTACATATTCAACAATGCACTCATCGGAATTAGCGACCTTTATCAATTTAATGTGTGAATTTCAAAGTTAATTGATCAGTATAGCAATTAATCATACGTGAACTCGCATTTCTTCACATTTCATGATATAGTTAATGAAGACTGAAGTTTAAGCTAGGTTTTCATCTATTTCATGAATTTTTTCGTATTATAAAGTCACAAATTTTAGGGCTGCAGATAATTATAGCTGAATCCATCCTGGAATAATACTGAGAGAGTTAGTACCTTTCGGATTTAAATATTTAGTTCTGCAATTTAAATTTCCTTAATTCTTAAAGTTGAACCGAATCATTTCGCAATGGATGCGTATGCCTCAGATTCCAAGAATGCATCTGACTAATCAGATTGACCTCAAGAGGTCAACAATCTGCGAGAGGCGCGCTTGGGAACAAAGTACGCCACAGATAACCCAAGGCATCCCTCCCAACAAGTTCCAAGTAAGAGACGAGGAAAATGCTTCAATTGATAATTAAATAGAGCTCAACTCAATCTTAAGAGTCTTTGTTGATTGAATGCATCTTAATATTGCGAATGTTAAGATTGATATGAATTTTTCTCTGATCTGTTTTCAAAATATTGATATGCTGATTGTGAAATATATTTAAGGAACTTCTCTCCTGTAAAACGTGCTTTTTGCAGAATTTATATGTCATCTGCGTTGTAATTTCATTTGTAATTCATTTGTTATTTTATTATATGTTTAATTTGTTGATTTTTCTCGGTTTTATTGTTATTTTGTTCTTTATTATTCTTGTTAATCATCAGAAGTAATTGGCTTCGTGCTGTATGTTAATGTTTGTTAATAAATAAATAAATAAAAATAATATTTTAGCGAGGCAGTGACAATTTAAAACTGTTGGAATGCAACGTGGATATGTTTTTATTTCAATTCGAATGAAATTACCAATCAATCTGATACCAGTCCTTCAAGATAAAAAATATACAGCCAGTAGCGGAGCATTCGATTATCCTTAGTTTTTCGTACATTCTCATTTGTTAATAGCTTGATAAATGTGAAACTTAATGTTAGTTTAAGTTGAGTTTGTTTGGATAATTTTTCAAACTCCTAAACAGTCATGTTCTATCTCAAAGGTTGGGTTGCGACATGGTTTTCGTGGATAAATACTTCTTCCTTTCATGCATAAGTACCAGCTTCTTTTTATAGGGATATCTGTTTGGGAAGATAAAGTGATTCCATACAAATTTAGTCAGAAATGGTTTCACCGATTCTCTATATGACACATCTCACGTTTTTTCAGCAATTTTTGCACGAGATAATTTTTAACACATATTGTTACTGTAAATATAAATCGCCAACAACTCATGATTGAAATGAATCTTTCACGTCTAGGTACTTACAAGAAGGTTTAATCTGGTGCCTACTACTCACTAGTGAGTGTTTTAAGTGTTACAGTGAGCCTCCCCGAATAGAGTATTGAAATCTAAGTCGAGGGTGAAAATGTATGAAAATTCATGCTAAAGATAATTCAAATGTACTTCGAAAGGAAAGCGGTGGATAATGTTTCTTGAAGAAATGTGTTATAATAAAGTTGATGGTTTCAAATATAGGGATAAATATATTAATATAACATTACATACAATTCTAGAAAATACTCTTCTTATGATAATTTCATCATTTCGCCTGTTAGCTCTTTGGAAGATAGTATTTCAGAAAGTTACCGTTTTAATTTAAATTATAATTGACGGAGACACCAATTAGCATTTCCATGTTTGGCTGTATTATGTCATTGTCTAAAGAATAAAAGAGTCATTAAACATTATTCTTCTTATTAATACTTTCTTTTTCAGTTACTTACATGAACGCTGCATTAAGTTACTTGGGAAATCGGTGGGAGATAGGAAAATATACTGTGCAAATGTGGACAGTGAGCAAAACAAATATTGGCCACCGTCCTAACCAGGCTTCGAACTATGGATAACATTGTGACTTGGCTCACTAAGCTCACTTTTTCAACTGAGGCCGACTGTAGGTAACGAAATTACAGTATAAATATATAAAATATTAATGAATATATATCAATTTTAATTAATTAATTAATTGATAGTCGTTATTTTTAAGCAATCAGCAATACAAATTACTATTTATAGCATCGCAATTGCCATTTTAGGCAGAAAATCAATGGTTCTTGATATTTTCCAAACTTTCTGTACCTTTTTGGAGGTAAAAGGGTGATTTCATCTAAAAATTTTAGGAAGAGATTTCTATTGTCGAGTTGGACAGCAAACTCTATAATGATAAGGGGAGTGGGTTCTGCGAAATAAACCTTCCATTTCCAAAATGCAGTGGAAACGAGTGAAAAATTGGCATGTACGGTATCTTTCGCCACCGTCACAGATTTTCGGATCGAAACGTCCAATTTGGTCATGCGACTCAAATTTACATATAGATTTGATTCTTGTTCCGAAATGTTCGGAGGAGAATGTTTTTCTCTTTTCCAGACTTCTTCCTTGTAATTCCACATCGATTTAGTAATTATACGCGATTAAGATGTTTATTCCTACAGAAAGGGAGGTCATACCCATCCATCGAACGAACTAGTAAGAAACGGAAGGAAAGAAGAATTTAGAAGAAATAGATAAGAGTGAAATGGAGATGTTTCGGTACAGCTACGTTACTAGCCTGATCGTTTGTGAAGAAATATAGTCTAATTTAGTATTTTACTTAAAGTTACGTAGCTGCAGTGCCTATTTTTCAGCGAATATGGAATAAAATTAATTTTCATTACTTCTTCTTTTCAATACCTAAATTTCTTCTTAAGGAAGCTGACTTAAATTCTACTACAAAACCAGAATTGGTGTTCAAAGCTACGGATACACATTTTGTCGAATCATAGGCATATTTTATCAAACCTTAGAGAACTCGAAGATGTAAACATAGTTTGAATATGGAAATGAGTAATCTTTCCAATGGCTTTTACCTAGTAACGAGTTTAGTACCTTCATCATTAACATATTTTCAAGAAAGAATATAAAAAAAACACAAAGGAGAATGGCATGCATTTTATAGATTACCTTCTAAGGCTCTGTTGCAGAACCCAGGACTATTTTCCAAACAAAATTTGCCTGAAGTTTGTCGACATTTATCTGTGTAAAAAATTAAAAAGCCTAAGGATCTTTAGTTCTTGCACTTTAGTACAATATTTATACATACAAGCACTCAAAATGATTATTAAGATTCAACTTTGAGCACCAGAAAAAATAAGAAAAGTAGTATTAAAGGCATTCTAAAAGTAGCATTTACAGCTGAATTAGGAATGTGAATCTTTCTTAATAAATGTTTTCCTTAAAATCGAGATCAAAGTTGCAGTTGGTACACGCATCCAACACTCCTTCTTCAACGAACTATTGAAATGTAAATCGAAAGAAAACGTTTAATTGGCTGGAATATAATGCGTTTTCGAGCCGTTTCTTCTGTCTCAAGTCAGGAAACTGTTTTAGATAACTTCTTCGTCAAACACTTATCATTGGTCGAGGATTTCAATTTTCGGGGCAGGTGGGCCATTAGGACTCCACGGATAATCGGAACGCTGGCATTCTAAACGGGAAGAATAAATTCCGAAAAATATCATAATATATAA
The DNA here is from genome assembly GCA_947579665.1 of Sympetrum striolatum. Classification (NCBI taxonomy): domain Eukaryota; kingdom Metazoa; phylum Arthropoda; class Insecta; order Odonata; family Libellulidae; genus Sympetrum; species Sympetrum striolatum. The sequence continues at coordinate 14,348,794 of OX388351.1, read as the reverse complement.
TTTGTTAACTCTGCATTTAACTTCGCAAAACTTTACGCTGTTAACCTAATGTTTAAATAAGTTTCTAAGTAGGCGGTTTCCAAATGTTAGACTTTTTTAAAATCGATCATAATTTGATTGAATTCAACAGATGTGGTCTTGATGATGAACAAGTCCATCTTCGCAACAAATGAAAAACATACCGTAATTATTCTGCAGGACATTTTTCATTAAAAACCGGTCGTGTTTTTACTGAAACAATTCCTGTATAAGAAGTACGACATCTGTTTCATCTGTTTTATTTAATTCGTTGACTCAATACTAATCAGCTCTTTATATTATCAAATATCAGTACACAAGAAATAACCTTACATTCATCACAAGGGACACTCAAAGAAACTACACCTTCCACTCTCCAATTTTCCAAATTATGAGGAGTTTAAATGAGCTTAATGATGAAATTGATTTATTTCACATTAAATTAGAAACCTTAAGAAGAAGATTGCGATGGAATTGATTTTATTTTTATACTCTTCTACTTTTAAAATTTTTGTTTCCTTCTAAATTTCTCTATTATTGATGTACCTGATTTTACTTGTACTTATTGCCTGTTTTAACTACCTGAAAGTGTATATGAATAAGTTATTATTGCAAGATTGATTGTATTGTATATGTATAAACTTAAATATATATTATGTGTATGAATGTATGTACTTGTATATTGGCTTAAAGTTGTGATTAAGATAAAAAATGTATATTGACTTATTTTTTTGCAAATGAAATCTCAGTATACATTTATTGCTTTATATTCTTTTCTTTGTCATTGATTTATTTGAGTTTATTTGTATGTTTAGCTTTATTCTATATGTATTTTTATATTTATTTTGTGTTATGTGAATCGGTTCGATACCTGTAATAAATTCATTATTATTATTATTATTATTATTTTATATATAAAAACAACTCCAAAACCATCAAATGTCATTTCTTTGCCGACCTTAGCCTGACGATGACTTCGTGGAAGTCGAAATACGTATAGCCGCTTTGCAAGTTTCTTGATGGATTTTGGAGTTTATTCTTCATATATAACATAACCATCAGCAGCCGCTTTGCTTTATTCTATTACTATTATTATTCAAATAATGCTTACAACTGTACCAATTTAAAATTAAAGAATATTGAGTAACGGTTTTCGAATCATGTTAATCTACGAGGGAATGATTTTATATTACAAACTATTATTTATGATACGGAGTAATGAATTGCGTGTCATTATTATTATGTTTATTAACTTATGCGCATCATTAATTTCCAAGAGTCGAATATCCATGACTATAATCTTAAATCGAACCAAGATAGATATGCTAATGGTTGTGTGGATCCAAGTTAATCTACCATCCAGGATTAGGGAGGAGGTTTTCTCCCGCCAACTAAGGAAACCCTGAGTTCCACTTGAGCCCAGCAGTCATCGGGATTCCAAGGCCGCGTAAATAGGCGATTTCGGCATTTGTCCATTTGACCGGATGCGGGTCATGATACAGCTGCTCGGAAGTAACCCTTTGAGATGACTCTCACCTCTGCCAGGAACATATGGTCAGCGGGAGGAGTTCAAGGGACGCAATCAACCGAGACCACTTTGAAGACTCCGCTTTCAAATTCGATATTAAACCGTCTTAACTTGGAGTTTTCTCAACCTTGGACGAATATCCCTCCTCAGTCTACTTTCCAAGAAATTAAAAGGTTGCCTCCATTATTTGCGGTTTCTATTAGCAATCCAAAACCAAATGTTATTTCATCACTATGTGGGCTGATTTCAGAAAGTAAACCGAGCACCATTGTACTGCACTAAACAACGAATACGATACAGCATGTTTGCTATCATTAATAAGCCATTAACATTGCATAGTTGCTCGCTTCTCTTACGAGAAAATAATTCAAGGACTTGCAATAATTTTTTATAAAACAAAACTTGCTTAAATTAAATTTTTAGAAGAGTTTAATAAAAACAGAGCTGCTAGAAATCACAATGCGGTTAATTAAGGGTTAATTATCCTGCTAATATAATCGTAGAAAGACAAGTTCTCGTTAATTCGGGGAATTAGTTCCAGTTTTGTTTGCATGGGTTCTTTTCTGTCTCCAATTCAAGAAAGAAGATTTTCATAGCTGAGGAGCTCATATTAAGGTTGGCTTCATCTAGGAAAAGTCATGAATTAAACTGAGCTGAGTTACTCTAAATAACATATTTTTCGTTAAGTGTATGAGAAAAGCATCCTGAAGTTGAATGGGTTTAGCGGGGAATCACATTTATTTATTTCTTAGTCATACATCATGAAGGATCTTTCACTATCAATAAAACGTTAAAACTTTTTCTACTTTTCCTATTTTTCAATACTGTTACTTCACTGAATCATTATTAAATGCAATATGCCAAATAACATTTGAAGTAAAACTTAGTAATAAGCTAGATTAAGGTGTAATTTACTGAATACATAAAAAAATCTCAAACATTGTTGACCCTTAAATTTCCTTCGATGTCTTTTGTTCCGTGCATACCTCAAATTATTCAAAAGAATATTCTAAATATATTTTGATTTTTTACAAAATTCTATAATATTCACATTTCCCGCGAATTATTTCTATCAATGTGTGATAGCAATTGATAGACTCACTATTCAACTAAATACTTTTTAACCTTACTTTAGCGTTAATATTTTCAAAATAGTGAATTTTCACGTTCTTTATGACACAATAAACATTATTCAATTTTCATCATGATCTTTCCGTGCACACTCCAGATCACAATACAAATAATATAATAATATGTGTATTTGAAATGTTTACTAAGTCCGCTATTATTCACATTGTCTGTATGAAACGTGCATCTGCAAAAAATATTATAGCAATTGTTAGATTCACTATTCAACTTGATAGTTTGTTTATTTAACCTTGGTTTAGCGTTAAAATTTTCAAAATAAGATATGATATTTATGACACAAAGTACATTAAATTGTTACAATGATTAACTCAAACAGTGATCTTGACTTGACCTTTGCCTTGCGAGTAACGAGATGCGAAAGATTAGTTGCATGCATGCACTCGTTAGAATTATTTTTTCGCAGAAAAGTGAGCTGCTGGAAATTTTGCTGGAAATCGCTGTGAAAATATTATATTTCGTCAAATTTTGCCGCTACAGAATTGTGGTCTCAGTATTTCTTACTGAACATTGAAGGCATCGCAGTTTTTATGTATTCTTAAACGTATTGAGTTTTAATGTTTATATGATTAATTCAATCCGGTAGGTAAATCTAGTCGTGATGCTTAACCATATGATATGCTCAATTTTCTATGTTTATATCTATTCATATAGCTTATCATGAAGGTATTCTTCTAAAAAAGAAGCATTTCTTGATGTTCCGATGTAGATGATAGAAAAAAATATTTAATACATAAATCAATATGCAGATCAAGAATATGATCACAGTTTATTTACAAAAGTATTTTTTGTCGATAGATCGCAATGTAGTGGGTATTACCGTTTCTATTACCACCATCTTGTCCGTTTAAATTAGAAAATCTCTCATTGTAAGTAGTGTCAATGAGGGTTAGAATAACTAAGGCTGACTTTGTATTAAATACTTAAGCATGTTTATAAAATATCGCCAAAATAAAATTTTGAACATATTAGTTATTTAATTTTTTTAATTACGACCAAGCGAAATTACACTTTTCTTACTGCTCACTTACACTTATCACCTCAAATATTCGTCTTATTTCAGATGGAGGATATCATATTCGAAGAAGTAAATAGATAAAAATACTTCAACAGATTAGGCAATTTCGCACGAAGGCTTTCGAACCCGGAACCGCTTTCATTCGTGATCAAAATAAGATCGGATGAGTACTTCTTCTCTCTCGGCCCAATATAAACACCTTTCATCCCTCTTTGCCACCGAATTATCTTTAAATTCAATTAGATTCTTAAGCAGACCGTGTTTTTTAACTCAAATGAAAGAAGTTTCTTAATCATGGTCGCCATTTTCTCCTTTTATCCGAAGACTTTCTGATTCTACTTAGAAGTTAAAAGCGTCTTTAAGACTTTTCTTTTCAAAGGGCTGTCGATGATATGCTTAATTATAATTAATCCATCCTCAGATAATTAATCATCTGAGAATTATCGTAAAACATACGAAGAAGCGAGCACATAGTATCCATTTGGACGTAAATTTGTGGTGGAATCACGATTATCAGCTCTAATTGAGTAAATGCAAACAATAATCTTAAATTGAGTATAAGGTGGTTATTTAGGTTCATCCACAAAGCCCCTCACAAGAGGAACGAGTAATTCGTTTTTGTCGCCAGTATATTTAATTTCTTTTGTCAAGATTGAGAATTAGATGAGTCTATTTTCTGATTGAGTAATTAATTAATTGAGTCTTACGAGTTATAAGTCTATGTCATATGAAATATGTGCCAGAAGTAAGATTATTCTATGAGGATCTTGATTTATGCACTTATAAAATGCTGATGTGTTAAAATCATGGAATATTTGATGAAATTTGTAAACAAGATGTCAAAGTTTCCCAATTTCAAAAGCCATTTAAAAGACGACCTTTGTTTCTTTCGAGACCGCATTTATACTTAATTTCTAGAGGTTCTCAAAAGAATATGGGGAATCTACCGCTGAAAAACCATCAGAAATGGAAGGGGATAGCTCCCGGATAGTCATGTGGACAGCGCGTTTGTCCTTGGTGAAGGCGGTCCCGGGTTCGAATCCCGGTGGGAGCCAATGCGCGAAATGACCTAAGCTGTCGAAGCACTTACTACTGGACGGGGACTTGATGACTCTTCGTGATACTTCCCTAATGTCACAAAAACAGTCCGTGTTGGTTTTAAAATGTTCACTAGATTCGATAAAAATATACTTCATCCGCTTTAGCAATTAATCGTAAATGGAAAAATGAGAATGAGAGACTTTCCCGGAGACTATGACTGCATACGGCTCTTGGGTTGGGGATCAATGTCTTAGAACATTGACTTCAATTTTATGGTTATATTTTCATCAATGAACAGAAGTGGCGACCTTCAGTCTTCACTCATTGTTAAGTGGCCTAAAATTGGAGATAATGCTAAACCATATCAAGCCTTAAATCAAAACAAAAATATATTGCTTGACCCAAACTTATACTTCTAGGATATTTTGGCTCCAGAATAGCATTTCATTAAGTAAAGCAAAATTTGTTTTTCTTCTTTTTCTTGGCAGGTAGTAGTAGTAGCAGGGGCAGTAGGAGCGTAAAAATTTAAAATCAGAATAAGTTACATCGTAAGAGCAAGAATAATAAGAGATAATTCTTTTCCTCTAACCCAAATTCTTAATACATAAAATTCTATTCCATATTTAAATAAGTTACCTTAAGAAGTTTCTGTTAAAAAGAGAATTCAAAACCTCTCAGTTAGAATGGGAACTGTAAATCGGTTATTAAAAATAGAAAATATAATTCTGAACAACGTTTAATGCTGAGATGGACTTTTTTTTGTAATATGGAGTAGATAATTGTAGTATTAATAATGTGACTTTGGCATATGTAATTAGTATTTTACTACTGTACTGTTTTTGTATCTGACGAGACATCTATTCACTTCAGTGCAATATCTGAATTTATTGTGAATTTTACATGTCGATAAATAAAATAAACTAAACTAAACTACATCGCTATTTCGTGAGGGAGGCAAATTTGGCCCTTAGTTTCATGCTACATTTAAAAGACAGCTAACTCTCTTATCTATGCCTAATTTGCTGTATAATATTATCGAATTCATAGAGCTCGAAGAGAGATATCAAAAGTGCACGTACGCCATAGTATGCTGTAGGAGTTTAAACTTGGTAATAACGTTACTTGAAGATGTTGCTACAGTGTTGTCAAGCAAAATTTGTGGTGGCATACAACAGTGATACGACTTCAGAGAGAGTGAGAGGAGAGTTCTACAAAGTTTCCTTCTGGAGATTTGTCCTTAGAGGATGAACCAAGGCCAGACCGCTCCTCAGACTACGATGACGACATTCTAGGGGTCTTCTCACCGTAAACAAAGATTAAAGGGAGAAGTTAAAAATGTACCAATCATCATTCGACATGTTAAAAACTAGAAAAGTTAAGCCAGCTGGGATGTTGGGTTCCTCATCAATTAAGAGAACAAAAATGGTATCAGTAAATCGATTGCAAGTTATAGTTCTCGGTGAGCATGATGCCTCATTGGGTGATAATAGAAGACATAGAGTAATGATAGGGTAGTCTGTAAGGTATTCAGCCCAAAGGCCGGTTGGTACCTCATCCCCTCTGGCATAAGCCACAAAGAGCTTACAGAGAGGAATGAGGTTAACTAGGCAGGATGAGGAGTGATAGGGTAGATAGAAATAGATAGAGTAATGAGTGGCATGAAAAAGTTCCGATAGAGAAGATAGTCGAATGGTGAGATTGAGGAGTTATTAATTTTTAATTGCTGCCCGTATTTAATTGGATACTATTACTGTATAAATTAGACAGCAACAAAATATCTGATGTAAAGAAAGAATGAAACACGGCTGTTGAAGATACAGAGGTTAAAAATTTCCAATGGCCGTCTTTGTCGGCGACCCTCTTCTCATCCGCCAGTGTTCGGTGGAAAAAAAAAGAAATAACACCCCAAGAAAATCGGCCTGCAATGATTAACAGAAAAGAGGACCACCCTGTTGTATATTATATACACAATGTGTAATAACCAAAGACCGCACACAGCCTTGACTTAAATTAGATGAAATTTTGAACCTCAGTTTTGTTCCACCCATAATCCTCACCGGTTAAAGCAATGATTTTATTATCCATTCCGGATATCGCAGAATTCTTTCAATGGAGAACGCTTTGAAAAGTATCTTATGCAAGGCTGTCTTGCGACATTTACGAATTTTTATTTTCATTTCCTCTCATCCACATTAATATGTTATTTCTCAATTTATTAATCATATGGATATTCCTGCCAGTTTCTGATAGATTTCATTCGGATATGTGAAAAATATGGTCTTGAAAAATAATGGCTTACATAATTATGTCTGATAGGATTTTTTAAAGGCTATTGGAAATAAATCAGCTTAAATATATTTTATATAACTCCAAAATTGCCTAGAAACCCATAACAGTTCTGACCGGGTAGCATGGACAGTTAAAGCAGCCTCCCGGATAGAGGAAAATCCAGGGGTTTGATTCTCAGTATTACTTATAGAAAAATATCAAAACTTAAAATTTTCCCTCACTAATCCATAAGGTAACTATTTCAAGGTAAAATTCATTAAATATACCATGCCCTCGATTCATATCTAAATCATGCTTGTCGATTAAATGATAGTTGTATCCTAAGTAAGATCAGAATTATTTTCCTCCGCAAAACATTACATTAAACGCAAATGCATCAAAAATAAAATGCAGCGTTAACTCTTCGATCATCTAAACATCAAAAAAAGAAACTTCTTCCGTCGGATATTCGCCTCGTAATCTCCAGCCCATGAAATAATTTATTACGGTGTTCATCAACCTCTGAATTCTTTACTAATGAGACCTTGGGGATCGTTATTTGGTCTCCTTGGCAATGAGATTTTCTTTGAGATGCGATAAGGGTGGCAGAATTGAAAACTCTTCTTTTTGTTCCTTGGGAAAGGAAGTGGATGCTTATAAAGGCGAGATGGGAGGGTGGATACGACTTCCGCCGGACTTTGTTTTATTTCGGAACTCTTTTGGCGGATATTTTGGTTGGCCCGCGTAGAATGTTACTCGGCCGGTCAAGGGTGAACTTACCCGAGAGGTCAACGAGTACTTGCTTAGCAATGTTGCAAGGAGCTAAGGAAAGGCCTCATTCTTGTGCACCTCCTAATGCTTATCCTTCACCTCTTGCATTTATTTAGGTAATATTTATCTATTCCTCACTCTAGATTACTAAAACTTGATAAGTTATGTATATACAATATTTTAGAAAGCAATTATTTTACTAATGAATCAAAAAAAAACTAATCAGTATTAATGATCATAGAAACCTGAGGCAGAGGAGAAAATTTGATGTCTCAAAGGTCTATTCTTCATATTATTTGAATTCTTTTAAAGTACTAAAATAATTCAATGGTTTACCCAACAATTACAAAAGTATTAATAAGGTAAATGGAGTAAAGAGGAAAATAAAAGAGTGGCTACATACTACCTTACAAATGTGAAGAAAATAGTCGTGTTATTAAAATTTTATACTCTTATATCAAATTATTTGTAATATTAGTAATTAAATATTTATTTCATATATAATATACATGTATGTACATGTTAATTTGTTTTATGTATATGTAGGTTTTGAAATGATAATGTGCAATTAAAATGTTATAATCATATAATACGTACGTTATAATGCAATTACATGTCTAAATCACTTGTTAAACATCACCACTGATTGTTACTACTATTATCATAATGTATATTTGTATTGGCTTATATCTGTGCTACAGAGTTTTACTATTAGGAACCTTCTGACAAGCAGTCTGTGCTTAACAGGGTCTACTTCGTATTAATATTGAATTTGACAATTGTAGTGGATTATTACCAAATAAAGATGCAGAAAAATTAGCAATTTGTGATGACTAAGCCTTAGCGTATGCTGATTAGTATGTGCTACTGGATAGCTACTTGGGTAACACATCCTCCTTCAGTGAATAAGGTCCCGGGTTCGGTTCCTGTTGTGGCTATAATATAGACTCAACATCGTGAACAATTAGGAAGTCATTTAAATTGGTAGGTCGCGAGTTCAATGTGATTTAGAAATGCCAACATTGCTGCGTAGGATTTTTTACGCTGATTACGTATCCCTCACTATAAATGCCAATTGTCTAGGCTTTATAACCCATGTAGGGAACTGCCACTTGGAATTTACAGTACATAAAAGAGGTGGTATATTTATTAGATAATCAATGATAATAACTATAACACGGAATAAAGGTGGGTGTGAATATAGGAAATGGGAGGATTGTCTATAACTCAGGAACTAGAAGTCAGAGAAGTTACAATTTTTTTCATCATTTTATATCAACTCCTTACAAAAATTAACTGTATTTTACTTTTAAATCATTTCAAAACAGAGGCCACATCTTTTAGAAGATCTTCCATAAGATATGTGCAGAAATCTGTTTTCATCGCTTGTTAAGTTCGTTTCTTTTCCTGATAAATGAATTATAAATGTTAACCTTACGCATTATAGCAGAATTAGAATATGGAAACGAAATGGGATATTATATTATGGGATAAAATCACGCAAAATATTCGGAAATGCGTCAACTTTTTTTTAATGTTCCTTTTGTTTCGAGTGCACTCTCATCGTTGACTAATATCATTGCAGATGTCAGCAATGTTTATTTTATCACTGCTATAAAACGATTAAATCGGAATATTAGCCATCAAAAGAGATAAATTAGTTACCTTTTATCTCAAAATTTAGACCCAGTACAATTTCAAGAGTATATTTACAAGTCGCAAATGGTAATCTTCAAGTTTCGCTAAGTATCGAATGACCTCATTTCCAAAGGATATTTTATTTTAGCATTTGCTAGCAACAAAATTTTGCTCAGAAAAGAAACTTAACTTGTCACTCGGTAAACACTTTCTATTTCCGTTAATTAATAATCGTTGAGTGAAATTAATAATGAAACAAGATGTTCGAGCAATATGGCGAACAAAGCGGATTTCAGATATTGTTAAATTGTAAAATTTTCATTTTACTACTTTAGAGGGGGTCACCAAATGGTCTTTGCCCTTAAGGCCTCTGATGACCTAAATACACTTCTGTTGTCCTCATTTTACGCTGTGCCATTTTTCCAGTTGATCAGCTCTTCTTAGGAACAAAATCCTTATTCTTTCATTATCATTTCTAACCATCCGCTCCCCTGCGGCGTCTTTAAACCTGACATTATCCATGACGGTCGTTGGGGTCACCCGTTATTTAGTCAAGCAAAAGACTGGAGTTACCATAGTTACTAATTAATTGACTTTTCGCTGGATTTATCTTGCATAGACGATTCCTGTTTTAGTTCATCAAAATTTTATTGATTTATATTTTAAGTGATTATTAATTAAATTAGCCAATACATTATAAAGCAAATAATGAGCTTTTTAAGGGTTTGAATGCGTTGAACCAATGAAGTTGACTGTAAAATTACATAGGAAAATATAAGATAACAATGTTGAGTTAATTATTCATTGAAAATAGATAATTTTAAATTACATACCTATATTTTAATCCTGAACCCTTATCGTACCCATATTTATTATTTAGCGAGGTTTTAGCATTTTTGTATGGCAAATTTAAGCAAATAAAGAGTTAAATAGATGAGATAAGAATAAATAACATTCTCCTACATCTTAATTATGGTTGCTGTCGTCCTATTCAATTAATAAATGTAAATTAAAATAGAGAGTTTGGGGATGAAAAACAATGAAATACTAACGAAAGAGTATCCACACTGGAAAAACTCCTAAAAAGGAACAATGAAACCCGTTCAGCCGTATGAATATTGGAAATTGACATCATAGTAATTAGGGTTATGTAAGCGTTAATTTGTTCCAGAATATTTAGATTAGGGGTTGAATTATATTCTACAGACGATTAAATAATGATTCTTGAACTAATAAATAAATTACGTAGTGATACTTGAATGTTGGTCTCTATAAAATGCACTTAAAAAACCACGCAGTAAAAATTCTCATTTTAAATTTTAATTCATAACAATTATGTTTTTTAAGATGTAGAAAACGCTTCAATTACGTCTTAAAATGCGTATCTTGAAGTACCAAGTGTACGTTGGGTTGAACTGGTTGGAAGTAAAGGGCAGGTTGGGGTTAAACTTAGCTTCCGAATCGTTCGAAATATACAGGAAGCTTAAGTTGAATTCGAAGACATCGTTGGTAATGGTATTTTCATGCAAGTTGAACATAAAATCAAAAATGCTTATATTAATATAACCATTATGAGCTATTTTCTAGAGAGTAGATATAATATACGACATTTTCATTTTGAAATGTACCATTCCACAGAACCTCTAATAAATTTCGTAGCATATTTGAACGCATAATATACTTAGATAAGCGTTCGATGAGGCCCACGAACGATACATACAACGCATGAAGGTCATCAATTCCCTTGCAAAGCAACGAAAATCACAAACGAAACCTTTCTTTACCCGTGATGTAGTTAACGATTGCAAAGAATTGAGAGAACTGTGAAGATAGCGCAAAGCGAATTAAAAGAATGCGTAATATTAAAGTGTGGAAAGAAAATGCGACAACTTTACTGCGCATTTTAAGATTGGATCGGTTCGATTTAGGAGCTTATAATCCTTTCCCTCCAAAAGCGTTTCATCCTTGCTCCGCGTGTGGCAGCACTGACAATCAATATTTTATGTTTGTATTTAACCTCTGGATATTTCATCCAAGGAGGAAAGTCGACTAGTTCTCGCGTTTGCGTATTGCATTTTTATCTCCCCTCTACACCATACCTTTTCCATACGTAGCACAGTAACAATTTTTATCGCCAATTTTAATTAACTATCACGGAGCCTTTTCCTCTTCGACCAACATGGGCTAGGATTCAATTTCGGAGAATCTAGAAGATACTGGATTTATCTGTCGGTGGAGTTTATTTTAAATGGATTTGGAGACGAGTCTCTAATATAAAAATTTGACCCAAATCCTGCGATGGCACTGTAGGGATTCGAACCCCTGTTAATGAGGTGATGTTTCTTAGCACCAAAAAATACCTAAGTCACTACTTAATATTTACGTATTATTTTGATCTAAAATCCTTCATTCCCTTCCGAGAACCTTTAAGCTTTACACAAAATCTATGCCACTCTGGTACTAACAAGTAAGTTACTTGTAAGTAGTTTCCTTAGGGATACTAAATTAACAACTTTCCATTGTTTGAGAATGGTTTACCACATAAATCATGCCAATACTATTCACTTTGATGGAAAGGGTTAAAGAATCTTTGCAAATAAGATAGATAGATAGATAGATAGATAAAGGTCTTTATTGTCGGGCGAAATTGAGACTGATTAGTCCCATCTTACATTTAACCCGTTGCAAAAAAGTGGATAAATAATGAAATAAAAAGACAATGATAATCATAATAATAAAAAAGAAATTAAAAAAAATAAACATTTGGCGAGTCAAAACAAAAAACAAATTTGTTAAAGAAGTTCAAATGAGCATAAAGAGAAAAGAAAATATATACAAGTATGTGCATATATATATATATATACATATATCGATACAGGTAAATACAGTCGATATAAAAAGGAATATAACGTTTGAAGAAGAGTAGGGGTGAGAGTGTGCGAGAACGATAAGGATATGTGGAATAAAAGGAAAAAAAGAAAAGGAGAAAAAAAGATGTTCAGTGAAGGGAAAAGTTAATCTGCTAAAGTTTATCTGAGTCAGTGGAGGTTTGATTAAGAAAAAGGAATTGGTAGTAGCGATTCTTGAATGCCAATAGCGAAGGAGAGTTTTGAATATGTGTGGGGAGAGAGTTCCAGAGCCTGCATGCGGAGACATGAAAGGAATTATGGTAAATTTCGGTTCGGTGTTTTGGTATCTGAAGAAGCTGGTTATTTCTAGTCGGAAGACAATGTATGCTGTGCATTGTTTGAAAAAGACCAGATAGATACTGAGGCAGGTTATTAATTCTTATGGAGAAGAGCTGAGTGAGAAGGTGAAGATTTCGTCTTGACTGGAGCTTGAGCCATCCAAGTTGGTAGTAGTATTTAGAAACATGATCTTTTTTTCTGAGATCACAGATGAATCTAATACAGGAATTCTGCGCTAATTGTAGTTTGTGTGCAAGTTCTTCAGAGAGGTCGTTGAATACAGCATCACAATAATCGAAGTGAGGAAAAATAAGAGAGGAGATCAGCTGCTTTCTGAGTTGAAAGGAAAGAAATGTTTTCAGTCGCACGAGTGAATACAGAGATCCATAGACTGTTTTGCAGATCTTATTAACTTGATCTGCCCAAGAGAGATTTTCGTTGATAACCACTCCGAGATTAATGAGTGATTTGACGAGAGGGACAAGTTGGTCACCTATTTTTATCGGAAGTAGGTTTTTATTGTTTAGGCCATGGAGGAGATTTTTATGTCCTATTATGATGGAGTTACTTTTGGTTGGATTGATCTTTAATTGGTTAATGTTGCTCCAGTTGAAGAGCTGAGCAATATCAGAGTTCATCTTAAAGATAGCATTATTTAGAGTCGGAATTGATGAGTGGTAATATAGCTGAAGATCGTCGGCATACAAGTGGTATTTGCAATAGGATATGGTAGAGGAGATGTCGTTGATGTATATGGTAAATAATAGAGGGCCAAGGGTAGAGCCTTGAGGGATGCCTTTGTATGTTTGAGCCCAATCAGATGACATGTTATTGTAAGTTACCTTCTGATAGCGGTCTTCTAGGTAGGAGGAGAACCATTGTAGGGACATCGGCGAGAAATTTAGCAACCGGAGTTTACTTATCAATATATCTCTGTCAATGGAATCGAATGCCTTGCTGAAATCGAGGAGAGTCATAATTGTGACTTCGGTGTGGTCCATTGCGTGACGTATATCGTCGGTAATCTTTAATAAAGCAGTGCTTGTATTATGTGATTTCCGGAATCCAGACTGGAAGGAATCGTACAAGTTATTAGCTGATAAATAGGTAGTAATTTGTTCGTGAATAATTTTCTCAAAGGATTTAGAAATGGCAGGGAGAAGGCTGATTGGTCTAAATTGGGGGGAGTCGTCTGAGGAGGAGGATCTCTTTATTATAGGACGAATTATTGCCAATTTCCATTGGGATGGGAAAATCCCTTGAAGAAGAGAAAAGTTAAATATGTGAGTGATGACAGGGAGTGTATAAATGGCTAATTTTAGTATTATGGAGATAGGAATGCCATCGGCTCCTTGGGACTGAGATTTTATTTTGCGGAGAGACCGGAGGACCTGTAGTTGTGTGACAGGAGTAAAATTGAAGTAATGGCGAGTATTTTTAGAGGTAGAAATGGCTAAGTGACTAAGACTATCAATATAGAGCTTTTTAGCGGATTTGTTACAGCTTGACTCGGGGACTATGAATTCTTGGTTAACCTTATTCAGGGAGATATCGGGTGGTAAAAACGATTTTCTAGGCTTGCCGATCCCTAAGTTTTTAAGATTATGCCAGAGAGAAGACTGAGAGCAACCTCCTGTTGATATTCGGTGCATGTATCTGATCTTAGAGTTTCTAATGAGTTGTTTTGTTCGATTTCGTAGATTTTTGTAGCGGTTGAATGTGTCAGAGTTTTTGAATTTTTTGAAATGTCTGAAGGCAGCGTCTCGTATCGCCATCGCGTCCTTGATTTCGTCATTCATCCACGGAGATTTGGGTTTTGAAATGCGAATGGTTTTGAGAGGAGCATGAATGTCTAGTAGATGGATAATAAAATCATTGAAAATTTGTACTTTCTCGTTGATGTCACTGATACACTCTATTGAATCCCATGGAATGATAGCGGCATCTGCTAAAAGATGATCATTGCAGATTGCCTTCAAATTACGGTGAGTTAAGAATTTAGGAGAGTGTTTTGGGCATTTAATAGAATAAGCCACATATAATAAGTCGTGCGCTGATATTCCTGAAGCAGATAGTTGGCCATAAGTCACTACTTTTTCGCTGTTGGTTGTTAGTAAAGCATCGATCCATGTTGAGGAGTTAAGGGTATGATGCGTGGGATTTAGAGGAAGGATACTGAGTCCAAGAGTATGAAAAGTGCTTTTGAGAAATAAAGCGTCACGATTCATAGAGGAAAAATTAGCATTGAAATCGCCAGTTAAGATGACATGCTGATAGTTATGTAAGTGAGTCGATAGTGTGATTTCTATGTCGTTCAAATTGCCGACTTTAGGGGGTCTATAGATTATGCCAAGTAGGATTTTCTGTGTTTTTAAAGTAACCTCGACCAGAAGATATTCTGGCTTTCTACTGTATTTCGGTATGCTGTGGGCAATAGTTTTAGAAGAAAGGTCATTTTTAATGTATAATCCAACGCCGCCACCACGTTTCCCAATGCGATCATTACGAACGAGTTTGTAACCAGCTATTTCAACTGCAGTTGACGGCACGTTAGGTTGTAGCCATGTTTCACTTATAGCAATGGCATGTACATTTGTATTTAGGACAAGAGAGCGGATCTCATCGAGGTGCGCGTGGATGCTTTGGGCATTAAGATAGATAACCTGAAAGCACCGAGGGTGGAGGGACAATTTAGTTGAAAGAGAGAAATTCGAGTTCTTAGAGTTGTTGGAAAAACAGTTCGCGGAAGGAGGAGAAAGTGTTTGCTGAGGAAAGAACTCATTAGCAAACGGATTGAGCGAGGAAACAACAGGATCAGCGGGGGCGCAAGCTATGGATTGGTTGTCGTGAGGACTGAGAGAAGAATGAAGAGAGCCTGAAAGGAATGACCCGGAAAAGGTTGAGCAAGGGTTTTGAGAGGGTAAGATGGAGGAAGTACCTGCAGTGTAGATGGGAGCCTCAGGGTTAAGAATGCTATTGAAGCTATGACGAAAAAAATTTTGGCGAGTCCTGTTCTGGGAATCATGCTGGTGTGCCTGCGAGGTAAGAGACAAAGGGATAGTATGCTGCATTCCACTGGCTGCGAGTGTCATTGAGATACGTGAGATAAGTAAAGAAAATAAAAAGGAATCACAAGTAATTATGCACTGAAAAAATGGCAAAAAAGGGAATACACTGAACAATAGCCTGAGTCACACTGTCTAATATTGACTATTCTAACTTGATTCACAATATCAACACTAAGATGACTAAATAGGGTTATACGGGAAGCAAATTCCACACAAGTAACGAATTTACCAATAAGGTAATAGAATGATCACTGAAAAACACACACTACGGGATAAGGTAGATAACCTAAGTTTATGCACTGTATCTAAACACTGTAATATGGCAATCACTGTAAGCACACGGAAAGGAAATGAAGTAGAATAAACTAGGTTTATGCACTATATCTTCACACAGTAATCACTAAAAACACGTACTACGGAATGAGGTAAAATAATCTAAGTTTTTGCACTAATCACTGAATAAGGTGACACAGTCAGGAATAAAACAATAGGAGAGTTCCGTAAGTATAGCTAAGGCGAAGATAAAACACAGAAGAAATAATACAATACAACAAAAGAAAACTTTCCTCCCAAAAGAGTACCAGTAATTATGACATGGTAAGAAGAGTTATCGAACTATTTCCGTCGGCCGTTTATGGGGAAGGTTTAATGTCGAACAGTTCAGAAGATGTGGTGATGAAGGTGCGTTGGCCATCGTCTTTGATAATGACAATTTTGCCGTCGAATGTCCATACCTTTGATCTGCCAAATATATCTCTAGCCTCCGTCAGAAGTTTCATTCGGTGGTTTGTTAGAGACTCGGTGATGACGAAGCCGCTGCCTTTCAGGGATTTTTTCGAACGCCATACTCTCGAACGGTCCTGATAATTAATAAATTTAACTATCACAGGACGATGCTTAGAGTCGCGGTGTTGGCCGATGCGATGGGCTCTGTCTAGCATAAGGGGATGCACTTCGACGCGTAGTTGGGAAGACAGGAAGTTACTAGCTAGAGCAATACAGTCTTCATTCTTCGCCTCTCGGAGACCATGAATTAACAAACAGTTGCGGCGGCTATATTGCTCCAATTCGTCCAGTCGTACATCCGTCTTCGTGGCAGCATCTTCGAGGTGACAGATCCGGGATTCCATCTTCTGGATTTCGTTCCTCACAGCATCGACATGGCTCATTACTTCGGATTTAAATAGTGAAAATTCGTCGTCAATGGAATCAACGGTGGATCTGGACTTAGCCTCAGTGAGTCGTGAGTCGAACATTTCAACCTTCTTCAGAAGTTCATCAATCGATGTCTGTAGCGATGTCACAGTGGGGCGAGTACCGGCCATGGCGGAGAAGGTGAATAGAGAGACTTCGTGAGGGTATAGGGAGGAAGGGAGCGTTAACGACGTGCGACCTTCACCTTCGGAGGTTAGGAGACGACTGAGGAACAAATAAGGACGTGCACCCGGGAAAATTTCCATTTTTCCTTGTGGTTCTTTTATTCGCAGTAATATTGAGAATCATAAAAACTGAGTAAAAAGACCAGAAAACAAAATTTTACCAATGACATTATTTTTATTTTGAGAACTTCGATGAAAATGTTTTTCATCTCAACCGGAGTTATCATATCACTAAGTATTAAGGAAAAATATCTGGATCGAACAGCATCAACTGCATTACAGAGTTAACTCATTTTAGTTTAAATGTGATCAATACACTATTCAAGATTTGAAATCACACAAATGTTAGAATAAAATATATCAAATTTTATTTATGAATGCCGTTTTTGCTTTCTCGCCATTCTCATAAGACGGGATGGTTAAAATGTAGAAGTAAACGGTGGTGGACGCTTGATTTTCCTCCAGCGGTTCCTCTGGAGCAGGAGATATTTTCAAACTATACATAAAATTAAATACCCTCCACACAGATAGGAATAATTTATGTTACCATCAACTGCCATTTTCAAAAAAGGGAATTTTTGTTTCAAAGAACAATAATACTGCTTCTTTTTGAATTTTTACTCCTGCGAGTGCATTTTCTGATGAATTAGCTACTACAATTTACCGCTGAAGCACTTACATGATTTAGATTCCAACATAAATTAAGAAATATGCTTCGTAGCATATCGAGTAAAATATCGTTTTGATATTAGAATGCGTTATTATGTTTAAATTCACCGAGTTATTCCCAAGATTACAAGAAAATGAAAGTAATTCTATTCATTCATAAGTGTTCTAACTATCGGTAGTTTCGTGCCCAATCAAAAATCGCCATCTCCTTCATATTTTTGTATTTAATTCCACCCCTTATGCCATCCAGCAACTTTTGTCTGTGTCATCCCCTTTGTTTTTTCCCCTGAATCCTACCCTCAATTACAATCTTTGCCAATCCCTCTCCCCTCAATATTTGGCCCACCCATTTCTCCTGACGATGCTTAATCACGTCAATGAAAACCATCTCCTCCCCAACCATCTCTAACACCTACGTGTTTGTTATTAAATGACAAGGTTTAAAACGTTTTTGTTAAAATGCTGTTAAATTATTATGATAAATCTTGGATTGCTTTCATGATAGTTTATTTTAAGGAACTCCGCATTCGTTTATAACTGCATGAAGACACTAGCCGCCGACAATATTATTGTCAAGATAATATTGTCAAGATAATTATATTATTAACAAGATAATAATAAATAACTCTAATTCGACAAGGTATTAATAAACATTCGTCCATGCTTTTTAGACCATGGGCAGTAATCGCTCGTAATTCACACCCAAAAACGTTCACTTCCGCATGTTATGCAGAGCATTAATTCATATTGCGGTGCAACACATACCGAGATTTTAACGGCAAGAGCGTGCGTACCGCAACATTAGATTTTACGATTCTTCTCTAATGATGAAACGCACTGTTATCCTCCGCAGCAAAATTTCAATTCGGAGCCGGAGTATTCAAAACAGTTCCATTTTTTCGGCCAAAGTGAAATATTTTTTGGTCCATGGAATATAGGACCGCACTTTAATTACCGCTCAGTAGCATTGGAAAAAAAAGACGAACGAATAGATGGCGCTGGTGCTCCATTCGTCTACCCGCGGCTAACAGCTCGGAAATTGTTTAAAAAACCTCAGCCGCATTTTTTTCAACCGATTGTTTAAAGGTTGTAATTAGGCGGTTAAATTTGGGATTTTATGGACCGTGGAAGATCGCGGATATGAAAGAGCAGCGGCGCATTCGATTAACATTCAGGAATGCGTTTACGTACAATAATAGGCGCATTCAACCATTTTTGCGTCGAATAAGGCTGGCTGTATACGAAGTCTCGTTTTTTTGTGATAACTGTTACACGTAGTGAAAAGACTGTAAACAAAAGCGGTGTTTGACTTGATAGTGGATTGTGCTCGATGATTGAGGTTCGTATGCTATTTATAACTTAAATGCGGAAGAGTTTAAACGATTCATAATTTCATGGTTCTTTTAAATGTGATGACGAATTTTAATTATTCCTTTTAAAGGTGAAGCGAGTGGAAATTAAGATTCAAATAGAACAAAGACTGCTAATAGTGAAAATTTTTGATACTTTGTCTCCAAATTTAGCTACAAATTCATTGATGATTAACGCCAATCAAACGATACAAGTGAATATCAGCAAGCAAAATTGTACTTTATACTTTATAATATTTGTAACAATATTGCGAAATTTACGAGGCTAAAAAGAAGTTTGATTATTTTCTATGGCAATAACTATCCCCTATTGCATCAAGCGTATTCATTATGGCATCGAATTTTTCTTCATAGTGTAAGCAATTTTCTCAAACGTTGTATCGAGAAGATTGAAAACAAATGTCCAAGCGCTACTTTGTGTAAGGACGCTTTACTAAAGAAGTAAAACACTTATTAATTTCCATAAGCTACTTATTTTTTATAAAGAAAAATAGTTTCGCCTAGTCTGATGTCTATTTTAGATAAAAACTAGTCACCTTTATAAAGAAATATGGAGACCGCTAATTATGAGCAAAACCGATATTAGATAATGCTATTTATGCTCGTGGTTGATTCAGCAGTAGTTTAAAAATAGTGGATTATCGCATGACTTAAGCATATCCTCAGATATACTACCATGATAGGGCTTCTTTCTTTCGGAGACAATCATAGTCCCACTGAATCTGATTGCTTGGTGAGATTTCATCATTTGAAAACGCCCGATTTTATGATCATTATATTTCCACAATCCTGGAATATTTTTGTAGCCTAAAATTGTGTTCACTAACGCAATTGAAGCTCAAATCACATTTGAAATACTTCTAAAATGAGTGGTTATAACCAATCTGTATTGGCATACTTATCCGGAAGAATCCTTAAAATTAAAATCGTAGAGCGAAAAGCTCAACATCTGAAATATATAGGTTAAACATTGATAATATAACGACATTGGTATGTTCGTGATAAATTTTTAAACATTCGTCACGCAGTTTATAGGGAAATAAAATGAAATAATTTTTCTATGCAAGGAAATGAATGCAAGAGACTTCTCTATACCTAACTTTGAGTCAACATAACCACTGGGAATTGAGTAAAGGATGTTTGAAAATTTATACGAACCTACCAATCCCACGAAATTACCTATGTTCACCCTAACAACGAGAAACATCTCCTCAGCTCCTTAGCAATGATTGCTAATTTATCGACAAATTGTCGGACATCACAAAATAATTTTCTAAATGTGTTTTCATATCCTGGTTAGGCGAATTGGATATTGATAAAATTGCGAGGGAATTAAGGCAGTTAGGGTGGTTAGAAATCGTGCGTTTTTTCGTTGCTGAGGGGAAAATAGAATTTAGGTTAAGCAGGATTTAGGCCGAGTAGGATTGGGCAAAATGGGATTTAGGGCACAGGGATTAGTGCGAATGCAACATAACCATAAAGAATAATACCCTCCTCAATAAGGGTACGTTTCTGCTGAACCTGGGAGATTTTGCAGGAGGAATTTCGTTACTGGTAATGTTCCTTAACGCAGAATGTGGCCAAATAACCAATAAGTCTACCCCTTTTACAATGCATGGTACACTCCTGGCCAAAATTAACGCAGCACCTCTCTAGCGATCCTTACGGCCGGTGCTGCGTTAATTTTGGTCAGGAGTGTACCTACTACACCATTACTCCCAAATTACAAGCCGATGTCTTTTGATCAGATTTTAAGTGGATCGAAGAGTTCTCTTTCTTTTGAATCAAGCTGATGCAAATATAGTTGAGTGTGATTATGTCCTGGGAAGGTTTCATAAAAATACAGATTGCGATCATTATAACATATATAACTTACTGAGCAGAAGAAAGGTTAAGGTAAGTTGGAATCATTTCTTGTAATATATGGTTTACAAGTTTTCGTTTGTAATAAAATTGGGGTAATCGCTTCAGATTCAATACCAGAAACTACTAGATTCTAGCAAGAAGCAGTCGCCTTTATGAAATATCTTGTAGCTATACGAGCAATGATAATTTATTCAACAACGCAAAACATGCTAAATTAAAATAGAATCTTACGATGGCTACTTATGATTATGATGCTACGACATCCAGAAGATTCAACCATTATTGCTATTATTTCAAAAAGTATTGTAAAATATAACTGTCATGGGCGAACTTGTGGATTCTCTTTTTAAAGTAAATATATTTACAATTAAATTCAATAAAAATATCAATTCAAATGTTGGGGAAAACGTTTAGATATATTTCCTGAGATTCTCATGGATGAATTTCACAAATATATCTGACCATACCATTTGATTATTTAACAACATACTCTTCTTATTAAATTTCTATACCAGTAATATTTCAGTTTGATAATGCTCAAGTGTTAGCAAACATCTGATCTTAAAGGAAGTAAGCTCAACAAATAAATACCTATCTTGTGATTATCGATATTCCGACTTTCAACTCAGCCAATCTAAATACTACAGTCCTTCGCTTTCTGTATTCTTCATCAATCTATCTATCATTGAATAAAATTCACAAATGCTGGCGATGTCTGGTGGAATTACGCCATGATGAAAAGAAGATAACCGTTGTACTTTTTCCACAGTATGGTTTATTAAAAAATCATCTTTTAACATCTTAAATCATTTATTCAGCCTTTTAATAAACCTTAAACTGTGGAAAAAGTACAACGGTTATCTTCTTTTCATTGTCTATCATCGGTCACTCAACTGCATCCTTGCCTCTATTATGTAAATACTGAACACATCAGATAAGTTATATTCACAGTCAACCATTTAATAATAAATTACAGAAAGAGCTTTAAAGTAGCAAAGAACGAGTATATACAATTTCACCACAACCCTGTAGCTGGGACGCGAACCCAGGGCCATGGCGTTAGTAGACTAGCAAGCTAAACGTTCCGAACGAATAAATGCGAGACCACACTAGTACCTAAAACTCGTTTTGAGACATCTAAGAGTATGATAACCTGTCTTCTTATTAGTCTAAAAGTATCCGCTCTCTTTAGATGATGGAGCTTTCTAAAAGTAAAGTAAAAAAGGTAATGAAGATATAAAACTGTGAATTTTCCACACTTGTGGAAGTGTGAAACATTTACAGTGTTATTTCTTTATTACCTCAATGGCTTTCCACAAGGTAACGCCTGATCATCTAAATTTCATAAAGTAAAAAATGCTGTAGCGAAGTAATTTTTTAGCAGATAGCGTAGCGAAAGGGTGAAATCGTATTTTAAGTTATCAGTAAATTCCTCCATACAATAACAAATAAAAGTAGAACTCAAATCAACAATTCTTAAAAACGTTAGAAATGCAATTAACATACGAGTATCACGCAATTACGTTGAATATAAATTCAAATACCAGAATGATTTGATTCCCTGATTCCTTGTCTTATAACAAATCATAAGTAAAAACAGAACTATTTGTGCCTTTGAGAAATTTGATGTGTTATCTGCATTCGTTATAATTACCCCAAAACCGAAAATGCTATGGACTTTTCATTATATCGTTAAATAAGCAATCATACATGAAGGGAATGATTGCAGTTTCTATAAATGAATTCCATTGGTAGCTCTGTGAGTAACAAATATGCGATTCCTCTCATTTTGAAGATTAAAAGATTTACTAATTGTAACTCTCCGGAAATTCGTGTGTGATTTTAGAACAGCGAAGATATAAAACATCAGCAGTATACGATACTGATTGACTTTTCTCAAGGGAAACATAAAAATAAATTTACATTCAAAACTGCACTGCAGATTCACTAATTTTGAAAGTTGTCTACTTTTACAGAGGTCTTTCTTATGCATCAATTTTAATTTTGGAAAAATAGGATATTAGAATAGAATAATACAATATTGGGTGTATTCTATATATAGTCTTTTACGGTTAATATTTTATGACACACGGTACTCAAAATTTTGATTATATTGAATTTAACCTCAACTTGGTCAATAATTCATATGATATAGCATCTCCAAATGCGAATTGTTAATGTTTAGATAAGAATTTTAAGTTAAAACGATAGAATAGTAGGCAAAAATAAGATTAATAGCACTTAGCATAACGTGTGGTAAGATAAGCATACGTACTAATCGACGCGAATGTCAGTTTTAGCGTTAGTAAGCTAGTCTTCACTTTAGAATCTGGAAATTTTGTTGTTCTTACACGGAGAGAAGATACGCTTGGGATTGAACTCGGAGTTGAGAGTTCATGCAATAAATTACGGCCTCCCCACCGGAGTGCCGCAGCACCGTGGCCTTAACTAAGATCTTGGTGCTCCGCATTATACTGAAGAGCTCCTCCTACCTATGATTGTACGTTAAATATCTGCTTTTTAAGCATTATATTTATCATTTAACGGAACATTTGCAAAATTCTAGCATACTAGAAATATATTTATTGTTCTTAATTGACTATCTATCTATATCTTTGTATCCGAATTAAATTAATCAAAATACATTATATGCATGTGACCGTATGTAACCAAACTATACACAAGAATAAGTATATCTGCTTATGTACGATATATTATATGCTACTATACATATTTTGCTTTGCGTTCTGTTCTTTACGCATTTGAATTCGTAATGTGACTAACGAAACATATACTTCGGTTGTCTTCTAAGAACTATGATCTTTAGGGAAAGAGCTGAGAAAAATACCTCTCATTTGGTTAATTCACTTGATACGTTTGTTCTTGAGGTATTAAAGTAATGAACAATTCCATGTAATAAATCCGAACAATGACTTAATACTTTTTCTTTTTGAAAAAAATATGTTTTCTTCAGATGATAAATCCGGTTATTATTTTGCTTAACTTTGCGGGTGGAAACATAAGAGTACGTCTGAAATAACTTTTAGTTATTATCACAAAGCTTGGGTCAAAAGAAAACAATGCTACATAATAGTATTAATAATGATAATGAAATGTAAATATTACAGATAAAATTGAGAATTATTTGTCTTTTCATACGCATAGCCCTTAACCGACTATTTAAAGACATAAATTAAATATACGAGAGATTTTGGGAAAATTTAATGAATGGATGGAAACGAGGAAAACAGTAATGGAATTCAAAAGTTTGAATTCAGTAACATACAGTTACCTTTAGTTTCTAAATCTAAGAACTTCACCGTTTCTTAATTAATATCGTTGGAGAAAAATTTTGTTGTAGCTACCAGTTGAGGGTGAAGGTATTTTTGTTTTCAGTAATTGGTGCTCAATAAAGGTAACACTGTTTATCATACTGTGAAAACTACAGTAGCCGCAGATGAATTAATTTCGTGGATGGAAACGCACTCTTAAGAGTACGTTTAGAATTACTTTAAGTTACGATTACGAAGTTTGGGTCAAAAGAAAAAAAGTTTGGTATTAGAGAAAATAAAACATCTTTATTAACGAAAAGATTGAGAATAATTTGTCTCTTCTTATGCATAGTCCTTAACTAACTATTTAAAACATGAATTAAACATTAATGAATGCCTTTAATGAATCTATGAATGGAACAATTAAAAAGTTTAATTTCATAAACATCTTTATGTTACAGAATTACCTTTACTATAAACCCTAAGAACCTCACCATTTCTTAAACTCACCATGCGAAAGTGTTACGTAGTGGAAAGTCATAATAATGGAAACACATAATGGACACTACCTCAGAGTGTACGAAGTAATTCTTTTTTATCAACATATCTTAAGTCTTATCGTTGGAGGGAGACTTTGTTGTAGCAACCAACGGAGAATAAGGGTAGTAAGAGAATAAGTATTATTGTTTTGGTGTGTAATACTCATTAAAGGTAACACTGTTTATCTTTCGGGGGAAACTACAATAGACACAGATTAATCCAACAAACACGCGGAAACTGCCTCAAAATGGAACAAAAAAATCTCATCGGCCAATATATATATTTGTCGGACAAAACGTCTCCATACGAAATGTCAGCGAACCCTCAAAATTGGCAGTTATGACGTGTTTTGGCACACTTAATTATGAAAAACATTCCTTTTCCTCATTTTTTCGCTCATCATTCTTTCGCCATCCTTTTTTTGGGGAATGCAGAGAGGGGAGGGGGAGGAGGGAGGGAGGGCTTTACCTCCCCCTCCAACACTGAGCCCGCGATCGTTAGCGGTGAAAGGGTGGGCGGTGGAGGGGGGAGGAGGGGAAAGAGGGAAGGGGTGAATAAAAAGGGAGGAGAGATATAGAAATTGACGCGGCAGTTATCTATCGAAGGGTGTGAACTTATTTGCATTTTTCTTTAATTTTATTTGCGGCGCGAAATTTTTAATTACCCCAATTCCACCTCAGTACTTGGTCATTTTCTTTAATTCTCCGCCAGAAGAGCCGTTATGTAATTGAATACATTAAGGGTGGATTTAAGGGTACTACAAAGCGTTATCCACCCAACCTTTAATGTGTTTCTGCTAATATTCCCTTTCTCAATCTCAATAAGGTATGAATGGGGTTAAGGGAATAAGGGTTAGATGTACGAGGAGACATTATTCTCAATCTTGTCCTAATTAAATACGCTTTATCATTATTGTTAATTTTGCAACAATAATATGAAAAGATTATAAACCTATGATTTACTCTGACATTTGACGTATGTTGTTAAATTGTAAAATTAATGTTTACATAATATCTAAAAATAATAGTTCATATATGTCATTCATCAAGGTTAAAATTTGTTATATTTCATAACTTTGTAATAGAATACTTTTTAATGCCTGCTAACGAGCGTTACTCTGCATAGCAGGATCAAGAGATCTAATTTTAAATATGATGAATAAAGGGATTTTATCTATGTGTAATATGTCATTTGTGTATGTAATGAAAATTAAATTATGAAGTGCAACGCTTCCATTTATTTTACATCTTATTTAAGGTTGGACCTTGGATGGTCAGATTAATAAAATGATGACACATTAATATAGACTTATACGTCACTTAATGCACTATCACCTTAACGTCTGTTCTATTTTACTTTACTACTAGCTGAAGCGCCTATTGATTCTGTACCGGAAAATAGAGGTAGATTAAATATATTACTCCTCTTTGATAGATTTGAATCTAACATCTCTCATATGTGCTCAGTTCAATGGGACAGCCAAAACGAAAAGTTTCGGTGAAAATTCCAGTATCTTAACAACGCTCTCGTAATGTGTATGATTTATTTTCTGTGTTATTACACTATGTAAATTATATATTATCGACAAGTATTGAGTTGAGTAAGGAAGTTACTACTCGTAGATGTATATTACTCAAGGGACTTACTTTGTTGCACCAATGGTTAACAATATCTATGGAGACAGACAATTGAAATATATCATTCCGAACCTTTTCAAACTTGTGTGCAGAGTTACGAACAGAGATATTTATCTTTTTATATTAATTATAATTTTAACAGCACGAGAAATTTATAAGAGTTAGTAAAAATCTTGTGTTGAGAAATGTTTTTAGAAATGTGAGTTATGGTTTATATTTTAAAAGAGAGCTGTTTCTTATTGGGAGAATTAGGAAATTCCTAAATCTAACTTTAAACTGTATTCCGTTGACAGAACTTGCCTGATGGAGCTGTAATGTTCATTTTATCCATAACATTATTAAACATATAAAATTATAGTTACCTCCTTGAACTGTAAACAAGGCAGTACTACAGGTGAATCTACAACTAAAGGTTCATAGTGTGTTATTGCCTACCAGTCTATGTTTTCTTATCGAAAAGATTCATCAATGTTATACGCATCTGGAGGATGGATTGAATTTATAATTTTGCTAATAACTTGAGTTTAGCTGCAATCGATCCAAGATAGTCTAAGAATCTGATATTTTAATTTTAGTTGTTTATGAATGAATTTAGTTTCTTTTATGTTTTAAACAATTTTCAATCCATTTTCCGATTGTGAGAAACGAAGAGAATATTAGCTGAGATTTTTTCTTTAGAATGATATGTGATATTGATAGTTCGTCCGGCACAAATAAACAAGCTCATCATCAAGTCATGGTCGTTATTTAGCTATCAGATAACATAAATAGAATTTAATGATAAGGAAATAAAGGAATGGTATCGCCAAGTATCCGTTTATAAATACAACGGATGAAGAATGGAATATGCTGTCTGAAGAGGTCTTCAAACTCTTACCGAAACACAAAAACATATTTCCGATTGAATGTTGTAGTTTATTATGAAACTTATAATTTTCTCTAAATAGTATTTTTCGTCGATCGAACTTACATTTATTTTGCCCTTTCATCTTGCTTTACATGAATTTGTTCTATCACCTTATTATACATTAGTTTATTATCCCTATGCTTCCTCATCTTCCAATTGTGTCTAAAACGACAATTTCAGGAGGATTTTTTTATAATTATGATAATGAATCGTCACAATAAAGGCGAGATTGATAGCAATGAGTAATTTTCTACATTTTACACTTCGTCATAAGAAATTCAAAAAGAAAAGATGTCTAAGCGTCACACAGTCATATTTAACTTCCTGGTAATTGTTTTTACGAAAAAATTTTATAATACCATGATTTTAATACATTTATGTACGTGTCCCCGTGGTGTAGTGGTTATCACATCTGCTTTACACGCAGAAGGTCTCCGGTTCGAACCCGGGCGAGGACTCTCTTTTTGTGGAAGGTTTTTGTCAGTTTCTATCTACTTCTAGCCAACCCTATTACGACCACTTTGACTATAACTTCCTGATCCGATCACCAAATTGCGACGTCCAGTAGAATAAATTAACACAAAGTAATACTTTATTTTAGTAAACAGGTTCCTTAATGAAGGTTTTATTTAAAAAGAAAGTTGTTGAATACGAGCATAAAAAGAAAATTACTTTTCTGATTTTAAACCACAAGTCTGCACTTGGAAGAAAATTAATTGCAGCAAAGAAACTCCAAAAATTAGGAATATTGAAGAAACTACTGGATGATTAGTCCAATTTCAACATTTTTTATAATAATAATAATAATAAATAGAAAATAGACGTGGGAGATTCCATGTCACTGTATGATGAGCGACAGATATAAGGTTAACTTATTTTATAGCGTCTCTTTAAGACCGTTCGACTTTTTATTCCTGCAGATAGTATAAATGATGGCATAGAGGACGGGATGGTAAGTTTGATCCGTGGCTTTTCCCACCTCGATATCATTCCGGGAATCCAATTGGACGCCATTGCATGCAATCATGGAACCGGGAGCGACACATCTAATTTTGCATTTTTCGGGGGACTCGATTATTTTTCGCTGTGCGGCGAAAAAAGAAATGCACACTTGGTGGATTGTCGTTTTTGAGGGCAAAATATTCTGAGCTATTCTTATAAACTCCACTCGTCTACCGAAAAAATGAGATGGAGGCAGTTGCACTTTTGGTAATTTTCATCGAGTGGAAACTGAAATTAGTATGTTCCTTTTCAAAGAATTGCCGAAAAGGCGTAAGCTTATTAACAGCGAATTAGGATAGAAATTTACGTTAAAAGATACATCATTGCGGGCTCCCGGTTAGCCATATGGGCAGCGGGTTTGGCTTTCGTGAAACTGCATAATACTCGGAATGATATATATGTTTATGATATGTATGTTACATTGACTCATCTCGCCTATTAGTTTCACCATACAAGCTAGTTTAAAGCAACATTAAAAAGATTTTATTTAGAGCAAAATTTACTCTTAGGATTCCCATACTATTTTGACACTATATAAATAATACGTACCTACAGCGATGAATACAATATATTAAAAATCTGATGTGGCCAGAACATGACTTTCTCCATATGTAAGATGTAAATATTTATCTACGACAGTAATTTCGAACTCTATATTCCATCTAAACTTTGAAGATAAGTGATTAATTTATATATGATTATCTTTTACGTCACAAACATTATAAATAATGTTTTTCAGGATAGATTCGATGAAAAACGATGAAGTGGCCTTTCGCCCCAGCGCCCAGAGCGCCCACAACGTACATAATCAGCAACTTCCGGTTTATCAGTATTTCACAAATAACTCCTACACAATCAGTGATACAAAAATATGTATCATACAAAAGTCATAGTAAATTACATTTTCTAAAACTTTATTTCAAAATAGTATATACCTAAATATCATATTTATGGAGACATTTTGAAAACCGGAAATGAGCTTTGAAGAATGAAGCTCAACTTCCGGTTAACTGATTTACTCCAAAATCTAATCAACTCTAACGACAGCCACCAAATTACTATATATGAAATTTGGTGTTGATCCAACAAATAGTTTTTATGTTAGAGCGCCCACAAAGTACATAATCATCTTCTTCCGGTTTATCAGTATTTCACGAATAACTCCTAATCAACCGGTGATACAAAAATATGTTAAATACAAAAGTTATAGTAAATAATATTATACAAAACTTTTATGAGTAATACAATATACGTATATATCATATTTATGGAGATATTTTGAAAACCGGGAATGAGCTTTAATGAATAAAGCTCGACTTCCGGTTGACCGATTTACTCCAAAAACTAATCAACTCTGACAGCACACACCACAGTACTATATATGAAGTTTGGTATTGATACGACTTATAGTTTTCACGTTAGAGCGCCCACTATCACACACACACATACACACACACACACACACACACACACACACACACACACAGACATCATTCCGAAAATGGTCAAAACGTGTTCTAGGGACCCCAAAACATGTATTTCCGTTGAAATCTCGAAGTCGAATTTTTTCATGAAAACAATACCTTGTCTATACTTCGTATATGGAGAAAGTAAAAATCTTAAGTGGCCAGCACATGACATTCTCCATATATAAGATGTAAATATTTATCTACGACAGTATTTTCGAATTCTATATTCAATCTAAACTTGGAAGATGAGTGATTAATTTATCTATTATTATCTTTTACGTCACAAACATTATAAATAATGTTTTTCGGGACATGTTCGATGAAAAACGATGAAATTGGCCTTTCGCCCAGAGCACCCACAAAGTACATAATTAGCAACTTGCGGTTTATCAGTATTTCATGAATAACTCCTAAACAATCTGTGATACGAAAATATGTTTAATACAAAAGTTTTAGTAAATTTTATTTTATAAAACTTCTATAAATAATAACATAAACATAAATATCATATTCATGCAGATATTTTGCAAAAACGGAATATGCTTCGAAGAATAAAGCTCGATTTCCGGTTCATCGATTTATTCCAAAAACTAATCAACTCTGACAGCATCCACTACAGTGCTAAAAATGAAGTTGGGTATTGATATGATTAATAGTTCTTACGTTAGAGCGTTCACAAGCACACACACATACACACAGATATCATTCCGAAAATGGTCAAAACGTGTTCTAGGGACTCAAAACATGTATTTCTGTTGAAATCTCGGAGTCGAATTTTTCATGAAAACAATACTTTCTCTATACTACGTATATGGAGAAAGTAAAAATGCGTAAAAACTCAAAATAGTAAATAAGTAACATATTGAGTGTATTTATTTAACAGAGAAAGTGTGTTTACTATGCAGGAAGAACCTCCAATGGAATTGAGTGTATAAATTCGACGTAACCAGTAGAATAGAAAACAGCGGATTATTATACACGAGGAAAGTAATATGCAAGCTACAGAAACAATGTAATATGAAAGGTACTGTAAATAACTAATAACCGAATTAGGTGGTTCATAGCTAAGAGATTAAATACAATGAAGCAGTTTTTTTGAAGATTGAGCAACAAAACTATAATAGTTTTTATCTGCATCGTAGAAGATAATAGCACAAAGTAAATCATTGTAGTTAGATGGAAAAGTCACGCGCGAAAGGAAATTAATTTAAAATTAACAACTATAAAGATAAATGATTTTTGAAAAATAAGCCTGATTAAAGTGAAAAAAATATAAAATGAGATAAAAACAACTGCGTCTTTATCCCACAAAATTTAAAAAAACACCACCACAACCACGATCTCATACAATTTTAAAAACGACAACAACAAAACTCCTCACACCTGAAGAAGACGTAGTAATGTCGAAACCACTCGTGTCGTATTCTTAAAGCTTGTGCAAAGCGATATAGTTTTTTATCTTATATGTTTTGAGAGAAGTTCCACTAAGTGAAGGGCAATTTGATTTAAATATGGAACCATTTCAGCATCGCTATAAAGTCATCCGAGATGAGTAGGGACTGAAAATTAGTAACATTTTGATCAATTCCTCGTATTAAAATATGGAGCAGCGGTAATCCACGGGAGTGATCGTCTGGAATAGCCTGAGGACATACTTTCAGAACTGTATTAACTAAATTTCCGTCTACGAGAGAAAGTTCCGATTTCGGAGAATTCCCGTGTCACGAATGAAAGTCGGCCGAGAAAAACTAATGGAATTTCGTTCCATGGGCTGATTTCACTTTTACAGAACATCAAGGCATGCACCTTTCATACCGGATAATTTTTTTACCCTCAATAGAAACTTGAGATTTTGCCTGAAACACATTGGCAATTATCAGATTGATATTCGTTTACTCAAGGAATATCAAAATGGCGGCCCTTAGGCCAGATTTCTTCATCAATATAATATGTTTGTAACGGATTAAATCCTACTATAGCTTTAACATGCTATGACAAAGAACAATTTTGTTCTGCAATTTATCCGTGAATAAATTATGAAAATGTCAATAACTTTAATGTAGTGATTTATCTCTGTTTGTATTTTAACGTTCCTAGATATTTCGCCGATTTTTCACACCCTCCTTCTCTTTGTGGGTTTTTCTTGCAGTGGATATTTTTTCTGTGATTAATATTATCAAGTTTTTTTATTTGGTGCACAAAAACATTTCTTTCCATAGGGTTCTCAATTTCTACATTACTTGATAAATCAGTATATTACTGTTATGTATTATTACATCTATCATTACTTATATCTTCGCTTCAAAATTCATCTCAATACATAGGCTTTCATGATTTTTTAACTTCAAAGAAAGTATTATTTGCTGGTAACAACTGCATTTTCCACTCTGGTGGATTCTCGTAGCAATTCTAACGATCACGCCTACCATAATACCCTCTTGCTAAGAAGTAGAATTTCTTTGACTTGGTGGAGGTATTAAATTGAAAATAATTTATCTAATTTCGAGGACTTCATCTTTGGTCTAAATTCATAATCACACCATTCTAAATTTTCTTTCCTCCAGTTTTTTCTCTCGTCATTCTGAAGAACGGGAGTTAAAACAAGAAATGGATGAGAAAAAGTAAAAAATCTTGGTGCAAATACTAGAGAACTATGTAATAGCGCCTTAAAGTAAAAAGTTGTAAAACCCCTCATATAATACATGTTTGGATTTTTTCTTTAATCTTTTTGTTTTTCATTTGAGTTTCTTTTATCCTCTCGAATGTTCATTGAGAAAATTCACCTAAGGTATCCCATACCATGAATGTATTGCTATTTAAAATTTTACTTGGACATCCTGCTCGAATAATATCCTAGGATATTTGACAGTGAGGGTACTCTACGTGGAAGCATTGGCTCCATCAAAACAGCTTTGAGCTCTCCAAAATGCTATGCCTACGAACTTTTAACAACTTACGCAGTTTGAAATTCTCTTAAAAAGCTAAAAGTCTTTAAATATCAATTGCTAGCTCTCACTAAGACACTTACGAAACTTCAGCCATTGCAACTCATGGTTCATGAATTTCTGAATGGTAAAGCTCCATTTACTGAGCTACTTTAATTTCTCTAAAGTACGTGCGGCTTTGAAAAAAGGGATTAAGTCCGCAAATCGTAATCAAAGGAATAGAAGTTTGACTTCTTTCTAAATATATGTAGAAAGAAAAAAAATATAAGCAGATACTTCGATCTCACTTTAAGAATTTTTCCTAGAAATTATTTCCATCATGTATCCCAATAAAATTAATATAAATTGATTAAATTATTATGAACTATTTTATAAGATAGGTATCTAATCTAGATGACCAAATAGAATCC
This sequence comes from Sympetrum striolatum, assembly GCA_947579665.1. Taxonomy (NCBI): domain Eukaryota; kingdom Metazoa; phylum Arthropoda; class Insecta; order Odonata; family Libellulidae; genus Sympetrum; species Sympetrum striolatum. Next base: position 14,315,644 of record OX388351.1, on the reverse strand, counting down.
ATTCAATTCCCTAATTTATTCCTTTCTGTATCTAGTCATACGAAGTATTTTATTTATAATAGCCATCTAAATTCTTAGCTGCGAAGCTACGTCTTCCTCCGAAGTTCCGAGTGGGAGATCAAACGCAAAAAGAAAGGATACATGTTTTTTCGGATTAAAACAGAATTCACTCAAATGATCAGTACTGGATGATTAGCAGCTATTTCCTCCATATAAGTTGACATCTATGGAAATTAAAAATTTAATCGTCCATCCTTGAGTGTAGAAAATAATTCAAATAGATATTGTTTTGACTCTCTGTAAGACAAAAATTATTGCCCAATACTAGATTTAGAAAAACATAAAAATCTGATCTAATATTCAAACCCTTCATCAACAACAGGATTGCAAAATAGCTCTTCACCATCGACATCACTCTTGCAAGCTTTGGAAATGCCTCTAAGGGAACAAACCTACATTTTTATTGGCTTAAACAAAGAGAATATTTATCTAATATGAAATCCCACGCATGACATATCTGATGCGATAGAGCTATTTTCTGAGAGAGTATTAAAAAATGAATCATTTGACCTGATATGGCCTTCCACGATCGGAACTGTGACAGGTACTGACGCTGCTTTGGAGCTGTTGGTGCATTTAGCACTATTCTCCGGTTATAAAGGTGCCGTTGACATAGTCACCGATTCACTTCCGTGTGTGCGGCGACGCGCATTAATTTAAGCGTCCATTGTGACGCGGTGCCTCGCGACTTTTTGGTTTTCGCGCCATTTTGCGGTCAGTCCTCCGCGAAAGAAACGAACATTTTCCGCGGAAAATGCGAATCCGCGTCTTTCTTTTGTGTTTCTCTCTGTTCCTATCGCCAGATTTTTTCTACGTAGAGCGACATTATCGATAATCGAGTGCAACAATGTTTTGCCGCGCAAACATTCGCGAGCACATGCGCCCAATTCGACTTCGATATATCGCTTGTGTTTTTGTAACACGTAACACAAGAGCTGGTTTGTGGCGTTTTTGTTATATTTTTACGAGCGTTTGAGATGCGAAAACTGCCTGCTCATGGGGTGCAGACACGAAACGGTACGAGACGTCGTGACATCCATCTATATAGTATTCAAACTGGAGACAGGTTTTCAACCCAATATCTCCATGGTTAGCTACCGAAAGCTCGGAGAATGAATGAGGCTCATTGGGCAAGATGAGGAGTGAGGTATTTTGCCATTGCATTCATCATCGAGCCCGAATGCTATGAATGAAAAATATCTACGAAAGAGTACCTCAAGGTACCGATGTTTTTATAGCATTCAATTAGGCGGGGTTTCCCAAACTGTGCTCTGCGGGAAAATAGCAAGTGCTCCACTCAAAGTGCACACTCCTGCTCAAACATATACACCTGCTCAAACATATTCACCTGCTCAAAGCTTTCTTTCTACATTGTGACTGTAATAATTTTACTTATGAATAATTCATGACATACATGTTGGCGCCAAAAACGTCATGAACTCCTTATCAACCAATCAAAAGTTATTCTAAGATTTATTAATTATAAGTCATCATGCGTCAACCTACCCTTCCAATTACCCAATATGGTCCGTCAAAATTCAAAGACCCTCAAAGAGATCAATCAGAGAAAAATTTTGGGAAACCCTGCAATAAGGAGTGACTGCATCAATTGTCATAATCCAGCATAGCTCATGTCTCAGTGGCATAAATATAACCTGCACTATGATCAATATGGAGGAAACGATAAACGAAAGATGCATTCTTCTCTTTCCTGTACCAAAATGCATGCTAAAAATATTCCAGTCATCTATTTAGATAGGTACCCCGCGTGGCGTATGGCAGGAGGTGCAGCAGCATCAATATCTCTACTTATTCAAACCTTATTTGCTTCATTCAAACATGTAAGGTAGCCACCAAATATGGACAAGAAACCGAACGAAACAGAAGGAATAACTTCAATGGACTTTAACTATCATTGGAATCGGTAAATGATCGTTTCTCTTGGATAGAAAAGATACATAACAATACCAATATCGGAACTGAGAATGAAGTATTCATTTGCTGCATCCACGAAAAAAATATACGCTTAATACAGGAATTAACAACGGAACACGTATCTGTAGGAAGGTTGTTAGGGATGATGATAATTTTAACCACAGTACCTAAAGTTTCAATACTACAATTTTCTAAATTAAACTGCACTTCACAGCTAAAAATATGACGCCGATTGTATACATATTTAGAGAGTTTACTAGGAAGCATGCACATGAGGAATAACGTAAATGACTCCTAAACTCAAGACCAATGAAAAAATTAATTAAGTAAATTCAATGTGTAACATTAATCTATTATATATAATTCCTTCTCCGGATTCATTCATATATATAGATAGATAAGTAGCCAGATAGGATACAAATTCACAGGCTAAACCACAAGCGTCATTGACTTGAAATTTTTACAGCGAATAGGGCATATCGTGAAACTCCCAGGAAAAAGGCGACTTTGAACCTCAGTGTCATGAGTTTGATGCCAAATGGCCCCAAAGTCACGATTTTTCCCACTTAAATGCATTGCTTTGATTTTCAGGAATTTCTAAAAACTACTTACCGGATAGGTAGAGAATCAAAACTAAGGAGCCTATAGATATGGTCATGATCTATCGAAAACATTAATGACTTTTACAGAAATTTTCCTGAGTTCGATGCTAGGGCGATGCAAAAATCTCTCATTTAAAATACATAGGGGTCGTTTTTCATCATTATTTTTTATGTACTTATCGAAATGATACGAAGTTCTTCCTTAGCTGGAAGATTTATATTAAGATTTGGTTTAAGAAAAAAATTTAGACAAGACCATGCAGTTCCTGGGTTCGATGCCAGAGCACATTAATATTTCTCACATAAAGAATATAAGGGAAAAGTAGGATGTCGTTTGAGGCAGTTGCAGCATTTCTCCTTGAGTTTTCATACATAGTTAGAGATGGTGATCCTCTATTGTGCTGCATAGTAAGTAACACCAGGAAGACCCAGGTTCGATGCCAGACGGATAAATTACAGCGAATTTTAAGAATATTTTCAATCCTTTTTTTTTCTTTTGAGGACCCTCACGATATGATGTCGACTTGAAATTTGTGTTATCAATATGCTTGCAGTATACAATTAAAATTAAGGTTAAAATTCCTTTAAGAAATTAAGAGACATCAAAATCATTATTTACATTGTAGTATATACGAACTCGAAAATATTTGAAAGAATATATCATTCAGAAATTTCTGAGAATTAAATCGAGATTGACAACAATTAACAGCCAATAGGCGAATTAATGCCTCTTCATCGTGCAACAGAAACCGGAAATGACCCATGTTATCTTTCGTCGTGCGAAGTTAATATCGGACCAAGGGAGAGTAAATTCCAGTCCGTAGTTTCTACGTTGGTGAAGGAATGTAAGAGAATGCTTGCTTGCGTCACGGACTCAATTAATGCTCAAGTTTTAATCATGTTTGTCATGTTATCCAGTTTATGGTTGTTTTTGTGAGTTCCACCCCGGCCTAGGTCACCCAACGTTTACCAAATACAGTGGGGTACGCATTGAACATTTCTAAAGAGCTTTAAGGCATTGTGGCCTAAGCAGAGATTTTATTAATTCTCAATTTCAATGTCCAAAAAAAAATTATTATAGAATTTTATTTCAACTGAGCAATTTAGAGTCGTAAAATATTTTCACTACATAGGCTCCTGTTCATTGACACATTAGGATTGGCCGGAATAATTTATGGCGTAATTGATTAGCTTCGATTTAATTCTACTTGAAATATTTCTATTTTTTAATATTCAAACAAGCAAAGGCTTTAGAGAAGGAAGTAGTTTAGATTCAATTGATGTCTACACCCCCAGCCACACGCCAAAAGGTGGCTTGTAAGGTATTAATGTAGATGTAGAAATCTAAAAGACTGTTTTAGATTTCGCTGTAATTAAACTCATGCTAATCTAAACAAAATCCAGATTATTCGAAACAGTATATACATTTTGGAGATGAAATACTTTAACTAGAGTACCCAGGTCGTTAGTATTAGCACCCGAATTAAATTATACGTTAAAACCATCAATATCGAATATGTGAAAACATTGGCTATAAAAGTAACTAATGAATCTATTCTTAAGTAAATTTAAGCTGTTTACTCAAAACATGCGGAAATTTGTAAATGTTTCTTGTCGAAGAAAACTTGTATGTCTTGAAAATATTTTAATCTCTGATAGAGAAAAGATTTTTTACATTTCAATCAATGATTTTTTCTTGGAAATTCATGCGAACTACTTCGAAGTATTTAAATTGACGGCAATTTAACGGTTATTTACGGTCAACGTTATTTAATCAGAACAAGTTTATTTAGCGGTCGACGTTATTTTGTTGGAAATTGTTTCAATACGATATTTCACATTGTTTTTATCGAAATTCATTCAGCCAGTTATTATCTGAGAATGCCTGAGTACTTGTCCTCTGGGTGACCTTGCCGGAAATAGCCGCTGCCAAGCCGATATTTCCGGAGTAAGACTTCGTTTTGCTTTTCTGGGATTTTCCCAAGGAGCAGCGAGTCACTTTGACAGAAAACGCAGGAGATAGATAAGGCGTATGCATTCTCTTTGGGGCTAAGAAGTGCAAGGTCACGGAGCCTTTGCGAGATGAATTCCTGCCGCTTCTTTGCACACACTCAGAAATTGGTGGAAAACATTTTTTAAAGGGGACGAGAACTATTTTTTTAATTAGAATTTGCTATCATTTAAGAATAGTCTCTATCAAATTGTGTCTGACGGGAAAATTTCCAAAATTTAGTTTACTCGAAATTGTCTTTAAAAGATAATTTTATAACCACGCAATATTATGGTCGTTATACGAGGCTTTTATTTTATTTAAAATTGTTAAATTTATTATATCCTCCATTTGATACACCTAAAGATTAAATTAAAGGTAAAATAACACTGGGTTTATTTTATTATAGTTCCTTAGGATAAAAACTGCACATCTCAATATCATCATGTAAACAAAATCATGACAACCACGTCAACATAAACAAAGACAAGCAACGAACTAACTTATTTACTGATTACGAGTGAGAGAAGTTACGAGTGTTCAAAAATATATTATTACAATATTACGTCACATTTAACCGTTTAACTAGTTGAATAATATAATTAACTAATATAAGCCCGGATGACATCTATTGAGAGTGAAATATCTGTATCCAGATTTTCAATAGAAACTAAGTTCTATATTTATATAACGAATGACTTCAAGGAAAAGTAAAATAGAAGTTAATTGATGCATATTTTTCATTCTCGTTCTACTATACTTGAAAAATAAACCAATCGTGTACTTTTTTATCGGTTTCACAGATATCTCTTCTTCGTGGGCTGAGGACATCTTTTTTGTGCTCAAGATGAGTTTTCGTAATTCCAAAATTGATTGTTCAACTGCAGCTATTCTAACTTCTTTTCTAGAGTACCTTTTTTAGTATTCTTATTCTTCAGACATGCCTATAGACGAGTATTCTGTAATTTTTTATTTTCAAATCAAATTTTCATAATTTTATTGATTAAATTATATGTGTGAGGTTTACTGGATTTAAAAATATTACTTAATCCACCTTAACAGTATCGAAAATATCAAGATTTTCCAGTCTTAAACATATCTTTCCACTTATCTTATATTCGTATTCAGGATATAAATAGCGGAATCAATGGCTTAGGGTGACAGTAAGTTTGAAAATATAATGGGAATAAAACTCTTCGTGCACATTCACACAAAATGTATCGCTCCAACTGTTTTACCAGCATCATCAGGCAGGAGTCAATCTTCGTAAATTAAATTCCCATTTATATGGTTTTACTACTGGTCAATGCTTTCACATAATCTGTTTGAAGTGATCCCTTTTTCATGAATGAAAGGTTAGAAACCACCTAATCGGGGAAGAGTGCATCTTAATGGTTAATGAATATGTAATTATCAAATTCCTAGATTTTGAATAAAAAATACGTAAGTTCAGAATCCACTAAAATGGCGCCATACTGTGGAAAATAAGTAACTTAAAAATGTAAAAAGGAATTCGTAGTACTTTTGCTGTTAATAAAATCGTTTAAAATTGTAAAACCTAGAGATAATATCAACAATTTAAAATCTCTTTTCTTATAAGAAATCCTTAACAATGTAATGGACATTTCAAATAGGTCCCCAGGTATACTAAATGTAAATACATAATCAAACTGCTAAGTGAGCCCAAATATCGGTGAAGCATATCTTACTTAATAAATAAATAACATAATAATAAATAAAATGTTGACCTATTAAATGTTTAAATGAAATGATTAAATGTTTTATTCATTAAATGCTTAATTGTTTACCGATGTGTAACCCGATATTTTAGTATAAACTCGTTTTACCATTCAAAATCAGTTGCCATACATGCTATACATGTTTCGCCTTATCGTTACTTATCATTAGTACCTACCACAAGGTGGCGATCTCGTCCTTAGGTAATTAAGCTCTAAACTTGTTGAGGTATACTTTTCCAGTGATCCCAGTTAATCAATGGATAGAAACCAGTTAATTCTGAACTTGAAATAAAATAATCAACAGCACTTTTACGATAAATCAGTTCATATTTAGGGAAGTAACTGTCCTATTTTGAAATAAAAATTCTCATGCTCGAAAGCTTTATTTTCAGTGAAATAACGACTAAAGTCACGGATAAAAAATTGAAATTTCTTTTTCTATTTTCCTAATTCTCTTTTTACCTTGTTACCTTGTTGTTAGAATTTTGGCTAACACATATATCATCATCAGTTGGTAAATGATCCCAAGCGTCGTTGTAAAATTTATAAATATATGAGGATGAAGTATTAAATTCTAAAAAGTCGTAAATCTATTAATTTTTGAGAATGCGGATTTCAAATATCCATAGTTTACTTTGCCAACAAAGGTGAATAAGTTTTAATAACCAATTAAAGTACCTCATAGGTAGAATGTAAGTACAATGAGGACTTCGTGGTCCACCTGACCGCTGCAGTAGCCGTTAAGGCCTATCAGGAACTTTGAAAAATCTTACGTGATAAGAAATATCTTCAAGCGCGAATGCTTATTCAGGTAATTTGGAGTTAATGGGTTAACTGCACCTGAGTGACACAATGTTCTTAAGTTATTCTAATTGGTAGGCAGTGTTTTTGTCTCTAATACTAAAATTCAATATTGTATATTTAGGAATTCTGGTGAATTGTTGGAGTTTGTTTGCAAAGTTAGACGGTGATTGTTGTGGTTATTGATTGTTTTGAGAATTGTAACTGTTTTAACTGTGAATTGGTGTTTTCTATAAATTATTGGAGTTAACAGAAGAAGTGGTTAACTGATGTTTCGTTGTTTTATATGTAGATATTTGTGATATTGTTCGTATTAGTGGTAAGTTAGTGTCGCCACCTGACCTAGGGCCTCACAGTGCAGTATAATAAATAAATAAATATTCCGGGTATGGATCATTCAACTGTTAATACGTATTTGTTTATGATCTGTTTATTGTTGTTTTTTTTACTATCTCACTCTACACGCGTTAGAAGAATTCTACATATTCAGAAATTGGCTGTTTTCCCTTTGTTAAAATCGCTTTTACGACAAAATTCTGTATCTGCTTTACGTTTGTGGTAGCTTTCCATAACAGAGAAGAAATAAAAGCACAACTTTTGCCTTTTAGAATCACATTGCTGATGATGACGCTAATCGTAGAAACCTAGGTCGTGAGTGACTAAAATTTGTGGAGGATAACTGAACGGTCTTCTCTGACTCAAACGAACTTCTGTTGAAATCTATACTCGAAAATTTACCTATTTGAAATCAAGAAGGGTTTTTATTGATCCAACTGACGTATAATCATTATGAAGCATCTTTAGCTATCGAAATGGTTAAGCCTAAAATGAATTAAACAAGTATTGACAAACAAAAATAGACACAAAGATTGGAAATGGCTTTGTGATCCTAGGTAGTATGGGGGTCAGTATCCCCGCCTGTCACGCGGGAGACCGGGGTTTGATTCCCCGCCGGGGAGGTTATGTTTTTTGATTGAGTGACACCAACGCGATATCAGAGTCTTTTAGAGTGCTCCAATTTTCTTAATTAGGGGTCATTAGGGATTTCTATTGCTTTAGTATAAATTACATGTGCCTTTAATGTATTTTCTATTTTTGATAAATAATGTCATATATCGTATATTTCACTGTGAAATTAATTATGGTATATAGCCAATTATGGTTCATTATTTAGCTAATCTCTAATTTTTGTAATCGAGCTTCCTCTTAATGTTTTTAATCAACGAAAAGAAGTGCACAGAACGGTAGGTCGGTCTAAACGAGCCATAACGGAGTCTCTTAGTTAGAAAAAATTAAAAACAAGATGGGTAGTGGAAGTTTTCAATTAGAGAGATATCCTTGGACTTTCTTAGTTCTCAAATTGCCCTTTCTTGTTTAGCGATCTAGAAGGCACGCTATGTTCCCAATATCCGCCAATAAGGACGAAACGGTGGTTTTTGTTGCTATAATTTTATTCTACCATAGTCATGTCAAATTCCGTCAATGGTTTATTTTTTCCTAAGTAACTAATTAGGTGTAAAAGGATACGAAGAACCTTGATGCAGATGCATTTTTAAAGGCGTTTATATTAATTTTACGGCAACGAAAACATTTACTTTTTTCTATACAGAACGAATTACAATAACTGCGTACTTTCCTGTTAAGACAGTATCTTAAGAAGAACGATATCGAAAAATTCAGGAAAATGAATGTTAGTTCTTATTAATCTCTATTTCATCCCATACTAAGGCTAATTGGACTAGAAAGCAGGAATTGGTCATATTTTGTTGGCTGATTGTAGTAAACTGGTTTCCCGCCCCGTCAAAACTTACGGAAAAATTTCTCGAGGGGATATTAAATGAATATTTTCTACCATTCACTACTTAGATGAAGTTTAATAATCGGAAAAATATTTTAAAAATTGTTTTTGATAATTATTATTTATACTCCATTTCCATTATCAAATTCTAAATTTTACGAAAATCGATATTTTCTACTCAATTTTTCACTATCTCGAATCCGAAACAATATTCGAAGATAAGAAAAGGAATCTATTACAGTTTATTCAGACTATTGTCCTTATTTCGTTTTATCCTTATTTCTTATCGTGATCCTGGTATTAAAAACATTTTTAACAACCATTATTCCACAAATGACACAAGTGACGCCTGAGCTTTTAGATTTAATTATTTCACAATTTCCACTGATTTGCTAATGCTTGTACAATGCCAAATTTTCTTGCTTCTTCGGATTGTAAAAAACCCTAACAACAATCATCTCAAATTAAAAACTATACTCCACCGCGCCATAAAACATTCAGCCCAATTTGGGCAAATTCTAATCGCGGCATTTGTCCTTCAGAAATGGCGAAAAACAACTGCCCCGGTAGCCCATGGCCACCTCGCTCTGGTTCACCTGTTTTCTAGAAACGGTACTCAGCACCCAAAAATAGCTCATCCCTCATATTATTGGGATGACGTATATGTTTATTCCACCGTGAAAAGAATTCCGCCACTCACTCTATGGAGAAAGGCAGATTGACCGAAATGAGTCGAAAGTCTCCATCTTTCCTACCGATTTCTTCGCGAGCACTACTCAAGTTTGAGCTGATTTATCGACAAAAATCAGAAAATGTGAAACTTATTTCTAGCAAACGTATTTGTAGATCCCGAGGGGAAGTGTAACAACTATTTTGTTCAAATCAATGAAATTGAACCACGTTCATACTTCACTCTCATGCATTCAAAATGTCAATGTAGCAATCGGGTTAGATACTCATTAGTATTAAATGTCAGACAATTAGCAATTTGGGAAACCTATTGCAAGTAGGTTGGATAATCAAGGAATAACAAAACAGTTATCCAAAAGTTATCCATTATATATAGACGTTTCTCCGAGTATACCTATAGGGGATCAACATTCTAACCATATTCCACAAGCATCATTGACTTGAAATTTTTACGACGCATTGAATATAGCGCGTAACCGCCAGCAAAAATCAGACTGAAGATCAGACAATCATGGGTTCGATGCCAGAAGGTCCCGAAATCCCGATTTTTTTCCATAAGAATGCATTGCGGGGATATTCGGAAATTGTTTTGAGGCACTTCCCAGCAAATTAGAGAGTTGAAATTCGAGGGATCGCAACTTTTACTTGATAAGAATATAGAAAACTATTTAAAAAACTTCGCTCAGGTATTGCTTCATAAACTTACTTATCATACTATAAAAATCGAACGATAAAATCTTTGTGAAATGAATATCACGTCTCACTCTAACCGACGAAGATCTATTGCCTGCATTCATTGGGTTAATTAAATTCCTCTTTAATTTAAAAACTGTTGATACTATTGTTTATAAGCTGATTAAATAATTTTATGAACGAAGAGTAAAATTTTAACAAAAAATCTCCTTAATCATATCCACGCTCATGAATAATAATGTATATGTCACTTACAGTCGTCTGCTGTCTCCTCCCAGTCCTCAAGTTGCTCCTTGCTTTAGTCTGAGTTCCCGCGGCCGTTTTACTGCAAAATAAGTAATTTACTTTATCAGGATTGCATAAAAACATCGTCGAATTATCAACTATTTCTGATTCGTTAGATAGCTGTAAGAAAAAATTAAGGCATCCTTTATTCAATGTAAATTCAAGATTTTCTTGTAAAATTAGGGTGTAATATCAATAAATAAATTACGACATTTCTTCCAGTGACTTATTGCCTAAGTTCAAAGAAAACCTTAAAATAAAAATTAATATTTATAGATACAGAGCAAGATTAATATCGTGAAAAATTTAGGTAAATATTATAGAATATTATACAAAGATTATATTATTAATAATATCACAGAGATGAGTACAGCTGACAACTTTATACAAACCTTTATTATTATTATAGAATCACTACAAATAGATAATTTATCTGATGGTATTGGGTAAACATTTCATATAATACACATCCGTCGTACATTGTGAATCAAAAAATAAATAGTACAATTCTGATTTGACACTATATATTGAGGAGAAAACACAATATCTGTCGGGCATTTGCCTGAAAAGGTAGAGGAATCCCTCAAAAAAATTCAAACTGACAGAATTCATGAGTTATACATAATCCAAAATTTATAAATGTATACAAAGATGATTGCGGCTTAGTTCGAAATTGAGACTACATAAATTTTAAATCTCGATTTACTCAATAAATTCAGAGAGAGTATGTACGTTCTTGGATGATGTGACCAACATTATGCGTCCTCCCTGTTACATAGCCTGCTTAGATATTGTCAAAAAGATCACGGTAATAGATACTAGACCGAGCTTCAAATATTATTTTTTCCGCGGGCGATTCGGAATCTATTACGGAGGTCGGGCCGTTTTGCATGCACCCCCTGCCATACACCGAAAGGCGGATTGAAGGTTAAACACATAGGTGTAAATGTAGAATAGTACCAACTTACATTCCGACCCGTTCTAACAATTAAAGAAATATAGTGATGCTTCATCCTTAATAAAATAGGTAAACAATATGACGAAAACAGCATCAATTAATACATAGTAACATAATATTAAAATAAGAAAGGAAGAAAAGTAGTTTGGTTGAGATGCATGGCATGCAAAAAGGTTTCCGGTACCGGGAATCGAACCCGGGCCTCCCGGGTGAGAGCCGGGTATCCTAACCACTAGACAATACCGGAGTTGATTTTAACAAAACGAAGGGAAAGATCTAAGGAACATTTTAAACGGTAATGGTTTATATTACGAAATAAATAATGGGAGTTTTTCGAGTGAAAGGTTTTTAGTAGGACGTTCATTTTCTAAGGATTATCTTAAGAGACATATGTAAAGTATGTTCAGGTATATTTCGGTATTCTGAACTTTCTGGGTCGTACTATTCCAAACGACTACTCTTTCTACTATATCAGAGTATGAATATATGGATTATTATTAATCTGCATTCTATGCATATATTTCATTTCTACAATAAAACATCAAATTAATTTAATATCACTTTAATGTCTCCTTACGGTAGTTCATGTTCTCATTGAATGTCTCTACAGTATAAATTATTATAAATGATCTTATAGTTTCTACCGCGTCCCAGTATCAGGCAATCTAAATCGCTCCCTTAAAATTTTGAGTTTGTGGACCGAATTTATAGAACAGAATGTCTTGCAGCTTAGACATTATATCTTTATTTACATCTAAAATGTATGTATTTTAAAGTAAAAACCAGTCTTAAATATTGATAACGGCTATTGAATCGTCTATAGATCGAAATATCCCTTGAGGCGTAGATCGAAAACAATTAATGCAGATCAGTCCTGAAAACTATGGATTCGGAATTTTCATTTGGTCGGATAGCTTCATGTCTCGCGTTTATTTGATAATGCATATTTAAATAATTCTGGAGAAACTGAATATTAACGGCTCACCTCCCAGCTTTGTCATCAGCAGTAAAATTAAATCAAATGCGAGGATCTGATTTATGCTAAGAAGTAGGAGGATATATTTTGAAATGGCCAATTTATTTTCATTATTTCTATGAAAATTAACGTGTGATTATTTTAATGAAGTTCGAAAATAGATGCTGTAATTATAAGAGGCATCGCATAATTTCGGGGTTGTATACGTGGCTGCCTAAAACCAGGGGTAGCCAAGGGGGGGGGGTGGTGTTGGGTTGCCTGTCTTCAGGCTTTTTGCTGATAGCCTGAATAGAAGTATTCATGAGGATCCTGCTGTTACAGTCATCCTCGGCTTTCCTGGCCGTTCGGTGGGTTTTTTCCATACTCTCTGACACAAATATACGTATGTGAATGTGTTTTCTTTCCAATGATGGAACCTATTCTATATAGGCTTAGTAGGTTCTTAGTTTTACTTAGTGCCTAACTTCGTTTTATATCGCTCAATGGTTGTTTTCAGCGGTTGAATGGCATATAGCTACAGATGGAAAAAAGTTACCCACTCCTCATGTATCACTTGCCATCATGGCCCGCAAATGTTTAAACTTCATAGGTTCATTAATTTTTTCCTAACACATCACTAGAGTAAATTACAGGCATATTAGGCAAAATATCTCGACTTACTAATTTTAAGAATATTCTACTCATCTACTCAACGCAGAATACGACTATAAATGCTTGCTTTTATAGCTGGGTATCTGTTAACTTAGTAATCAATTGACGAGGGTACGATTCAAGGTGCAAAGAAGCCGGTGACATGTAGGAAAACCGACCTCAAGTGTGAACCTCTGCACATGTGTGCGTTTACTACAAAGAAACATTTCCAATTTAGTTTGTTCTCTCGGATTTGGAAAGATTGATGAAAATAGCGTCTAAAATTTCAACAAAGGCGTCTTCTCCCACTGAATTGTTAACTAATTGAAGAGGAGGCATTCCTAGAAAACACGTCATCCCCAAAAGTAAAATTATACTCGAAATGACTAATATCTCAAAACCAGTCGTATATTGAATATTGTAACGTTTTCTCGAGAACTGACATTGGTAAGCCTGATTTAGTTTGGGGTATAGATGTTCTAATTCTAGGAAATCCATTGGAATAAACTATACTCCTAATAATTGACTGAGCACCTTTTCTGAAACCGAATTTAGAATGTTGTTCTAATTTTAAGATTTTAATATTATTTATTACAGTATTATCGATACATATTACTGGACTTTAATTATCAACGCAATACATCAAACAGTAAAGGACAATTCCATAAGTGGGTAATACATTAATGTTTACGAAGTCTCATAGTTAGGGGAGTCGCAGCTCCCCAAAGTTATTCCCTGTCATTGAGGATTGTGATTTTTAATGAGTTTTTAGTATAATTTCACAATATTCATGAGACGTAGCAGAGAAAGATAGCCGTGATGTTTACTTTAAACCAATGCGTAAATTGAAGATTCAATTGCTTTAAGAAAAAATGTTGCATCATTTATTTATTCATTTAATATACTACTACTTGAAAAGTTTCAGTTTAAGATCTTAGATTCAAACAATTTATTGATAGCATTTTAACATATTGTTAGCCATAATCAATTCTTCATTTTAATATCGTTCTTCGAATACATTCTCGTTATTATGAAAATCGCGAACTGGAATTCAACTCGTTCCTTCCTTGCTTACGTAATTCTTTTCCGAGAGATTTCGAATTCTATAAAATAAACTACAATTATTGTCACTGAAGTGCTTTAATAAGATAAGGATTAAAGTTGCGATTATCCGAGTAAGCTCCCATGTGGTCTAGTGGCTAGGATATCTGGCTTTCACCCAGAAGGCCCGGGTTCGATTCCCGGCATGGGAACATGTTTTTTGTTTCCCCAACAATAGTACTGGTCGTCCGGATTAGTTTCAAATTTTGAACCGACTTAGAGCGGATTCGAACCCTCCCTTCCTTCGCTACCTATTTTATTTTCCTTCATTACTTCAGTTAAAGGCGATCGTCCCATATCGATTTCGCCACTTAGAGAGAAATAAAAGGTGAAGGGAAAAGAAGGCGGAGACGGAGAGAAAAGATTCCGTTTTCCTATCCGAATATAGGCGGGATTTGAAGCTACTCGGCCGAAATTCAAGTTACTCTGATATTTAAAACGAAATCAATTACGCGTTCAGCACGTAACGCCGGCAAAACTCTCGAGCAGACAAATATGATTCCAGTTTTCTCGGAACAGTTGAAGCTCGATATTCTGGCGCATGCGCACTGCCTTCGTCCCTCCCTCGGAAGGTAGCGGATCTAAAATTTAATGCAGACGTAATGTTCAGCATCGGAGCAGAGGAAGATAGGTATACGGCATCGAAGCTGAATTTATCCTCTATAATCCTGACGACTTTGACTTTTCTGATGATTGGAAAGGGCGAGATAATGTACAAATGGCTGTTTATCTCAGGAGCGACAGTTTGTATGATTCTCGTGGATTATTTCAGAAACGAGAACCTTGTTCCAAACGAATGCATGGAAATATAAAGACGATTCTATCGAAATGTAAAACTTATACAAGTAAGCCACACTGCTGATAGAATATCAGCTTTGACAAACCAAATCGTATAGTATAAACTCAATATGAAAAGATATTACTTCGCAGAAGGTCAAAATAATAATTATATAAATTATTCTTACCTTCCACAGACTTTTCGGAAGCGACTTAATGCATCGTATTTTTTATTGTATAGCTGGCGAAACATGTAGCTACAATTTAATCTATAGAAATCTACATTATTATTATACAGTATAGAGGAAAATAAAACTGCAATCCTTACTTCTCCACTAATTTTGATCTACAACAAACTTATCGGTACTCCGAAACCATATTCGGTATCTTCAGGCAATCAGAAATATCAGCAACTCTCTTGTGCCTACAGAGACAGCAAAATTAAGTGGAAAGAAACAACTCTACATGAAAAACTTGCTGTGATATTTCTTGTTTCATTATCCTATGTGCAATACCTATTTTCACATTAAAATATTCACTTACAAATATTGATGCATAATTGAGATATCAAAAAATCAAGTATTCCACTTTTAGCCTTGCATAAAACCTCAGTTTAACATTAGAAATAGTAAGGCCCTAATTATAGTCTTCAGTAATAAAAATAATTAATCAATATTTCATACAAAAGATGGAAGAATGGGAGTTTATGTATGATTTTTCTTCCAGTAAAATACGCATATATATCTATTTAATTATTTCTAATATGTGAGCAATGTTTATGGTAAAGCACAGCTATAAAAATGAAATATTTCCAACATCATAAACTATTATTATTAGTATTTCATTCGCTAATACAATGAAATTATGATTTAGCGAAAAACTGGCCTTCGGTGGACGGAAATTGAAAGGCTTGGAAAAGGAGATGTCTAATTTTATGCTTTGAGGACCTGAAAATTTCTACGTAAGATACAGAAAAAGATAAAAATCAATTTTAACTATGTTTGTTAAAGCAGGAGTAAGGATTTAAATATACCCTCCTTAAAGTATTTTCGTTAAAAATTCGTTAAACAGCTGTAATGCAGAAGCAGATGGTATTTTCCGCTACAAGGGTGGTAACTTCCTCTCGAAATTCTCTGACATTTGTGACGTATAAAGTAAGCAAACCTTTTGAGCGTCGTAAAAATTCTAGATGATGTAAAATGAGGTTTTCAAAACCACAAAATAGAAAAAAAAATTTGATGTATTTAGAGGCAAGGGTGATTGGAAGATAAAAGGATGGATATATAATAGATTCTTCCTGCGAGAACAGAGAAATTTCTCAGCTCTCAATAGATCAGGGAGAAAAGATGGAATCTAAAAGTAAAATACCTATGATCAATGAGGTATTCCTGATTTACAAAAATGACTACCCAAGTCATAGAATTATGATAAAATAGCATTAAAATAATACTATTTGTAGATTTTTACTTTCTCCACATACGTAGTAAAAAGAAAGTATTGCTTTCATGAAAAAAATCGACTTCGACATTTCAACGGAAATACATGTTTTGGGGTCCCTAGAACACGTTTTGACCATTTCCGGAATGAGGTATGTGTGTATGTGTGTGTGCTTGTGGGCGTTCTAACGTAAAAAATGTTAGTCGTATCAATACCAAACTTCATTAATAGTACTGTGGTGGGTCCTGTCAGAGTTGATTAGTTTTTGGAGCAAGTCGATAGACCGGAAGTAGAGCTTTATTCTTCGAAGCAAATTTCCGTTTTTACGAAATATCTCCATAAATACGATATTTAGGTATATTCTATTATTTATAAAAGTTTTAGAGAATTTAATTTACTATAACTTTTTTATTACATATATTTTTGTATCACTGATTGTTTAGGAGTTAGTCGTGAAATACTGATAAACCGGAAGTAGCTGATTATGTACTTTGTGGGCGCTTTAACATGAAAACTATTTGCCGTATCCACACCAAATTTCATATATAGTACTTTAGTTGGTGTTTCCGGAGTATATTAGTTTTTGGAGTAAATCAGTTTACCGAAAGTTGTGCTATACTTTTCGAAGCTCGTTTCCGTTTTTGCAAAATATCTCCGTTAATCTGATATGTAGGTATATATTATTATTTATAAATTTTTATAAAATGTATTTACCATAACTTTTGTAGGAATTATATTTTTGTATAACTGATTGTTTAGGAGTTATTTATGAAATACTGATAAACCGGAAGTTGCTGATTATGTACTTTGTTAGCGCTCTGGGCGCTGCGGGCGAAAGGCCAATTTCATCGTTTTTCATCAAAGATGTCCCGAAAAACATTATTTATAATGTTTGTGTTGTAAAAGATAATATGATATAAATTGATCACTTATCTTCCAAGTTTAGATTGAATATAGAGCTCGAAAATACTGTCGTAGATAAATATTTAAATCTGATATATGGATAAAGTCATGTGCTGGCCACATCAGATTTTTTAACTTGGCAATAATCCTTCCTTTTTTCTTCTAAATCAACACCACCACGACGGAGTTCACAACTTCCCAAGGAGGCTAGGCAAATAAGGGATGCAGAGTTGTATACAAAGTGTTGACTCCTACTCCCTTTAAAAGAAGATCTATTTAATGCTATCATTTTTCTTGCGGGAAAATTTCAATAACTTTGTTACTGATTCGACGTGTCTGCCGTTATTTTGTATTGAAACTTTTTCAATAAATATATTATGAAAATTTAACTTCAGGAGTCAGGAAGGAGTCAAAATCCGAAACCAAGAGAATTTTTTTAGGTGGGGTCGAACCCTAGGTAACCTGGCTTCAGAGCCCTGCTTTTTAAATCTGCTCCCGTTGAGAATCTTTACTTGACTGACAAGATGATAATTTGGGTTGTGGTTCAAATCTCTTTCCCCAGTTAAATGAAAATATTGTTTAATTACAAAAAATGCAAGATACTGGGTTAAAAGTGGAAATAAAGTCACAAGTAAAAATAATTCTCCAGTCTTAATGCGATATTTGAATATATAGATAAGTAGATTGCCTTTTAAGAAAAAAGATATATCTTGAATTTCGAAAACATACCTTATATTACGATTGAATTGGAATAGAAATTCGCGTTGTGATGAATTTAAGCGGCGATATTAACACGATAAAATCAAATTCGTAGTTTCTGGTAGGTATTAGGTGGAAGTCTTATCTGGTAAATATTCGATAGTAAAAGATAATAAACAATTTTAAACATAGATAACCTTGGATTGTTTGGAAATCAATCTAATCTCAAATTTCCTGAACAAAAAGAACTTCTTTAAATACATTTGTTTAAAAGAATTTGCTTCCTTATAGTCTAAAAAAAATGATTTGATTGCTATCTACATATTTTCCGTGGATTCTTAAAACCTTATCAGAGACTTTTCAATACGTTTATTAAGCAATATTAAAGATTGAAGGACTTAATAATATACTTAGAATTAAAAATTTGGAATTATTGCCTATATTCTATGATATTTATATCGTATAACCTATCTCTCGATGCTGGTGATCAAATGCCACCACAATATGAATGATGAAGGTTAGTATTTAAATTACATAGTAAATTTCATATACTTTTCTATGAAATAATATGTGATATGATATTCCCTGTCACAAGTACACAGATTGTAATGCATTGGTAAACACCTTAGTCAATGCTATTTTATTCCATGCAATTTCTCAGCAGGAGTAGGATTTCTACTATGCGTATGATGAATTCTGAGTGACGACACACGGCTAGACAAGGGTCTGTCTGACGTATCTCCCGTAGACTCCGAAACTAATTGCATGATCGCGATCGACTTTGATAGATGAAAATTGGAATTAACCGAGAAGAAAATGATGTATTGGATGTAATCGGAAGATTAACACTGAATAACAAAAATAAATCAATAAACAGCTATTTTAATATGTCTCGAGAAACAGGTAGCTAAATTATAACCCAAACCAGCATAGGTACCTAGCCTGACCGTTGCCATAATGCCATAATTTCCACGTAAGAAAATTTAGTACGCAAAATTGACTACTTGTTTTTACCGTATGGCTTAATAAAACTAAAGGTACAGTTTGAGAGTTCCAGAAAACAATTTACAGAAAATGGAAAAAACCTGAGGCAAGATGCTGGTTCGTTGACACGTTATAATACAAAGATTCGTAGAAATCCAAGGCTAATTTAAAGAAAAACTGTAAAAATTCTTCTTTTTGTTATTGCTATTATTGTGTAGATTCTTCTTAACTCACAATTAGCTTTGAGCGACAATAATTATCTGCAAACGAGGTTGCCTTTCAAATATACCTGTTCTCTACCGGAGAAGTATTTAATTTATAACAACGTGTTTTTAAGTTATAGTTCAAAAGACTGATCGTGATTACAGCAAAAATGATATCCTACTGGATACACAAAAAAATCGCAAAAATACCAACAGCACCCGGTGTTCCCAGGCGGTCACCCATCCAAGTACTATCCGGGCCCGACGATGCTTAACTTCGGTGATCGGACGAGAACCGGTGTTTTCATCGTGGTATGGCCGTTGGCATAGAGTTATAGGATAACTAGAGTATAAGCATAACTAAGCTATTTATTACAGCTCAGACGGGCAACTTTTGAAAGTTATCCTCGAATTTTTGGCTTATTTAAATTTGAAAGGTGTATTATAACCGAGCTACATACTTTATGAAGCATTCAGATGAAATTAAAAAGTATGGCTTTCCACGAAGTAACACCTTCGCATTTCGAGTCTAACTAATGATTTTCTGGATTTCGGAAACATAGTAAGGTAAAAAGTTAAAGAGTGACACATATTTTAGTTACCTATCACAAACAGCGTCCTCGAGTCTTCAACGGATTAACCCTATTAGAAATTATAGAAGAAATGACCTTTGATGCAGTAATTAAATAAAATTGCCTTAAAACTCCTTATACTCGCTTGTATAGTGGTTAGTATCCCTGCCACGGAATTTTTTAAAACAGAAAAGTCATTTTTAAGATTTTAGAGTCAATATAAAAGGTTTTTTCCGATTTGCTAACTATATGAAGGCACTGTCTTGTCAAAGGATTTCTTCGTTATATTTACTGCTTCTATCAAAATAAATAAATGAAGGATTTGCTTCTTAAATTCCATACTTGGGATTATTGGCATTAAATAAATCCCTAATATATAATAAAATAAGTCCAATATATGTAGTCGCACGATTGTAGCGAAAAGTACAAAATTATCGATGAACAAATCTAAAATCTTATTATTTGCGTAATCTAGATGCGAATAAATGTAATTATCATAGTTCTTACCTATTTTAATAGAAAACTTTGATAAGAATGAAGAAAAAAGTCATAGTTCTTAGAATAGCTCTTATGTGAACATGTTCCACTTAAAATATTCTGGCTCAGTGAGGAAAGCAAGGACAAACTACCTCACTCATCATCCTGCCTAGTGAACCTCATTCCTCTCTGCAAACTCTTGGTAACTCTTGTTATAAGGGTTGAGGTACCGTCAGGTCTTCAAACTGAATAGTATATAGACAGATTATTTGCTAATTGAATCACATCAAACTTCTTTCTCAACATCTACAAATACCAGTTCATTTTCATTTTATAATGATGTAATCATATAATGAGATTCTCATCTGTATTTTTTTTCCAAAAACCAGGTAATATTTCGCAATCGAGAGTAGTTGTTTTAGGGGACCATCATTAGTTTCCGCTGAGTAGTGGAGATTAAAAAAAATCGCAAAATTCCAAAATGACCATTGGTTACAAGGTGTATTTCGAGAAAAAGGCCAGACATAAGATCAACACCGACGGTCAAGTCTAAAATTACATTTGGGCGTTGTTTACAAGGGCGAGCCGAATCAAATGAGCTAACTCTAAACATCGGAGTCAAACTTCAATCCGAATTTTTATCTTGGACGGGAACAAACTGTCTGACAAATCGTCTGACTGATTACTTTTTGTTCATCGGACAATGCTGCCAACGCATCCTTAATGACCGCTCTGCCCAAATTCGCGTTATTGTCCACTGTTCTGGTTATGGCGTAATTTTATGCTCCCGTTGGGGATGATTTAAAAGTAATTATGGACGGCCCTTATTGGCGAACTGAGCTTCCTGCGTTTACATTCCGAAACGGGGAATTTTTGCTCCCTTTGATCCTTTTCCTGGTGCTCCGCTGCAACGTTTTCAATTGAAAAATTGGCGAAAACGTCAGATAAAGAAATTTGCACTTTCATGTGAAATGTTCACTTACAAACGATTTCAGGGAGTGATTACATCAGCTTGTATTTCTAAAAGAAAAGTTGAAAGCACATATTTTTACGATAAGAGCATCTGCGATATTTTTTTCTTTGTAGGACAATGGTGATTTATCGTACAAATAGGCCAAAGTTCAAATTTTCTTATAAGATGAACATCTTAAGCTTTACATATCCATCATGGATTCTCACAATATAAGGATCATTTCTTTAAACAAAACATTTCATTTGAATAGCTTTTATTCGTTTTTACCCATAAAAATAAATATCTATTTGATAGTTTTGATGACATCTACGAGAACGTTTCTACAACAGTAATTCTGACAATAATGTAACTGCCTTATATATAAAAAGTCGGATTCCCTTATTCATCTCCTAGAAAATGTTGGTCCATGTGTCATAATGTGCAAAATACTTCTCATGCCACATCGATTTTTGAGGAGGAAGAGAATGTCTAAGAGATACATTTTTAAGAATATCAATAAAGAATTTCGTAAATCCACCCTTTATGAAACCTTAGAAAAAATAGGTTTATTCAGCTATATTACTAGAGGCCGAATTAGAGGAGAAATTTGACATATTGGTAACTAAAAGCTTATATTTACAATTCAGATCACAAAAAAGAGCTCATTTCTTGGAACTCCTTAAAATTTTGTGAAGTCTGATGATATTTTTTGTTGGAGCAGTTTGAAATATTTTTATAAAATTTACGAATTCGATGTACGATTCAAGGCTCGAAATATATAGGGAATTTTATTTCATCCTACAGTGCTCTGTATGATGAATTGCTATGCTATATGAGTTTGAGGCTTCAAAAGGTTTGTTGCAAAAAGGTAACTTATATCTAAGGCATATATTGCAAGAGGTAATAAGGAATACGAAATATTTTCGCTTATCTTCCAGGAATCGAATAATCGAAGAGCAGGAATATCTAATTTAAATTACCTGCGTCTCCTATGGATACTCATACTTTCTGTAAGGAGGTTTCTTTATCTCGTACGCCAATAATTTGACTAATTATCATTAATTTACCCTTTAATAGGAGCGATATCTAATAGTTTATGTCATTTATATATTAAAATAATTTGTTAAAAGTCAATTAAATCGACCGATTAATCGACTTAAATAGTAAGTTATTAAATGAACGGTGATTGTCGTCTACACGCTTGAGTTTAGAGAAAAAACTGAGCATAGTAAGTAAGAAAAGGTAGGGTTTTTAGGACGCTATATGAATTATAATAATTAACTATATTTACAAACTTTAACAATAAGATATTATAGTATATTACAATGAATGGGTTCTATACATTTAATCGGTTATGTCATATGTGCTGATCTATTTTTGTGGGTATAAGTCAATTGAGGAAAGCAAGGAAAAACTACTTCACTACTCATCCTGCTTTGTAAGCCTTATGGTACCTACTAGCTCATTAGCACATGGAAACTAATGCTGGAGTGGGTGAGGTCCCTAACGGCTTCAGTCCGGTATGAAGTAAAATCGGGCCTGCTTTATATGATGTATATAAAGTTTATATGTTAAGGCGAAATTGAGACTGCAAAGTCTCTCCTTCCATTTAAGCTTTTGTTAATGATATAAAAAACATAAATAATTTGTAGATGAATAGAGATAGAAAGGAAAAAATTAAAAGGAGTGGATGTATAACAATAATAATATTATATCACTGGAAAATGATCTATAGCAGGTTAAAGTGAGTCAAAAACCTGCACTATCCTACTGATACTATAAGCTAAGAGATGTTAAAGAAAGATATATGTCCATTTTATAAGAAATTCATTTTCAATTGTTCTCTGTTTTCAATTCGCAACTTCCAATCATGTAAAGCGCCACTATTGGTGGATACGCCATGGCTTGGTCAATACTAATTTAGAGCAAAGTGTATGCAAATGTGCATTAAAGGGGTATATCTCACTTTGGATATAAGTTGGCAAGGGTGTGAGGCCATCGACGTTTCCCAGCAACGCATTTTTCGCTCCTCTACCGATTCGGACCTAATCAAGGACCACTCTCGGAAATAAAGAATCCTCCGCCTCACACATTCTGCGATTAACGCAAGTAACCTTTGACCTCTGCGCCTAAATCCAGCATCCGATCGATCATCTAAGCCGAGAGGGTCTCCCACTGAAAGGAAGAGGTGCGGAAAAAGGAGTATTTCCGATTCATCCTTGAGGTCATACTGCCCGCCTTGCACGCACCCAACCACACCCGCACACACACCCGGAGTCAACCAGCCGAGGAGGTGGTTAGGGCGTCGGCCGCGGCGGGGAGGAGCGGCGCTGCGATCGCCCAGCATCCAACTCCGGATCATCAAGCGGAGTGCAGGTGATGGACCCGTTGCTAGGCAACGCAAACTACCCTCTCCTTCCCGGCGTGGGCGAGTTTTTGCTCCAGGGGTTTAGTTCGTACGGGGGAATATAGAGGCGCTGCCATCGGAAGGAATTTCCCTCCGCCCCGAGTGTTTTTTTATCTTTATTTCGACGCTCTTCTCTTATTATTTTCGCGGCGCTTCTTTTTTTGCGCGGGGATTATGTTTCTTACGATCGCCGCGGCCAGGGGATGGCGCTGCTTACTCTGGTTTTATTTTTTACCTCTTTTACGAAAAAAGCGAGGGTGGTTGAATTATGATTCGAGTTTGGATTTTGGGTTTTCCCTTCTTAGAGGTAGACATTTTGTCCTTTTCGTCTACTCATTGGTAGATGGTAATTATATTGCACCGATTTGGTTCGTTTCGAGGATTGAATGTCTCATATGGGAGAAGAGTTTGGATACCCTGATGGTGCGATTAGCCACAGGGTATGAGGCAACCGTCTTCTATATTCATTTAATTTACTATATCACCGCATTTACTCACTTGGGCAGATGGCGACGTTATTTTGCATTACATATCGTATCTAACACAGAAATGCTTCAAAGTTCTACGTACACAAATAAAGAGCATTAGTATTGATCAAGCTCATCAATTAACTAAACAAGTTTGTACCGCAAACTATTATCTCTATAACTATTATCAATATCTCCTTAAAAACAGAAATTTTCATTTGAATGCATCATCTTTAAACCTTAGAAACATATTTGTGAAATTCATCTGCTTAGTAGCATTTAAAGCGTTGAATTACGAAGCGACAAATATTACTTGAAACGAATACACCGCTGCAAATACAGTACATAAGCTTAGGAGGCAAAAAATCCTTGCTGATGTCTCCAATCTTATAGTAGTTCCTACAGTGATTTCACAAAACCATACTGATATTTTATTACAATACGTAAAGTTCTACATTTTAAAATATAATCGTCAAATTAAAGAGAAATATTAATATAAATTGTAGGATGATAGACATTATTCATTGCTATACACACGGCATTGAGATTTAACAAAAGGTAACAAAAATACAGTAAGCGAGTACTTATCATTCTGGAAAAAATAATAACTTTGAAATACTGATTGATCCATTAACACAGCTTAGCAAGGCAATAACTTTAAGCTACAACGAAAGGATTGATTATTCCATAAAAATACCAATCTGTAATATTATAAAATATTCTTCAGTTTCAAATCCATCAATTCTTCTCAAACAGGCTGAATTATTTTGATAATAAAGAATACATCACCTTTAAAACTCCGGGATCATTTTTAATCCAATAGAATTTAATTTTCAGACAAACTCCATCTGTATTTTCGTATTTGTATTTAGAAGTCATTCCATTACTTCCTCTTCATTTTAACAATTCATTTCCAATTCCAAAGCATTCGATTTCAGAATTTATGCTTCATCCTGGTGAAACTGCTTTATCTAGCGCACATCTATCCGAGGGATGGTTTCTTTTGCATCCGTGCTCCTACGCTCGCTTCTGAACAATACCGTTATAACAGTATACTGGCCCTCGCTGGGTTTGGGGTCACTTCAACCCCACGCAAGTAAACAGAAGAATGTTTTAAATATCTCTGAGGCGATTTAAAGTTACTGTAGCGATCATAACAGCTTTCTTCAGCAGCTGGTCTTCAGGGATGTCATTCCCATATTCATTACGTTGAAATACCAACGCGGCTGATAAAATATGAATTATTTTTAATAAATCTTTTAATTGTTATTATATATTATTACATTAACTGTATACATTATTATTATATAATCAATAATTGTTTTTACTTATTTTCAACCATCTCACACCGTCTAATATTCGTCTAATTGACGAGATAAGATGAATCATAGTGTATTGTGTCGAATAATTAACAAGAAATCACGAAATTTGTGAAATCGATTTTTCCTCCTTTTTCTAATCCAAATTTTTCGCAATAGATTGTCATAATCATCACCGATTCCAATCTTAATCGCTCTGGGTGATTCCTATTCAATTACTTTTATTGAGAATATTTCTTTTCTTTTATTACGGTTATTTTTTGGGATGAATGACCCAGAATTTTGCCTTAAAGTCTACTGAAAATTCAAAGTATGTGCTAAAATAACTAGTCGAAAAAATAAAATATGACTATTCTGAAAATCTTGCTATAGGAAAAAACAACTAAGAAATATCTCCAATACCAAGATGTAATTTCTTAATCCTTCAGTTAAAAGGCGTTTTCATCTGTCCTTGGTTAGTCGATATAAAAATCTATCATCCGTCCCCTCCATCTTACTCTTGTTCATTACTACGATAATATGAAATATACTAAGGTGTGAGAGAAGAAAAATGATTGATTTTGGTGATTCCTTCGTGAATGTTGTATTAATTGTTATTCATGGGAACCACTGCGCTGCACTTGCGTGGACGTTTTTCTCTTACTCAGAGGAAGGACCCACTCCTCATCTCGACTGGTAAGCCTCATTCCCACACCTGATATTTCCATAGCTGATCCTGAAGGGCTACAGTTTCAAATCGGCTTCTGGGCTGGATTCAGTACATACAACACATCCGATGTATTCTATCCTGCTATAGGTTGCATCCCTAGAATTATTATCGCTACAAGACGAAGCATTTCAATACAAATAATGGTGGAATAGTTTCTCGTAGTTTGTTGAGTTATATACGTCATGAATTTATATACGTGTTGTCAAGGTTCCATGACGCTTCACCCAAATCGTTTCGCCCAAGGGACGTTTCACCCAAAAGGCAGTTCCCCCAAGACTTTTCACCCAAGGACTTTTCATCCAAGAGTCAGTTCGCCCAATAGATATCTCGCCCAAAGGATGTTTCACCCGACGAATATGTTAGCCATGACATTTTCACCTTACGGTTTTCTGAAATACGCGTAAAGCATAAAGAAATAATGTTGTAACCATTGGTACAAACCAGACCTATGACTAACCAACCCAACCATATATTCGATGGGAATGATTATGTATTGATTTATGTGATTTGTGCGGAAAATATAAAATAGAGTCACTGAAACTTCACAGCCAATTAACATCTAAATTCCGATAATTAAATATCATCAACGACAAGAATATTCAAGAATTATTTACGAATAACCGAGTTACATACTTTACTCGCTTTAAAAAAAACCGCACGGTGAAGATGTCATGGATAACATATTGATCGGATGAAACATCCCTTGGACGAAATATCTATTGGGCGAACCGCCTTTTGGCTGAAACGTCTTTGGGTGAGACGTCCCTCGGGCGAAACGTTTTGGGTGAAACGTCCGGATACCGTTGTCAATTAACATGGAAAAGGAGACGATTATCAGAGACGTGACGTCACCTATTTTCATGGCTGTATGACGTTTATTTATTGAGTTTAAATGAAGCATCATCAGATATGAGTACATTCGCTCTCAAGTACCTGTTGTCGCAGCTCCTTTGATATTTGTTATTCCTATTAAATGTATCTTCCGAGACATATTTTAGGTTATTAAAATATTTCCTACATAACAAGCCATGGAATTATTTCTTTTGCCTAATCGAAGTCTATTTTTCGTTTCAAAAGAAAGAATTTTATTGAATCCTCTGAACTGAACATAGTATTTGCGATTTCGAAAAAAGTAATCTATAACTAAATTTTAATTGCATTTCGTATCAATACCTCCCTCAATACATATGAATTCAGTATATGAAAGTAAAAGATAGACGATGTATTAATTTATTATACGAAAACGAAGTATTACTGATGTGTAGTGACAACACTTCACAATGAAAGAAGTTTCTTGAGGGTATGAAATTTAAATTTTGATTGTAAGACAAAATTATGCATTCTACTTTTTTGCGATATTGTCCATGGATATATAAGATAACGCTTTACGATATAATTGCTATGTGTATATG
Source organism: Sympetrum striolatum (assembly GCA_947579665.1). Lineage (NCBI taxonomy): Eukaryota > Metazoa > Arthropoda > Insecta > Odonata > Libellulidae > Sympetrum > Sympetrum striolatum. Next base: position 14,288,068 of record OX388351.1, on the reverse strand, counting down.
ATACAAATATATAATTCACTCTCTGATGTATTGATCAACTCATAGTAATATATAAAGATAAATAGCCCTTCTTTCATTATGCTGTTTTTTCTGTTTTAATTAATTTATTGGTATTTTTATATTTATTATTTGTATGTATTAACTGTACAACGCTACCACCAGACTTCGGTATAAATAATATTAAAGACACACGCAATAATAGTTTTACTCCATGGCGATACAAGTTTATTTTTTGCGAATGCTGAACATTTATGCATTTGGTAATAGAAAAACGCATGCATTTTAGATCCGTCATCATGTATTTCTATATATCTTTACCTCAAATCCTTGCGATTTCGACGGATAGGAACAAAAAGTGTCCAATTCCGTAACAAAGACGTGCGAATGATTGCAAATCGCGTGGGCATCGACTTTTCAGTCCTTAAGCGTATGCGATTAGAGAGAGGGCACTATTTTCCATACGGAATAACTGAGGAGGAGAGGGAGTGGGAGGAGGGGTAAGGGTCAACGTCTTCGAATAGCGTAACGTTGCCGGTGACGTCATCGGGCGAATGTCTGTGTGCCTACGTTATGGCCCTTACGGTGCCACGCGATGATGTGTTGGGCGCCTGTGGATCGCTAGATACATGCCTCAGGGGCTGAATAATATCCATTGTACTGCCGCGCGCTAATTCATTTCGGATTGCATCGGCGCCGATTGAATCTCGCCCAGCGAGAAAAATTGAAACTAATTAAATCCGAGATTTATCCGAACCAAGCACAAACGCCTCCGTTTACTCGCATTTCGATGGAGGAAGCTGGAAGAATGGCGAGATTAGTTGGAAGTCTCTTCTCTTGGCCACTTTGAGCAAATAAACATAAGAGAAAGAGAAGATTTCTCTTTGGTTTCAAGCAGTACGACTTATCGTGCAAAGTTGTTTTGTTTCCATATTCCCTAAACATCGATGAGATTGAGATCATGATCCATCCATTTGTCTCTCGAAAGTTTGTCAACTATGGATTCTTATTTTCGGCTCCTTTTGGTATTCTAAAAAGCCAATGCTATCACAATTTATTCACCATACAAAACAGCCTATTGTAACAAAACACTTATGCAATTATAATCAGGAACTTGTACAATATCACCTTATTACTTTTAAATAGTTTTGAATTGTACAAGTTTCTGAATATTATAGTAAAAGAACTCTGTCAAAATAAATAGTTTTCCATGATGGAATTCCACCTAATAGTTAAATTTTATTATTCATGGTATTCGTCTTATCTTCATTTATTCGTATAGAATTATTATAATATATTATTCGTATAGGAACAATTACATTAATTATAGGACCTTTACCAATTACTATAAGAAGGACAGTTAAGAAGTTCTGCATACACTTACACCCTGCAACCATTTTCTTGCAGAGAGCGTAAACACCAAGTGATCAAAATATTAATAACAACAGGTAATATCTGTCATAACTGTATAACGACCACAGAAAATATAAGCCAATGATTTGTTCTCGCATCTTTCTCCCTTACTGCTACCAAAGTAGGAATTCCCGAAGTATGAACGATATTTGGGTAAAACTTATTAAATCATCCTTAAGCATATTTTCTCTAGGTTGATGTGAAAACAAAGCCTATAATATCTTACCCAAGGTTTGATGGTATTGTCACAGCAAATTTACAGATAACACTCGATTTTCTATCCCATGTATGAAATTTATTGCTAATCTCATTTGCAATCCTATCAACACTTTATAATCACTAATTATATCGCATTCGAAACAAAAATGAATCAAATTAAGAACTTAATCGGAATTGATGAATCGATTTGGTAATGAAACCAACAAACATACATCTTAACTCGTCTGAATCGATCTGGGTAGAATATCAAATACTGCGTCATATTAACGTAGTAATAACTTTATTGACTGTCGATCCAACATTTATATAACATGTATGTATCATATTATACATTATGCAATCATAATTTCAATTACATTATTAAATGCTATGATCAAAGCCCTAAAATATAATTCGAGTGGGAATTCAAAACTCGACTTGTAATAATAGGATATAATTTAATGGAAGAACTAGGAAAATATTGTATTGTATAGCAATAAATTGCACATTATGCACTTGTGTAATGGCATGTATGCTCAGAAACATCCTAAAACAATATTGAGTAAATTTCAATAAGTAAAATTTAGCACGGATGTCAATTTGTGAATCCTGCATTACGTAATTAGTCTGGTTTACTAACTTCTTCGGCTCTAACTGCGATGAAGAAGGATTTTGACGTCATACGCATTTTCTACAATTTATTCTGGTATTTTTGTTGAAAACTTTCTGCTTTAGTGAACTGCAGAAGAATTTTTCCAGTCAATCGATTTCGTTCACTCAATATCTATTCTGTTGATTAAAATAATTCAAAATATTACGTATTACATTACACTCGTATCAATTTTCTCGGAAATCTCCATGTAAAAAGAAGAATTCATTAATTTTTTATTTCCGCTTTCGAGAATAAATCATAAATTGACATTTATTGTACTTCCATTTCTTCCTCTCTGTTAAAGTAGTAATAGTATTTGGCAGTGTTAATATGTATTCTACGATCAGATTATTAGCATTGCATCAACACAGGGTTATTCCGTAGCAGATTTTCTTCGTTAGAGGCACCACACCATTACGTCTTGGGTCACTGTTCAACTTTTGTAAAATGAAAACATGGGCTGAAAGATTTGTTTTGGTCATTGTCATTTTAACATTTGAGTACTTTCTACGACTTTCTCATAAAATGGAACCGAAGTCTATAGTCGAAACTTTCCCTGAAAGGGATTAGAGAGAATCATACAATTAAAGTTTCGCATGAATGGTTAATTGTATTCAGTAGTTCCTTCTTTAATCGAAAGTCCGTGGGACGCAATCGTCCGGGACATAATTGTCCGGGATGCAAAAGTCCGCACACAAATCGAAAGCAGTTGTGAAAAAAATGTGCCGGTGAAACTTTAGCTAAACTTTCTATTATATCCACTTTATTTTAAAAACTTTAATAAACCAATACGGACTTCTAAGGACATCATGGATGTTAGTTGACGATTTGAGATTATCACTCCATTTTCCAGATTGCATCATCTTATTACGAATTTAAGGGACGACTAAGATGCTCTCGGGGGGAAAAAACACTTCGAACGTTTCCCACGAGATGGCATCCCAAACTCCGAGAACCGGAGAATGCGTGATCACTCGCTAACGGCCATGTAAACACGAAAGAGCGTAAGCTACCGGAGGCACAAGGGCAATTCGCGCCTAATTCGCCAATGACGTCACAACAACACAGACGCCAAATCACCCGATCCCTTCGTTAATTGGAAGACGAGATTACGTTTAAACTAATCCTTCTTATTCTCCTCGGTAAGCAATTATTTTGTTTTATCGTAAAAAACAACTTCAGTCGAAACATACGTTTTGTGATTTCAACCCAATGTTTGGGCCTTTTTGGTAACCATGAAGACGCATTTTGTTAATACGGTTGGTCCAACGCTCTAACTCGAAAAATATTTCCCACATTAGTACTAACTCCGGAAAGAGCATAGAAAACTTTTAGTTTTGAAGGAATTCCAGATGTTGAAAAAAAGGATACGAAATTCGCAGTATATACTTGTGGAAATATCTCCTACGACCGAAAGGAACGAGCGATAAATACAAGATCTTTTTCGATTGACGATTTCTTATGTTTTGCAATATTTTTACTTTCTCCCTATACGTAGTATAGAGAAAGTATTGTATACGCAAAAAAATCGACCTCCAGATTTTGACGGAAATAGATCTTTTGGGACCCATAGAGCTCATTTTCGCTATTTTCCCGAACATGTCTGTCTGTGTGTCTGTCCGTGGTAAAAAAGTTTGTGTGCGCTCTATCTTAAAAAGTAATTATCAGATCATTACCATACTTCATATTTAGTATTTACCTAACAATGCAAAGAGTTGATTAGTTTTTGGTGAATATCGCTAAACCGGAAGTTCCGGTTAAACCAGGACAAAAGTTTGTTTCTTTAATATCTCCGTCAGAATGCAATGTAGGTGTATACAATTACAACCAAAGGTTATAGATAATGTACTTTACTACAACTTTTGTAAGAATCATTTTTTCGTAACACTGATTGTTTAGGAGTTATTCTTCAATAATGGATAACCGGAAGTTGTTGTTTATCCAGAAATTGACGTTTTTCATACATATCTCTGTCAAAATGCAATGTAGGTATTTACAATTACATACAAAAGTTATAGATAATTTACTTTACTACAACTTTTGTATGAAACATTTTTTCTTATCACTGATTATTTTGTAATTATTTGTATATTACCGGCATAGACTTCTGTTTTCAAAAAATATGGAGAAAGTCATGTGCTGGCCACATCAGATTTTTAGTTTCCTAGTTTAATTTCGAAATACTTCCAACGTCTTCATTCATTACTCTATACATATAATGTAATGCGTTAACATAGCTTCGGAAAAGAGTCATGTATTTTTCTTATTCCATTCAGAAAATCAGCGCAGTTACAAAGAAATACCGTTTTTTAAGTGCATTGGACGAGGTCTCTCAGAGAATAGAAAATACATTAAAAACACTACTAAATTATACTAAAATGCGTATTCCTTTCAGCGCCTAATTAAGATAGTACAATTGAATCAGGTGATTGATTTTAAAATCTCGTTGGTATCAGTCAATCAATTAAAAAAAATTACCTCCCCGGCGGGGAATCGAACCCCGGTCTCCCGCGTGACAGGCGGGGATACTTACCACTATACTACCGAGGAATGTATATATTGCTTCAATATTTGTAGATAAGTTATCTGTCTGTACTCCTTTAATTCGTTATAGGCTTAACCCTTTCGGCTGCTAAGAGTGCTTCATAACGATTGTACCTAAGTTAGATCAATGTTAAACCTTCTTGATTTCAAAATAGCTAAAAATTCAAATATAACTTTCAAAAATAGTTCGGCTGAGTCGGAGAAAGCCCACTAGGTATCCCAAGGTTTCTTGCCAACGGCCATACCACGATGAAAACACCGGTTCTCGTCCGATCACCGAAGTTAAGCATCGTCGGGCCCGGATAGTACTTGGATGGGTGACCGCCTGGGAACACCGGGTGCTGTTGGTTTTTTACATTTTTCTAATTTTAATATTTCATACTTTCGCAAGTTTAATTATTTCGCTTTTTACCTGTACTACTTATTGACGTTTTTGATCACCGAAAACCTGTTTCCCCGGGGATTGAAAATAATTTGTTTCCATAACTTTAAATTTTAAGCGGAACCGTAGAGTAAACTTACTCTATGGTAGAATTCAATTTTATTTCGTCGAAAATTGGTTCCATTTCGCACTCTCTTTTTCTCTGAATATTGTCATCTAATTTAGAAACCTATTTCGCTAGAATTTCGTATTATTTTGCGTGTCAATTCACCAATTTGTTCTCTCGTAAAGCGCGTATCTCTACTTTAGAACTGGAAATCCTGGGAACACCGGACGATTTTAGTATTCCTGCGACATTTTTGCACATTTCTATTGTACTGATTATTCTACTTTCATTGATAAGCCTGATCAATTCTTTTTTCAATAATTTAAAACCACCTCACTATATATCCTTCATTTTTTACCAAAGAACATATAAGTTTAAAAAGCAACCTATTTGAGAGACAGTTACTTACATTTACTAATGGTACCTCAGTTGACGACCCCCGTAATATTGGCTCCTGTTTCACGAGTATATGTTATGGATGGTCATATTAGCAATACAATTACTACTTATTTGTAATGATTGCATTTATTCTGAATTCTGCCATTCATAACACCAATAGAGAGCAACGAAATCCAGTCGTAAGAGGTATTGAACGGAAATTAAAATCTATTATTTTTAAATGTCACTATAGGTATTCTTAAAAGAAACTACAAAGTTACTACCACCGGAAAAAGAACATGCCAAAAAGTAGTTAAAAATAACTTATATTCGCTCTCATAAATATGATATAATCTCGGTGCGTACGTACTAGTTTTCTTCTCAAACATTCACTCCACATTCTATCCACATATTTCGATTGGCATATTTCGCGACGTTTGTTTTTAAGGAAATTTCATAGCAGCAAAAGAATTGGTGAAAATTTATAGCTTAGGCTCCACAAAAACAAATGCTGACTATATGTAAAATACCAAGTAAAATATATTAATTATCACTTTATATAGTATCGTATATTATAGTATTATATAGTAATTTAGAATGGATATATGTATACCAGTATTTATAATGTTGCAAGAATTAATTTTAAGTAAATCTACACCATTTAAATATGAATTCATAATTGAATCCATGTTGTTCTTATATGGTCCTTGATTCCCTGTGTATTCTCAATGGAAAACGCATCAGCTCAGCAAATTTTACATAATTTTCGTTTGTTTTGCTGTAGTTTTCGTAATTTAGATTTAGAAAGTACATCCCACGACCATAATAAGAACCTCTATTTAATTTCCTTTTTTTTTGTAATTGTCTCAGGGCCAGTTTTTCTATTTTAAATTTGCAAATGAAGAAAATACCGAAAGACATGAAACCGAACTTAGCGTTTATTTCATGCGGAAGGTATCCGAAGGCTTTGGAGTCATAGAGGACACTATTACTTATCCTGTCTTATTTTTCTTCATACAATGAGATAAATATTTGATAAGTATGTGACATTTGGTAGGAATTGGTTGAACGGCTTAAGAGATAAGATCAATATATATATAGATATAGAAAGACAAAGAAACTACTTATACTAAATATCTATTATATATAATTCCTTCTCCAGATTCATTCTCCAGATTCATTCATATAGATAGATAGATACCCAGATAGGATACCAATTCACAGGCTTAACCACAAGCGTCATTGACTTGATATTTTTACAGCGTATTGGCCATAACGTGTAACTGCCAGAAAATTGCGATTTTGAACCTCAGCGTCATGGGTTTGATTCCAGAGGGCCCCAAAGTCCCGATTTTTCCCATTTAAAAGCATTGCTTTGATTTTCGGGAATTTATAAAAAAATACTTTCCTGAGAGGTAGAGAATCAAACTTCAAGGAGCTTACAGATATGGTCATGATCTATCGAAAACATTAATGACTTCTACAAAAAATGTCCTGGGTTCGATGCTAGGACGACACAAAAATCTCCCATTTAAAACACATTGGGGTAGTTTTTCATTATTATTTTTGATACACTTATCGAAATGCTAGGAAGTTCTTGTATAATATATTACCACCTGATACCATTTAACACTTGTCTCCAATTATAATAATAAAATAAAATGCAAAAATGTTTCATTATCTAAGACATGCTAGCAAGAACTAGTTACAACTACGTAGTTTTCAAGATTTTACAGAAGCGGTCGCATGAAATTTAACGAAGGTAACGGATATGAAGATCGACCCTTGATAACATTTCTCTCATTTCCAATGCGATAAGTCGTACAACCCGATTTCCTAAGAAATGGAAAATTTCAATTAGTGGCGGGAAAAGCAGCGGCACACGGAGCCGTATCGATTTTCCCCGAACACCCTTCGCCCTCCTGAATAAAACTTAGGCCAACGCGTGGCTGAGGAATGATTTAAAACGATAGGCGGGTTTCGAATCGAAGGACCGGTTCGCACGTTGATTGCGCCGAACGTCGGTAGAGTACGCCACTGTTACGTTTAATGCCCTCAACTGGTAATGGCGAGATGAATGATTCACGGCAAGTGGTTCTCTCTCGCTGCGAAGTGGATATGGATTGATTCTCTCCTCCTACGTATACACCTTTCTATTCAAAGACTGCCATGAAGTTAAAGTTAATAGATATACAATTTAGCGGCCGAACATTTTTCCATTGATGTTCAACTAAAGGAGTAAGAGGTCGCACAGTTTTTAATATTCGGCACAGAGTCGAATTTTGTGGACTTTAGGGTTCTTTTTATTTATCGTATTTTTTCATATTCGACCCCCAGGCGTTTAGAAGGGTTAAATGTGAAAATACTATCGGTACTTCATGTTATTCATCCAGTAAAATCTGGCTATCTCGATTTTAAATCAAAATATGTAAGAAAACTTCAATGTTTGCGAGAATGTGTGGGTTTTCGAGTAATATCGCGCCAACTGCTAAGTGTAACTGAAAATGTGTTCGTTACTCGAACGATTCTCGTCAAAAGCTTTAAAATGAGTCTAATTTTTACTAGTTTATCTAGATTTTTAAGTAAAATATGGCCAAAATATTGAAATTTTTGCTATAATTCTCGTGTTCTATAGGTTTTTAGTGTCTATTGCTCCGTGAATCTTAATCTCGGTTAAATCTTCAAACAAACATAAAGAGACCGCAATATTGGAAGTTTTTGATAAAATGATTTGAATTACTGAAGTAGCGAAAAAGATACGATGCATATATCAACTAAGAGATAAACAGTGAATACACTTTTTTCAAAAATGCTTTCAAAAGAATTCTTCAACTAAAATAAATGGCAAGTAATCGCTGAACTTAACTTAGATGTACTATATTCATTATCATTAGATAGATCATTTGTAAAAAAACCTTATTCCTACGTCAAACACGGTTAACCACTTAAAATACTGCAATATGAGATTACTAATACCCAAAAAATGCAAAGATGATAGGATAATAATATAAAAAGATTATAATATATAAATAATAATATAAATTATAATGATAATTAAACTTTTTGACTTCTAGGGGCTATCTATTGCCATCCTCCACTGGATAAATATTTTTTCATTTCAATTTTTCTATCATATTCCAAGTGTGTGATTTTCTTTTGCGTAAAAGTTTGCAATTTAATAATCGGGCATCGAAGATTTCTTCGAGGAATTTTACTCTCTATATAGGGCTATTCCTGAGATTATTTTATACTATTATACCTTCGCTTATATATACCTTATATATACCTTCGCTTATGTATAAGTCACGCAAGAAAATTCCCACAGAAAGCCACAATGAAGGCGTCTGATGTGTAACATGAAATGTCGGTATGGAAATACATCATTACGCCTCGAAAAATTATTTTTGGGAGCTAATCTTTAAACTTCAAAGTTTAAGAATCAAACGTAAATTACTACTTACTTAAATTCCTCAAATGCGGCCTTGATGACGTACAGGTTCATTGTCACGACGAATGATACTTTTTCTACTGTAAATTATCAGCTGAAGAGAAACTTAAAATTACGGCATCATCTCGTGAACCAAAACCCGTGGTATCGCAGGAACCATGCTTAATAATTCAAATTAAACTGAATATTAACGTTCTTTAGACTGTAAGAGAGTCTATATTTTCTAATATAGTCTTAAAGCTGTCCTATGAAAATACATAGTATCCCCTCAACGTTTAGAAAAATACGAAATGCTGCTTCACTGCTGATGAGTTATCTTCATAAGGACAGACCATAACTATTTAATTAAATTTAAATCGTTTTCATGAATAATTATCGTAAGTTCCTTAAAAAAATAGGCCCATGAAGCTACGACTAAAAAATTGAACAGTGAGTACGTACTAATAATATAATTCATAATTAAATACTAAAATTTATTATTTATATAAGGTTAAATATAGGGAAATGTCTATAATTCGTTCACTTTGAATTCATTTTCCTTCTCCACCTACTATGGAGGCAGTTATATGATATAAAAAATGTTCAACCTACGGCTTTTCCACAAACACTTTTCAATCTCTCCTCTCTTCTAAGTTTCGCACAGCATTTAATCCTTCAACTAGATAAGTGACAAGCCTAAATTTCTGCAGCAATCTGCTCTACAACTCTAACTTTAAATATCAGTCTTTGCAGCAAAACAAACCAGCGATTTCCGATGAATTTTCTACTCTTAAAAATACAACGCGTTATTTGCGGCCTTATAAGTCCTTATAGGAATTTACGCGGCCAAATAGTGGAAATTCTTGGGCACCCTCGATCATAAGCGCGAATACACTCCGAAGAATTTGCCCTCACAGTAAAAATCAGCAATTCTGGGCAAAAGTATAGTACTATGAAACTTACATTTACTTCAAACTTAAATTTAATAAGTATGTTCACATAAAGTTCGTTCCAAGAAGATGTAACTGACATAATGAGACCTCCTTGCTGTATAGGCAGTTCTGGTACTGCGAGGAAGATCAGAGAAGTAGATGCTACAACTAATCGTTTCAGGAATTCATTTTTTCCGCGAATGATACGCGAAAGCAATCAATTAGAAAAAAAGAGTCATAGTGCTTGAACCCCTGCCACACGCCTAAAGGCGGCTTGCAGGGACTTTGCATAGACATAACTTATAGTGTTTGAAAAAATCCCTTGGAGTTCGTGAGGCATCATAAATACCTATGGATTACGCTCAGTAGTATTTTTTTAGTAGGAAAGTCGAATGGATGCAAAGGTTAGCCAGTGGAATTCTGAGGGGATGTTCATCGAGAGTAAAAGCGTACTTTTCCCTGATTCGACCTCTACTTGAGTATTGCTGTGTTTGGGATCCTCACGAAGTAGGATTAATTTCCGATCTTGAGATGGTTCAACGTAGAGCAGCTAGGTTCGTCAATGAGATTTCAGATTTGACAGCAGTGTTTCGGCTATGATAGAATCCCTCGGATGGAACTCTCTCAGTGATAGAAGACTTGAGTATCTACGGAAGCTTTTTGATACATTTTTATCCCAGTTATAAACTTTCGCGATCTTCGAGAGAAAACGCGATTCAGGGAAGTAGTTGCCAGGACTGATAGTTACTTTTGGTCGTTTTTCCGGCGAAGTATTAGAGAAGCTAATTGCGCTCCAGGTTAGATAAGGATGTCGGTCTTATATACCCCCAGCAACGCGCCACTGGCAGATTTCAGGGCTTAAATGTAAATGTAAAACTTCTGTTTTTGGATGTCCAGACATTATGATGTACATAGAGACACAAGACATATCTTTATCGTCCGGAGAATGGCGGAGCAGTCGAGAATCCTCATCCATCCTCCGCAACAAGGAAAACAGAAACCGATAAATCTCTCCCGACCAAACTTTAATGAAAACCACACCGATGTCGACGTTCGCTAATAAACCAGCGGGGCATAACGAGGACTCCAATCGCTGGATAATTGATTCGACGAATATGCAGAGCCGTGGAATGATATAGATGCAAGCGGCTAAATCCGCCCTCATCATTGGGCCCTCACGTAACGGCCTCGGTCACCGTATAGAAATCTGGATTCCACGCCCAACAGAGGGAGGGGTTCAGAATGCCGACCCCCCACCCCCCAACTTTCACCTTCCCTCCCCTGACCAAGACCTGTTGCTGGTCCAACTTCCATTCTCGGCCTCGTAAGATGGACTGACTGAAAGAAGTCCTCGAAGGGGAGAGTGTCGCATGGTTTCTGAATGCCACGCGCAATGCCAACAGGTGCATCCCCCACTCCCCATTGTCGGCGACGTCATAACCGCATGCACCAACCTCGGGGATTTTTAGGCGAGCGGAAGATATTGCCCGGGAAGTGTTGTTTCCAGAGTGCAAATGGCGCTTCGGGAAACGTGTTGCTTTCGCTCAAAGCGAGCGCCGTCTGGCGTCTTCGCGCGACTCGCCTTTTTTGCCGACAGTTACGTCTTGAGCAGGCGTTTGTGATGGGAATGGGTGAATGTGGAATAATTCAAAGTCGGGTTTTTTTTAAAGCGTCAAAGTCTGCATATCGGTCTGATTACCCATAGAACGTCTTTGTTAGGTCTTTATTAAGGAGAGATTGAGACTGAAAAGTCTCTTCTTCTATCTAACCTTATTATAATAAACATAAAAGTTTTGCGTAGGTGAATCGGGATAGAGAGGGAAACTTTAGAAGGAGTGGAAGAAAAAAAAACCTAAGGTGATGTGATTCCTGTACCACCGCCCCCAAACGGCATCCATTAAAAATATTTCCCCTAAGACCATACCCAAAGAATATATAAAGAGCAAAATAATGCCTACAAGGTTTAAAACATCTCCCAAATCATCATATCAGATGTTTAATAACTGCCTAAAGCCATATTAAATATTCCCAAGGAAAAACGGACTTGAAATAAGTCTGACAGGGCCGGAAATCGAACCCGGGATCATACTCTAACCGGGAGGCTGCCTTAACCATCTAGGTTAGGACAGCCTCCTGGTTAGAGAAAGATCCCGGGTTCGATTCCCGGCCCTGTCAGACTTTTTTCAAGTCCGTTTTTCCTTGGGAATTTTCCTGGGAATTTTCCCTTATGTGCAAAGTCACCTCAACCCTTTCTTTATTTCCATATTAAATAGATTAGATATGAAATATGATCGAATGGCAATAAGCTACCTTAACACCAAGCGCCCCTGGAATCACTTGGGAGAAAACAAGAAAGGATCAGCGCGCATTTTAAGAGCACCCAATGCGCATTTCGGAAACGACGTTCCCCTCCTCAGGGGTCATATTGGAGCATATAAAAGACATGAATTGTCGGGAGAATTATGATCAAGTCTTCGGTTCAACTTATTTCGGAAGCCCGAAAAATCTTGGGTGACTTACGAGGATATGTTTTTAATTTATTACAATATTAAAATCTGAAGCATTGATATTATGATGACGATTAATTCTGTAAGATGGGTTAGAAGTCAAGTCACTTAAAATGGATCGTTCACTATAACTAAGAAGGAGAAATAATCTCCTCATAAAAATCCCTTTTAACCTTCGCTATGATATTTACTTGGGATTGGAAATTAATTTGGTCAGAAATTTCAAAACTGGTGAAAGAAATTGATACCAAAGCACATAAATAATATAATTTCAAACATAAAAAATTTAGCATCTAAGGAGTTCCTGAAAATTGCATTTTTCTTGTTATGATATACTATAATTTGGAAGGAAGAATTTCGCTATTATATTTATTTTATATGTATTATTTTTTAATTATTTTTATTTTGACAAATATGTACTTCAAACGGATTAGATAAGCAAATAATCTTCCAAATCACCTTCTGTAAAGCTACACCTTTTTTTTCAACTCCATAAAAGTTCACGCCGCCTTATAGTTGGCCGATGAAAAATAATAGTCAGTACCTACGCCTTTCTATTTAAACCTTACGTAATGCAATCTTAAGCAGCTTTCCAATCCTTTTACAGAATATTCCGTTATGATTCACCTTTACTGATGCACCTCAGGTACAAGAACAATGGAAAAAGTACCGCTCGGCTTTTCTCATTAAAAGGGAATGGTACACGCCATTGAAGAGGCGTTACTTCGATTTCTTCTGCGAAGATTTAATTTTCCACTCGCATCTCATTTGGTGCATATATAAACTGTAAAACAATTTATTCTCCTAAATGAAGGCATTTCCTGTTAATCGACACCTCCATCAACCGACGCCGTCGTAATATTGAATGCTGAATTCCTAAGGAATCTTCTTTCTTGATAAAGAGATGTGTTAGTAGACAGTGAATTTGGTAAATTTTCTAGATATACCTACTGTTTTGCTAATCTATCCTCGCAAGTCACCTCTTTTACGATAGGAGATAATAAGTTGTTTTTTTTAAGTTTACATCAACTTTTTGGGTAAATGGCAAAATTGATTTTACTGTCATGTTTCTTATTCATTAATGAGTGATGGACTTAGTTTATTCAATAGTCTTTCTGAATGGGTCCGCAAAATTGAGAATATAAGAATGTTTAGAAAGGAATGTATCAGGATTGCGAAAGGAACTAGGGAATAATGAGTTGAATTTGAAGTTTAATTTAATTTAAAGATATGTATAGTTTTTTATTGTGATTTTTAAAATCTGTATAATTATGTGCATAATGATGTGTAATTATGTGTTTTTGTATGAACATAAAGTGTTAGATTGATGAAATTTATGCCCAAGAATTTGTAAGATTGGTGTATATATATTTTTTTCCTTACTTGTACCTTTACTTGTAACTCTCATTTGTACTTATTATAATGTATTTCTAAATAAATCTACTACTACTACTATTAATCTGTATTCCATAGAAGAAACACATTATTCCTACCATATCATTATGACTGGAACACCTTAATTGTAATGTCGTTTGGTACGGTAAGAAGGAAAGAATATTTCACATCCATAGTTGGTCTCTGTCTTCTTTATGGCTGTGATTACACGACTGATACTGAAGTGCATGTGTGATCCTGATCAAATGCAAGTGAAGTGCCATAATAATTGTTATTCATAGGATTATTACGTATTGAGCTCCATAGAGTCTCAGAATTCTAACGCAATGAGGACGCATGCGCAAATTACCACACTCCTTACCTTGATTGGAAATCCTAATATTCTCTCGAGATTTTTTTTGGTGGTCGATAGTAGGGGGTATGAGGGACCAAACAGTCTTTGAGGTGGGCTGACAGATGGTTAAGCCATGTTTACAGATAATGAAGAGTAATTATAAAATGTGACGAATGAACTGAAAAAAGCTTACAATCTTATGCTTCAACACTGAAAGACGACAAAATTTCAGAAGAAAATAATCCATAAACTAAGAAAGCAGAGTATAGACAGTATGAGATGAGTAAACACTTTGACTCGCCCAGAAAATCACATATTCATTTAAAAAAACTGGACGAAGGAAATAAGATTGAACCATTTAAGCAAATTGAAGGCACACAATGGGTAAAACTGTAAAGAGCAAATCGGAAAAGGATACAAAAAACTATAATGCAATAGGTTACAGAAATCATCAAGTAATCACGAAACAGACTCAGGTGTCACTTCGTGGTATTCATAAATACAAATCGGCTTCATGATAAAATTCTTTTACTACACCACAATAAAATTACAAACACGACCAGGTTTCGTAGCCAAGCTACATCTTCAGGTGACATGAGAAAAAAATCAACAACATTATACGAAAACAACGAGGGTTGATGTTTCCTATAATATTGTTGATTTTTTTCTCATATCACCTGAAGACGTAGCTTGGCTACTAAACCTGGTCGTGTTTCTAGTTGTATTGTGGTGTAGTAAAAGAATTTTATCATGAACCCGTTTCCATCAATTAATAGTTGTTTTCACAATGAAGTACGGTTTTGAGACTGGCAAAAAATACTAACACCTTTCGGAAAACGAGTGGAATCATTGTGGATGAAAATATTACAGAGCAGAGTGGGATAATCTAGATAAGATAATAGGAGATCATAGATCTCCTCCTTCAAGCCGAAAGGCGGCTTGCAGGGTTCTTACATAGGCATAGACATATTCGATATAATTACTAATTATAATAATAAACAATTTTTGCACCATTCTCTAATCAGGCGTCTTTGCAAGAAGGACCTCAATCGATTGGTGGACAACATTTCCATTATTGACTACTTTCCAAAAGGAGTGAATACTCATCTGTTTCGTCAGAATAGCTGTAACTTGTTTGTGTGATTCACTGTTTTTCTCCGTCCTTGCATTCCGCATCACTCATATCCTTCGCTTTGCGATCGCACCTCATTGACGCTCTCATCCGCTGCAGCCAACCACAATCGTACCTTTCCTATAATTCTCATCCAATGCTACTTCGCCTCTTCAACTCCTATCCATTGTCTCCCCATGACCTATTGGTCGTAGACTTTTCTAGACTCAAACTTAAGACGTAAACTCTCTAGACTTTACTCCTTCAAAGGACTCTTGCTTATTCTAATATATTCCCGATTCCTGCATTCTTCTTACACGAATCATTCCGACTTGATTTAATCCCGTCTGAGAATACGTATACGGCGATTCTACGTGAAACACAACGGATATCGACACAATTTTTTTAAAAAGGTTTTAAATTTTCCACACTTGCGTACCTCTTTGGAAAACTCATAGTGGCTGACTTTCAGATAGTGAAAACTTTTGCGAAGTTATCAATGTTTAAATTTTTTTGCAAAATTTTGCACAAATCGGTGATCATGGATCATTTTGAAGGCTTCTAACTATCGAATGAATGACGTAAAATACATTCTGCCTACATTTACTGAAAGAGATTGAATGAGACTTTGTTAAAATTTTTATGAAAGACGCACAAATTGTTCAAAATGATGATTAAATTTGCAAAAAATTGTTTACTGCGATATTCGACGGCTTTAACCCCCAGTTTAGCACTGGAGTTTAGAATGCATTATCAAAATCTTATATTTTTATGTGGGATAGTATTCTGTCTCCAGTACCATGATTCGATACCGAGTGTTTACAGAAGAACGCTACTTTAATTCTCTCAATTGTCTTATCTAGAAGTGCGACCGTCACATATTTTAATTTAGTCCGCAAATATATTGGTAGCATTGACCACTAAGCGATTAGGAATTTCATTATTTCCACTAAAATTACCCACAGTACTTAGCTCTGCAGAGTCCTTCATCCAAGCAGATCCCATTATATTGAAATTTCTTTATAAGTTTCATATACTTGGTAATAATCAGAAAGAAAAGTATTAATTAAGAACATTTATCTCCGAATAATCTAGAACATATCTTTTGTGGACAAAGCGGTTTTGATGATTCATTCCTTCACGAATACATTTTTTATGGTTAATAACAAAAACTTATCAGACCAGGTATATTAAAAAAATCATTATTGTGATTATTACAATATAAATAGAAATTTTTCATAAAATCAAGTTCAAAATTCGTCTTGAAAATGCCGAAAACACATCCAACGAAAAACTGATTATGGAACAAATTCAATCAGCTGGGCCTTCATGGAATTTCATAATAAATAAATAAAAGAATAAATAAACTAAGTCTATATTCCACAGTATTAAAAACATACAACACACGACCGGTTTCAACGTCGTCATCTGGTGGTGAGACACTAGATAAAGACGCTTAGACGTCGTGTCGTGTGTTGTATGTTTTTAATTGTAGAATATAGACTTAGTTTATTTATTCTTTTATTTATTTACAGATCTTGGAAAATTATCAGTTTCATCCGATTGTATTTTAGCGTTTTAATACTGTTCCTAATGCTATTCAATTTCAATCCCAAATCGCTTACTTTCATTTATTTATTTGCTGTCATTTTTGCCTACATATGAAATGTCTATGGAAATTCATAACTTTACCTCAATACTAGCTCCTTTTCGTGACATTTCCGATCACAAACCAACAGAGAGAGGGATACAACTCTAGATTATCGGTTGAAACTTAGCCGATGAAAATAAAAGTTGTTTCCCGTATGGCTGCAACGTTCACGCCCGGGACTTGTCCCTGAACTATCCCAAAAGTTTCGAGTTGATGTTTCCAGTACTTGGGCAAACTTTCGCTGTCACCCTCACTCTCTTCGCCATAATAGCCGAACCAGAAGACGCAGTATTTCCATTTCATCAAGGGGGGTACTTGGTTTATAAGGCCAAAATTTAAGAGTTATTTTGTAGATAACTTTTACGAGAATCGGTGCAACAAACTACTGCGTCAGCAAACACATACTTATACTCTTGTTTTTGCGAGTAAGAAAAGCATATTTTCAATAAAATTGGTCAATATTATTGCTTAAATTATGACATCTTTATAGGGCGTTCCGGCGAAAGTTGTGTATTAGCGGGCAATCTAGCATCTTTGAAATCCGTTCACATTTTAAAAACAATTTTTCCTCAATGAGAATAAAATTATCTATTCGTAAAACCTTAAAAAAACAATTGAAATTTGTGAACATTTCAGCTTTTGAAAGTTCAAATTTAGATATTGATAGAAACACTTACTTAGAATTAATCCTTCACTTACAGCAATGATAATTGTATAAATTGATGTTCTCTTGAATATATTCAATTCATCGACTAGAAAATTTAATTTTAAAGAAGCATACAAAAGAAAATCATGATAATAGAAATAGTTTTGAGTCATATTGCCCACCAATTCCAAAAATATCGTTTCTAGGAGAACGCGTTTAAAGTTTTCGTAACAAAAATCAATCAGAAATATTCAATAAATGGTCAATAAATGCTACATAGCCACTTCTGGTGGATATAGCAAACCAGCTTATCCACAAATGCAGTTCAGCTGTATTTTTCCTCCATACGAATTATTCGAGCCTTCTTCTTACTGCTTTAGTTTCGACGCTTGTCTCGTCAACCTCTCGTTGCCATAGTTATCGGCACAAACATTGCATTGCTGCCCGATTTCTACATCTAGATCACCCTTTTCGTTTTAGTATAGAAAAGAAAACTTCATTAAAAACACCTGCAGCGATGCATAGGCGGGGATTTCGATAAGTTTACGCTGGAGTCGAGATGTTTCTGAGCCAGTCGCCGAACAGTCGCATAATAGCTACTCAAGGTGTATACTTTCTCAGACATGTTTCTAACATATATTCCCAACTCCACTACACTAACCGTGAACGCATAACAACACGTAGGCCTAATGAGAGAGATAGGATTTCAAGGAACCAGAAGGTTATCAACCTCGGAGGACGTCCATTAATCCATTTGCCCGCCGCCGAAATATAGCGTGGCCTTCGATGTAACCTTGTCAAAACGATATCCTCGTGAAAAGAGCTCCCGAGTGGTCCCACAGCCAATGGGATTGGCCATCCGCCCGTCGGCTCGTTACCCCTTGATTAAGAACCACTCCGCAGGTGAGGCGTGGGCGAATTCTTAACTCAACCTTTGTCTTATTTTAGCAAAAAACATCCTGTAGTTTATCGCTCAGACTTTTATTCCGTTGGAAAATAACGAGGTTCGTCCAATCAGCATGTCGCGGCACGCTGGTATGCTTTTGGTGTGCCGCGTAGATTATGCCTAGGGTAACAAACAGTTACAATTGCTCAGTAGAGTACACATTGGTAACCTCGTGACATAGGTAAGTTCGTGGTAAATTTTTAAACTGTTACGCAACTTACAGTTAATTGCGTAACAGTTTAAAAATTCACCACGTTATTATATATTGACTCAAATTTTGGCATAGAGAAGGCTCTTGCATTTATTTCTCTACGTAGAAACCGCGATTTATTTTATGTCATTGTGAATTGAGTGCCGGTTTTTTGAGCCTTCATCACGAACTTACTAATATTTACCCTACACTATCACTGGCACAATACTAACTTTAGTTAGTTATAATTTTCATCACTTAATGGGAGTTCATAATGACCGGTCTTGGTGGTCAAGTGGATAGCGTTCCAGCTACGTTATCGATCCTACCCTAGTGTCCCGGGTTCGAGTCCCGGCTGAACGGACTTTTCAGGAATCAGGGAATGGTTGGGTGTGTTCGTTGCTGCTGTTTCCTTGGTCTACAGACAAGTTCAGGAGAGCTTATGGGGACTTCATCGATAAAGGGCAACAGTAGCTGAACAGGGAAAAAATGAAATATTTTGTTGCATACTTGTTAATATCTTCATCATACTTTGCAGATACTCTAGTTAGACTGTCTATCAGTAGATTTGCTTATTTTTCAATTATGCCTGTATTCAATCGTTTTATATGATTTAGACCCGATTATGTTCATGATTTCCACTCAAAATGTAATTATCAATAATTTTTCGAAGTGTGCCGCTTAGTTAGGGTAGGTACATGCATAAGTGTACCGCTGGGCTGAAATTGAATTTCTTAATTCCATTACAAACGTAAAAATCGCTAAATATTAGACGATAAATAAATTTAGTGCTATCACTGTTGGAATTGTAATCCTCTAAATTATAACTATCTATTAATAATGCTTTCTTAATGATATTGGGTAAAGAAAGGTGTTTTGTAGAAGAGAATTCTCAATTAAACTTACGAGTTCTTAGAAGCTAAAATGAGTGATATTGTGATGTAGCTATACAGCAATTGAAATCATAATTGTCAACTGGCAAAATACCATTCTCCAAGTAATATGTTTAGCGCAACCGATATACAAAACAGTACTACAGCTGTTTTCCAGTAAATTTCCACCTCTTAAATAAGAAGAAAAGTAGAATCTCATCGATTTAGCTTTTGCACGTAGGCCTATACTAGTACGAATATTACGTCAGACGAATTTTCCGTATAATTTTTATTCCTAATAGAATTACATACTGCAGGTGAAAGATCCATATTAACATTCCAGAGAAGCCTTTCCAATAATATATTTTATAGCATCTCTTATAGGACCTGAAAATTTTTGTAACGTCTTGTATTTAAACGTTTAGCAGCCTTTTTAATACATCCGAAATACGAGTATGTATTAAATCCTAGGAAATAACTTTTTTTATTATAATCACAGTATGAAAATCATATTCGTGTGTACATTTATCCATCCAATGTCATATAAGAAATGCATTGGGGAAATAATCGCAAAAGTAATTGTCTGCACTTCCTCATCAGTTATAAGTATAAAGTTAGAGGATTCATAAGAAGGTTTAATCGACAATTGAAAGTTTCCTTGGTTCGACTCCATATTACTCTAAAATATTCCCGTAAGAAATGCATGTAATGATCTTTTTACCTTTTGCAGTTGTTTGGATGTAAGTTTAGTGAATCAAATCAAAAATTAAACCAAATTATGTCAAAATCAAACGGTTATCATTTTACCCGAGGCAAAGATAACTTGAGGATCATCACACAGATTAAGCCTAACTGGAAGAAGTTTTGAAGTGGTGGATTTAAAAGTTTATTATAAATTACCTAACTCTATCAAAGTAAATGAAAGCGTACAATTCGGTAAACAATTAAAATAATATCTCGTTACAAAAACTTACTATAGTGTGAATGAATCTGTAAATGTATGAACCTTTGATGTGTTAAAGAGATGAAATGTGTTATTAAGGAAAAATCTAAGCTAAATTATAATTCTAGTGTTTGTTTAAATGTGGATCTAATGTAAATTTGACTGTGTTCTGTCGGTGTGATTATTAATGACTTGTCCTATACATGCATATGTATGTCTTCGGATGAATAAAATTATCATTATTATTAAACCATAATGCATGTATATTTGATTCATTCGTTTATTTCACGGTTGTTATAAAGGAAATTGATATGACTGCCTAAACAATATTTCTTTGGCTTCGAAAGTTTTCAAGTTTCGGGCTTTTAGTTTCTGAGATTTTTATAGTTGAAAGTCCAATATCCTTTTTTATATCCTTTCGCAATGATATTAGATAAAAGTGAACCTTCAAAATCAAATCATATTTATATCGAGATTTAAACTGAAATGTGGACAGCCAAAACTTACCACTTCTACCTGCTTATTACATCCTTATAACATAAACCGGTCCTTACAACAGATATAATATACAATAATTGATAGAATGCGTATTACTTCAAAAACCAACAATTTTCCATGAAGATTTTACGAAGATAGTCAAAGGAATCAAGATGGACGGTCGCATTTTCAGTTTGAATAATATTAAATCGTTGAAAAGGGAAGCTTTTAGCTCGCGTTGATTGGAAACGCAACTGCCTGTATCCAGTATTCGAAGTAGATTCTGCCTTGGAATGTCCTTCATATCTCCCTCAAGAAAGCTTCTCGAAGCGCTCGCTGGATGGCGTCGCGGTCGGCGTGCCAACGACTACGTGCTGACGTTCACAAGGACATCCAAAGAGAGACTCGAATGCGCGAATAGAATAACGCCAAGAATCCCTCAACATGTCCCTCTTAGACTAGCTCAAATCGGATTTTTCATTACCTTTGGTATACATACATTCTAGATACCAGACGAACACGATTATCATAATCCGACGGGAGAAACAATATTTTCATCAGTAAAAAATATATTTTTAATTGCGGCTAGTTGAGTCAAACAGTAGGCTATTCAGAGCTAAATATGCTTACTAATAGATGAACATAGTTGAAGGCTAAATAAATGGGATTTTTTGGGAATGTCTTCCCATGTTCTGATTGTCAATTTCATTCGTCCAATATTTTTCTCAGAATCAATTTGTTTTTAACTTCAGTCCAAATTGTGTATACTCGACATCGAATAAAAATATTTTACAATAAGCATTGAAAAATAAATGTAAGAAAGCGATTAATAGTTTACAAGTGAAATTATTGAAGTAAACGTATTTGTACGCATTTAACAACTCGTAAAAATATTTTAATAAACGTATGCATAATTTCCAGCAGTAATTTTAAAATTAACGAAAACAGAAGCAGCATACACAGTCAGCCAAAAGGATCTTGTTTAGGAAGCAGTCAAATCTTTCTACCTGGACGGTGTTTTGGTAGATATTTTTTATTTTCTTTTGAGTACAAATGTTACTTCTACTATCAAGAAATTCAGTTTGGTATCCCTCTAACCTACTCTCAATTTTTCCTAATATGAAATTATATCCTACTTTCATTGGGACATGGCGATAATAGCCCGAGAGGCTGATTCGCCTGCAAACACATACATACATACATACATTCATTGGGACATATATTGAGATTCTATAAAGTACCTGATAAACAACAAGATGTTCAGTTCTAGCAGAGGAAAGGCTATACATATAAACTTCAAGACTCTGTAATCAATAGCACATAATAAGTTTGACACCGATTTTACGAAAAATTGTGATATCACGTAATATCCTGTCGCACTTTGTATGACTTAGGATACATTCACACACATTTAGCACAACCAATAAGGAGGCTGCTATTCCTCGCCTGTACAATGAAAGTAAACAACATTCTTTATCGAAATATGGAATCAGCAGTAAGCTAGAAACTGAATGAATGTTGTATTCCTTGAATTTTCAGAACCATGGCAAACTACCTCACTTTTCATCCTGCCTAGTGAACCTCATTCCTCTCTACAAGCTCTTAGTATCTTAAGTCAGAGGGGGTGAGGTACCAACCAGCCTTCGGGATGAATACTTTACAGACAGAATTTTCACATTGTTCCTTATAACAGAATACTAAACTTATGGGAAGATTGTTTGATAATAGTAGAAGAATGAGTCTTCAACAGCGGTAGTCAAATTCAAGTTGACTGCATCTAGATTAATTGATTCTCGAAGTTATTTGCTGAAAGACCTGGAAGTGATATAGTTATTTATAAATTACAAAAAGTCCCAAAAGAAATATATGACGTTTGCTCCCTGACAAATACCTAAAAAAGTATTTATCATAACATAACAGGGTTTCCAAAGTTCTGGAGATACATGTATCAAGACATACATGTAATACAGGCTTAATTGTATTACATCACCACCGATAATTTGAATTACCAAACTACGATCAGTAAATAACAGTAGAGATTCTACATGGATTACAAACCAATAAGTAATTATTCGGTAACCTAGATAGTTTTCCTTCGGGTACGTGATGGGAGAAATTAACTTTCAATTAGACAAGCCACCAGTTCCTGCGTCTACTTGCGATGCTATCTTTGTAATCACTATAGTAATATATGTTATTCAATTCGGTCAGCTGCCTTGTATGCCCCAAGAACGGAAAAGATAAATTGGGATTATGAAATTACTAGTACTAGGCGTTGTAGAAGTATTCCCCTAACGAAACAAATCCTAAACTTGGTGTAATTTATTTATTTGTCTGTTTTTTATGGTCAACTTTGAGATCCTTTCGTATAAACTGTACATTGCCAATACCTTTAGCTGCTTATTTCACTAAGGTTAGTACATTTCTTTTGGAATTGCCTGTATAAAAATAATAATGGAAAAATATAAACAAATAAGAAAACATAACAAAATAAAGGGAAAAAACCCACAAAGAAGATGAAATATAAATAAAAAACAATTTAAAAATATAAAAATAAACCAGCAGCAGTTCCCTTTCACCTTCTTTAAGGATAATGTGCGAATATGTGTATAATTTGTACATACTCCGATTTAATTGTAAACAATAATATCCTCAAATCATATCCTTTGTAATTATGTTTAGTTAGTTTTAAAATATTAATTTGAGGGGTAAATTAATACAATTCCTTTATCAGTGCCAGTCAAATATTTTTGTAATGGCCAAGTTGTGGAATTTTAGATAACGAACATTGCACCATCACTTGGTAAATGTACCCAAGCGTCGTTGAGTCATTCCGAGACATAAATCACACCTACGTACAAGAAGTAAAAAGGATTATAACGTGAATGAGGTGAATTATCCAGTAAGAAATCTTCTGAGAGTAGTTAATTTATTAGAGTTATCCGAAGTTACGAGACAGCTGTGAAAGAGTAAGTATTATTCCATAAGTGAACATATTTATGCGAATTCCTTCAAACAAGAGTTCTAAAAAAAAAACGGTCAAAAGAATTGTCGAAAACATAGAGATTCGGCGTCACGTATTAGATTTGAAAAATCTGTTACGAATTCGTGGATTCCGAAAAGTGATTATTCGGAGAAACAGTGCGTAGTATGAAGGCTGAAAAGAGCCCGCATTCGACGTATGTGCGATAACCTAATGACACATATACCTGTGTCATACCACAGCATTCCGATTGTCAAGGCGACTCAAATACTTTTTGTTTGGGTTAAAACGAGTCTTAAATTACATAATATTTTCTCGAAACATTAAGAGATGGAACTACATTTGGATTTTCTATTACCAATGATTAACTTTCATCAGCGGGGAGATATTACCGAAGCTAGGTAGTAAATATATTTTCAGTAGTAGTTTTCAACGTTTGTTCTATCAACTAAACCTAAAAAAACTACACTTTATAACATCATAGGGACGCAAATATCCGGTTCTCAAATGTCCTGGACGCAAAAGTCCCTCGTACGCAAATGTCTTGGACGCATAAGTCTGCACACTACATTTGCGATGGTATGAGAATATTGTGCTTCCGTTCTGCTCCATGGATTTAAAAGATAACTCGGAGAAAGTCATGCAAAATAGTCTCTTCGTCATTTGAGGATTAATTTTTTTACACGAACAATACGTGACTGATTAGAAAAATAGAACGTCGGCAGTGTGTACCACTAACTACAAGCTGATACGGTTGTATAGATCGGTGCAGATTCATTTCATGAAACAAATATTTGATATCTGAAAGAAAATCTTAATTCCAATGCATTTTAGGATGTGAGGAATTGCCAAATCTTACTATGTTATATTGCTCATTTTTACGGTCTTCTTAAAAATACAATAATATTTAACTATGTAATAATGTTTGTCTTTGGGCCTATAAACATCCTTTTACGAGTATATATTTACAACTATGTTATAATTTTCGCATATATATTTATACCTTTAGTATATACACACTTCTAAGTGTACTTTTCTATAAGTATGGCCATAGAGTAATATAGAGTATCACTCCATGGCAAGACTGTTTCACTGGACATGATAATACATGACTACTTACACAAATGATCTTACTTTAAGAAATGCACCTAGAAACGGTACCCATAGGCGATGTTAAACTCACTTGTAATGACAAATAAATAATAAATATAAGACATCTCAATGAATACGCCTTGAGAATACACGGTTGGGAACTACTGATCTAAGGAATAACATAAAGTGAAAAAACAGGAAACCATTTTCTGATTCCATTTCCCAGTTGGTTGGGCGAATTATCTAACCAAAACAAAACGCTGATTTAGCACTCTCTTCCAACAGTTGGATAAGTAACTGCAAAAGGCAGTGACATCACGATGCAGCAGCGTCAACATGCAGATGATTCGGTGAAAATAAAATGTCGCGTAGAGCATTGTCCGTCCATCTTGGACGGCTACCTTATTAGTCTAAATTACTCAAATGGATGTAAATGACTCAAGCAGTGGACAGTCTCGGAAAATGCTTCCACTGATGGAGCGGAGCAGTTACGATGCGAGCGAGTCGTATATTGCGAGCAAGGCCCCTTCGCGGGGGGCTGATGGGGCCCTGCGTAGGGGACCCGAGAATGGGGGGCTTATTTTGTTCTTATGTTTTGACTGAATTTACTCCAATTGATGACTGTAAAGAATAAAATCAGATACATGGTACTACTATACTATATACATATATTAATGGCATAAAATAACTTATAGTCAAAATTTTTCAATGAATAAATTCAATCAAAGAAGCCTTAAAATGGCCTAAAAAAGAAATAAAAACATTTAATAAATAAATCTAAAAGAATAATAGATTATAAACGAAAGGTCATGTGAATATATTAAGATTATTGATTATGTTTTAGAGAAAGATGTAAGTTTCTATTTATATTAAGATTGTATTTAATTACATATATAGGTATATTTTCCCCTTCTATTGATCCTTTATCCCTATCCAAAGGGAAGTTTTAAAACATGAACTTACCATACACCAGATCCTTATAATGTTACATCTATCTTTTATGTTTTTTCTTCTATGTTGTCTGTCAAATTTTTTGCTGTTTATGTTCGTTACTTTTCTATATGTAATGTATATTGGTTATACTTCACTGTAAATTGGCATCGTTATGCTGTATGGGAGAAATGAATAAATAAAAAATAAATAAATATATTATTCTCTCGATCCTCTTTCAGAGTGGAATTGTTATCTGCTATATCTATTTATAATCTTATTCACAGCTTTAAGAAGATCTTTCGCTTCAGACACATTCAGAAATTTATCTTTCTTAGACTATTTACATCTATTATTTCTAGCAATTCATTCGCATTTAGATAGCTTTTCCTCTGTCTTTCTCTTCTTTTTAAAATCATTCACATTCTCTAGGTATATGAAATAGTAGCGGATTCCTAACTGCCGTGCTTTTATCTATTCATGTGTGTTTTATCTTTCGGTATATTCATGTACATACAATCATAAAATCCCTATTAAGCGCCGTCTCCTTTATTTCTTTATAGTTAACCCCACCCCTTATGTCATCCAACATCTTATGTCTCTGGTTTTCTTCGAATATTTATTTCTTAATTGAAATTCAGGCAGATCCGCACCAAAGTATGTTCAAGATTAAGCGAAGACTTAGTTAAAACATGAGTGGTTAAGGTTGACAAGCAAGGATCTTGAAGACATTAAAAAGGACTTATGAGCATAAATCCTAGTCTCAGAGTAAACTGTAAAATATGAATTCACCGTTGCAATAATTTCTTGTCAAAATTTTCAATTCACCTGAATTCAAATGCGACGATACTGTTCAATAATGCTAATTACTCACTCATTATATTTAGATCGAAATGTAATTCGAGGCAAAACTATAAACAAAATCCAGGTAACGATTCGTCATTTGCCTTATCGAATATTTTGTACGTTAAATCTTTTTAATAATCACTATCTTTGTTCAATTTTTCACAAATTTTAAGAATATCAGCCGGACCGAGCAAAGAGCAATTAGTAAATATGAGAACAAAAGAGAAACGTGTTCATGAAAAAATATAATAATAAATATCTAATTAACAGAAAATGAAACTTTATGTATATTAATTCTTCCTAACTTGATTTCCACAGCGAGAAGAAGCAGTGACCGGAGGCATTGAATTAATAATGGCCACTTCATCCAGATGGACTTAAAACAACCGTTAGATAATTATGTAATTATTATTCCACGGAGAAATACTACGTTTACATGTATGGGGATGCATTATGAGAGGAAAACCTCGAGATTGGGAGTACGAATCCATCCTCACTATTTTTACAATTTTCCTTCGAGTCATCCTGCGACGTCATCGTCGTAAAATACAGAATCGCCGACGCAGTCTTTGACTTCCGGTGGATGCGTGGAATGTCCTCGCTAGCGCAGCTAAAGGAATCAGCAGTTGAGCCTTGTAAAGTTTTCAGAATAGTACTTAAAAGAAATTCAACTGATTGGAAAGCGTGAACCTGCTAAACGATATTTTCGTCAATTATCCTTCTCTATGGTACTTATAGCAACCTTTGTTCCATCACCATTGCATGGCTTTGAGACAGCCACCAGAATGAAGGATGGTTGGATTTTCATTAAGGAGGTTGCCTTACATCAGCGTATATCAAAATGATGGATAAATACTATTTTCACCGATGTGCAATTCTAGCGTCTATAAATTCGCCTAATATTATTGATTCGTTAGTCGATATACGATCTGAGGACATTCTTTACATACACTGCGAGATATGCAATTGAATTAATAAGTTGTTTATGCAATGGAGGTCTCTTAGAATATAAATACACTCGTTTTTGTTGTTTTGGGGCGTAATGAGGCAACCGGACGAGATGAGGAATGAATTATTTTTCTCTTGTTATCTTCTTTGCATCAGACTGCTATGATAAGATGATAAATAAGAGTTTGAATAATACTTGTCGTTCCATGCAAGAGTAATCAAAAAGTACGCCATTATTTAGAATTGGTCAAACTCGAGAAGCTTTCATATTATCACAGACATAGTGAAATCACTATCACATCGTTACATCAACTGATAACTAAATGAAAGTCAAATATTTGACTTATGCCAGAATATAAAATAAATCTATTCTTTTTGCCACGATATGCTCGTTTAGTTTGTAGATCTAAAATTAAGCAGTATCAATACAAGATTTCTCTGTTAAGCAGGTACTGGAATTTATGGAAAACGTAGGAAACACATGACATAAGCACGGAAAAATGCGATAACAATAAAGCATGTTTAATAAAAGATATGTTATTCGTAAACTGTCATTTCAACATGGAGTTCGTAGTAAGTGTTGGTAGAGTTGAGGCAAAGAACTTGGATGTACTAATAGGGAATAGTTTCTAATATTTAATTATAATGATACTCTCTTTTCTACCAACTGGATGAGGAACTTTGACAAACATCAATTGAACATTTCAGAGAAATATTTGAAGAATGAAATTTAAAAAATGAATGTGATAAATATTCTATTTGAGGCATCTGAGTAGGTAATGTTATACAGTAAGTCACTCTATGGTTATGGTTGACCAATATGTCTAGCCTTATATAGCCCAGGGAATCTAAAATTTTTTGCACATAGCTGTACATATTTCAGTTGTCACCTTGCCATTAGGCTCGTGTCCTATTTGCAAGGATTTCTTTCAATGATACAAACACGAAGTAGGTATTTCTGGAATTAAAAGCTCCTATGTCAATCTAATCTAGAAACGTGATCAAAATACCACGATACGTCAATTAAAAAATTGGAAACATTTGTAATCGAACCAAATGTGACTAAGAATATTCTTCAATCGGGACTACCAAAATAGATTGTATTCTAGGGATTCATCCTCCATTGAAATCCGCGCCCTGTTAATAAATCCCCCTCCGGAAAGAGACGCATCAAAAGGATAAATAATACCTCGGGATACCCGTTTCCTCGGATATTCCAAAGGGTAAAGTTTGCCACGAGGAAAAAGCGCGGAACAAATTAGCCTTATCGCGTGGCGGCGCGGCAACAATGCGGAAAACGCCGGAATCTCAAAGGCAATCGTAACCAAGGAGACATTCGATGGCGAATTAATACCGAATCGCCGATTCCAATAAGAAGAGGCGCCCTCATAATCGCCCGCGCAGTGGGTGTTTGGAGCCGGAAGCGCAACACTGATTGACGCCGGGAAGAAAGAGTATGAATATTCACCGGTTGGAGTCGCTAATTGCGATTGGCTTGGTTAAGAACGTGGGAGTCCTGTGTTTTACATTTGAATATCCGAAGGGAGGATCGAGTGGCTGGATGTATCTGGAGATAATCGAAAGCACTCGGGGATTTTTAGCTGCCGAATCCTTGGCAAATGAAAGGGAAACAGCTAATCATTGGCTGTTAATTGCGTTTTCATCAATACAGTCGCATGAGCATGTAGCGCATCAATTAAACATAAACGTTGAAATTGAAAACGTGATAGTATTCCTTAAAGTATACTTGAAATCAAGGATGCTAATTGCCCTCCATGTGATGTACTGTATCTTATATCTTAGGTTATGTTTATGTATGTTTTTGTCTTATATCAACTATACTATATACTTATATCAACAATTTGCTTACTGTACATTGGCTAACTAGCTGTATGTGAAATCTTGGTGTAAATAAATAAATACCAAAAAATATCTTAGAGTAACCTTAACTGGATGGTTTTTATAGCTCCTTCAGAAACAAGTTGACGTAGTTTTCCTTTAGAAAATATGTGATATCAATTTCAAAGGCAATTTCTGATTTCCTGATGGCTTTAGAGAAAGAGACCATATAGAGAAAAATTAGCCTTTTTATTAAGCGCAAATAATCTTTTTCGCGATTGATATTAACATTAGAACCAATCAAATAATATTTATGAGACCCTACAAATGATATAATATATGTGTTATCATGGTTTTAAATAACCATTCTTCCTACGATATTAATAAACAAAAGAAGCACTTTTAATTTGAGTAAGGATCCTGCACCCTTGCCATTACCGTAGTCATAGCTTACTTGTTAGCAGGATGTCTATGTCTATGTCTATGTCTATGTAAGAACCCTGCAAGCCGCCGTTCGGCGTGTGGCAAGGGTCGCAAGCACCTTGACTCTATTTTCCTAAACGGTTGCTTTCGCGTATACTACGCGGAAAAAATGAATTTTTGAAGCGATTCGTTCTAGCATCTATTTCCCTAATCTTTCTTGCAGTATCAGAACGGCCCATATAACAGGGGGGTCGCATTATATCGGTTAGATCATCTTAAAACGTAATTTCTCTGAACTTATGTAATAAATTTATCCTTTGAATTTTTCTTCTATCTTCTAATGATTCCCATCCCGCGTCCTGTAAGGATATATAGTAATCGAGATTAATGTTCATTAAGTACAGCTTTCCTTGAAAAATTACGACTAATAATATGTATCACAGACTTGTTTCCCGTCCGTACGTATCTTAAATAGAAAATCTTCGGAATCTTTTAAAAAATATATTTTCCGGGGCTCTCTGTTTTGATTTTTACATCTGTATTATGGAGAAGGCAAGTGTTTCGTGACATTCCAAAATAGTAATAACTTATACAATCTTATTCACACTCTTAAATAGGACAATCAAATTAAATATCAGGCATGATGCATTTTCAGGTCCCATAATCTGCACCAATTACAGCAGCGCTCTTATACAGAAAACAAGTTCACCAAAACATCCAAAGTCGAAGCTATTTAAAGGTTTGTCCTACTCCAAACGGCGCACAGTGGTCCAAAATCGAAAAAAGCCGGACAAAAGTCCAAAATTGCTTTTTTTGAGATACAAATTTGAAACTTTGCATATATACAGCCAAATGATTGCTGATTATGAAACAGTAAGTCGTTTTCCATAAATCGTATGCGTTACTTAGATACGAAGGGTCAAACATGACTAAACTTTCAAAAACACGCCCGATTCTATTTTTCGTCGAAAATCTTATAAGTTAAGCTAATAGTGGACTTGTGGAAGGAATTTAGTGGAATAAAAAACATTATATTCGATCAGAATGGTACTTTATCTATACTATCCATCAGTTTCAAGGATATTGGTCAATATTTGTGTAGTGTTTCATCAAAAAATGGCGGACGCTTTTTTCAGACAAATTTTGACATAAAGTAGTCGATATCTTTTGTTTAAAAAATATGTGCAGCGGGAAATTACACCAGAGTATTGGGTGAAGACAGTTTAAGAATATCCAGCATAGATCTTATATGAACGTTACCGACCACGAAAATAAACGCGATTTTTCGATCGCGCTGCACGATCCGGGTCCGAGCTGCTGGGTCTGGAAGCACGGCGGCTTCGTTGGATTGTTTTAGTTTTTAGGACCTTAACTCTTTAAAATCGCCATTTTTAAGCTATGTATGCTGTCACTATCACTGTCACTGTTCAGAAATTCCATATCAAAGATATGGAGAGGATATTTGATCGTGCGAATGAGTCAATGGATGTGGTACTCTGGTAAATACGATAAGTTTTGGATACTTTATGGATTCTTGCCGCGAGTTAGAAATATCCTTCTACTTTTGAGATACTCAGTAAGTTCGAATGTACGGTAACGGGTTCATGCATTGCAGAAAGGGCACCATCTGATTATTTTTCTACCGCTTACCCTTTCCACCCTCGCTGACGAGAGCCACGCGAAAAGGGGCTTTTGTGACACCGCGCAGCACTTAACGGTACTTACTGGGTATTTCCACGGACGCATTTCATGGAAAATTCTTAATCTTCAGAAAACTTTTGGCCGTCTCTACTGTCTGATTCCAATCCCTCGCCGTCTTCTAAAATCAGCAGTTCTCTCAATTCTTTCGGCATCTTTCGGTATCGCTTAGGAATCAGAGTCATTTTGGAGGAAAGAAATGGATCAGAAGTGATCAACAACCTTTTAAATAAATCATCGTTGGTGGCCATCCTGGAGTGTTTTCTACTGAATCTTTGACGGAATTTTCTAGCGTCCTTATTGCGAGCTTCCATCGCCTCTTCGGAGAGCTGCCCTAAGGGAAGAATCGCCTCCTTCGAAATTTCACTTCCATGCATAAGGACCTTATGTACCGTGGTTGGCATATAATACCAGGGATACACGTCTACATATAATTCGGCAGTTTTCTGGCATTATTGAGAAAATCCCTCATTATTTATCGATTTTCCGCTTGATATTGCCTTAAGGATGATGGAAAATTTTTTAACGAGTTCGTAATTAATCCCTGTAATGAAAATAGGAAAAAATTTACATTAAACTGAATGGTATTTCTAAAATATCTATCAAAGGGACTAGTTACTGAGGTATTTAAAGTAGCTGTATGGTATAATGTATGCATTTTACCTATGCATGGCTATTACTGAGAAGCTAAGTCTACACACATAATTACCTGTCAATTCAGCTGCCAGTTGTGGAGAATCGAAGAAACGTCTTGCAGTATTTCTATCGTTAGTATTTCCTGATCCCGGCTTTGGTAAGTCCACTATTAACCCCATCCTTTCTTTAAACAATTTCTGTATATTTCCCTTTTTCTTGGAAAGCTGTATTTTAAGATTACCACGTGCCTAGAAAAGAGTCTCATTATCATTTAGAGATTTATTTAACCGGATAACAAAAATTAAAGCCAGAATTTCGATGCTTATTCACCTGCCACTGTTTAAACTCCAGTCGATACGTTATGTGTAAAAGACACTCAAAAATACGAATGTAACCATATAGCGTTGATAAACCAAAAGCATAATTGTCCACATCTACTGGTCGATCCTTCATTGCCCTTAAATCATTCATTTCTGAAATTTTAGCTCCGCAGATGTAACATTTCATGCTAACACTCTCGGTCAATGCATTTCATACCTAAAATAAATGTTTCTATTAGATCGATAAACATTAACAACTGCCATTTGGTAAGAACTCTTCTTGCTCTACTTGGGGTGGTCGTAGTTACTTCGGTAATAAGTTGAGCGGCTGCAATATCGCCTTCCTCCCTTAAACTGAGAGAGGTTGCCAAGGCGAGCTCAGAAGCAGAAGAAGAAGTTTTAATATTTTGAACCTTTATTCTTTAGGATCTCTCAGAGGAAGAACTAAATTCTTTTTGTGGTCGTCCTAATGTACCTGATATGGTAATAATTTTAATAAACAAATCTCACGTGAAAAACAATACGGCTGAATGATTGCTATAGAATTTAAACAGCAAATACATACCAGTAGCTGTAGACGTACCTGGTAGGTACTGACGGATAGTTTCGGGGAAAATAATTGACTCTGTGAGCCATGCCTTGAGACGAACAAAAAATCGCTCATTATTCCAAGAACATCCTTTCCGCCTTTTTTGATAGGGCACCATGAATTTTACCCTAATAAATTTACGGAGACAATCTAGGGCCTCTTCATGAGCC